>JABFFB010000040.1:0-361784 GCA_013623555.1 Fusarium nisikadoi
GTCCAAGATCGTCGGGGGTCGGGAGCTTAGACGGCACTAAATTGGCTTCCCGAGCTCAGGTCTGTTTTTGCTGGGCGTGCGCAAGGGAGAGAGAGAGAGATTGATGGATGGTCCATCAGTCATCTTGGGGGGCGTGTTCTTGCTGGGTCACTCTCGATCTTTCTTGTTCCCATTTTCACACTCTCTCACTCGCTTTTTCACTGCAAGAGATTTCTCAATCCCTGTTTAGCGTCTGTCTGTCTGGACGCTTGGAGAATCACGGTCGATTAACGTATTACTATAATACGTCGTCATCTCCGCTTGTCGTTCAATCCGAACTTGTTTCTTCGACCGTTTTTGTGTTGCGGAGACGGCACATTCCTTTTCCAAACCACGTTCCTTACAATAAAGATTTCTCTATTATTCCTCAATTAACACATCGACATTATACACTTCTTCTCTTTTTTCCTACAATGGCCGAAACCGCAAAACCCGAGCCCAGGCTCGATGGCCTCGGCATCTTCTGGATCATCTGGACCTTCGTCTGGACCTTCATCGTCGCGGGCGGAATGTTCTTCCTCTGGAGACGCCGCGACATGCCCATGCTTCGCATTCGAGACCTCCCGCTATCCTTCGCCGCTATCGTGCTCCTCCACATCTACTGGGGAGCCATTCAGACCGGATATGTCTACTTCCCGCTGTTCACGCCGGAGGGCGAGTTCTGGATCATGAGCTTGTACTTCCCCTTCGGCATCGCGCTGTTCCACGCTTCCAACAGCCGTTTCCTACATGTCGCCAAGCAGCAGAAGGAACTGTTTGCTTCGGATGAGAAGTCGCCTCGCAAGAGTCGCGTTCGACCTGGTTCGCTGCTCGGACGCTTTCGGGCGCTTGATTACTCCAAGAAGATTCTTATCACGGTTGGACTGGGAATGGTAGTCCAGGTAAGGAACTAATCACACATACGTGCAGCAATGCTAACATATGCAGTTTATCCTCACCATCATCATGTGGTGCTTATCTAAGAAGTTCCATCCCTCATGGGGTGTTGCTGGCACAGAGGTCCATCCCGGCTCCGAGGAGTACCGAAAGTCTCAGGTTGGAAAGGGCTGGGAATGGTAAGCATACTCCACGTCGATCTGACACATCCCGATATGTACTGACTCTCTTGCAAGGTGGCCCTCTGTATTCTGGCAGTTCCTCTGGGCATGGATCGTCGCCCCTTACATCCTCTGGCAGGCCCGCGGTGTCAACGACACCCAGGGATGGAGGGTCCAAACTGTCGCGTGCTGCATTGCTAAGTGAGTTATCCCTTGATCTGGGCCATCACCAAGTCCACAACTGACCGAGACACTCAGCCTCCATGCCACTCCTATGTGGCTCATCGCCTTGTATGTGCCTGCAATGGCGCCCATCAATTACTACTGGATTCCTCCCCAATGGTAAGTCACCTACCTCAGCAATGTCCCCTATTAAGAAACATCCCCGCTCACCATCGCCCAATAGGCTCGCCATCTCCATCATGGCCATCGAGATCTTCACCATCTTCTGGCCCTGCTGGGAAGTCATCCAGCACCAGAATCTCCGCCAAGAGACCCTCGACTCCATCGCTCAATGGCAGCTCAACAAAAGCGCCGCGACCAATGGTGCTCGATCTATCGCTACTGGATCCACGACTGTTGCTCCCTCCGCTTTCACCTCCTGGTCCAAGGACGGTTCTGTCAAGAGCAGCGCCTCCGGTGAGAGTATCCTCACCATGGAGGCTCTCGAGTACGTCCTTGAGCGTAACCCCGAGCCTCTCCAGCAATTCTCAGCGCTTCGTGACTTTTCGGGAGAGAACATTGCCTTCCTGCGAGCTGTCGCCGAGTGGAAGTCTTCATTGCCGTCTGCTGTGCGCGACCCGGAGAAGATCAAGGAGCCTTCGGTGCAGGAACTCGTCCGCGAGAGGTTTAACAGCGCTCTTCGCATCTACACCGGCTTTGTCAGCTCTCGCGACGCAGAGTTCCAGATCAACCTGTCATCGCAACAACAACGAAAACTGGAGGGTGTCTTTGAGAGCTCCGCGCGCATCCTCTACGGCGACAAGAAGCAGGTCGACCCAGCGTTGCCATTCGAGGGATTCCAGATGGTAACATCACCCACCACCAAAGTCAAGTCCTCAGCTGCATCGGCACACGGCTCCGAAACTGGCATCATCGCCGCTGACTCTGTCGCTGACACTGGATACATGAGCGACAAGGCCATGTACTGGGGTGACATCCCCGAGGGCTTTGATGCGACCATCTTCGACGACTCGGAGAACCACATCAAGTACCTGGTGCTCACCAACACGTGGCCCAAGTTTGTCAAGGACCGACGATGCTCAATTGACTCCAATGATACCCTCGAGGCAGGAAACGGAATCTCCATGGCTAAATGATTTGACTGGCAATTTAACTCGAATTTACGGATTTATTTATGGGATGGGAGTTTGGTGATTACAAGTGATTCCCTCTTTTATCTTCACCTTTTTACCGGGAAGGCTTCTTGGATATTGTATGTATTTATTAATTAAAAAAACGCGACTGAATCGCCAGTCATTCTTCTCCTTGATCAATCTCTTGACCTCTCAAGCTCTACCGTGTCTGAATGCCGAGTTAGAGTGAACGTGTCCATCTGCCGTAACTTGGAATGAAGGAATGGCATTTACCGGCCCCTCCCGCCCGTGCCCGCGAAGAGCCACCGCGCGCTAGATTACAGCATCTGGCCCTAATTCCACTGCGGATTAGTGGACGATCTAGCCTGCGGTCTCGTCCGTCGCAGCCTGCGTGGCGTCGATATTTCGCTTTGTTCCCTGGTCTTCTGCAGGTCGGTTCACAATCATCGTAAGATGTAATTACAAGCCGTGTCGAATCTCACATAAATGCCCCCGTCGAGTCTGAGCACAGTAAAGTTAATTCAAGCCCGTGAGCAGGGGCCTGCATAAGCGTCAGGGGTTTCGGCGTCAGCTGTGGTAGTGTTATGAAGATCGTCATGGAGCCCCCCAATTATGCACTCCTAAACATCCACTGATCCGAATCTTCGGGTGCGTGCTTGTGAACTTGTTTTTGTTGAATGTGTCGGGCACAAGGATTAGAGATTGACGTTTTGATTCTTGCTGGGACAATCGAGATCTTGATGTGAGATCCTTTGTGATAACCGACCAAAGGCAATCGGGTGTCACTGGTGTCTGTTAAATGGCGGAAATTATGGGCACTATGTTAGTGGCCGATAAGATAAAACATGGAGGGCCTTGCAAGACCTCGTGGCCGCTCCAAGTCTAGACTCGACGGTGAATTATCATGTCATTAATACGAGACTACTCATAGCGCAGCTGTGGAATCAATTCTGTGTCGATAACGGGCAATGGCACTAATGCTATAGACAGATATAGCTAGTTGCCCCAGTTCATAAAGCAGAGGTGGAGCGAGATAACCTTCCCAACTCAACCTTCAGTGGTGGTATTGTATCTCTATACTAACGTCAATTCTATGTCTCTATTCTCATACCTTGCAAACCTAATTCCTTCACCACGCATTATCCCATCCATGTAGCACTCCCCAATCAAAGAATAGCTACCATGCTGTTCCTCCCTAACCACAAACGGCACCTTGGATCCATACAGAATAACCACCAAGTCTCCGCTTCTGGCCCTCTTAGGCACATAGCCTACTAGGCCCATATCTGTTCGTGCAAAACGTCGCGACCGCGCTATTGCGGCAAAGAACCCAAGCGCTTTGATTGCAAAAGCCTCTTCAACCTTGATGTCTTCCTTCGGTAACTGGTCTTCCGCAAGGGTCAAGCGAAGAAAGGACGTCGAGATGCTCTTGATGTACATGGAGTATTTGCTCCCGACAGAGATGTCGCCAAACAGGACACACAAGAATGATTCCCACCCAGGAGAAATTATCCCGACTGGCAAGGTTCTGCCATCCGTCATCGTGGCTGCGAAGATATGAGTCTCAGGAGCAGGCCCAAGATCTCGCGCCAACCCTTTCGTGGCTTCTAGCCAAATGTCTCTTGCTTCTTCAACCATTCCCCTGTTCACTTGGAGCTGGTCATAGACCGAGACTTGATCGTCGCGTCGCTGGCGTTTACTGAGTATGGTGGATCTGTCCGTGAACGACTTCTTGCCAACAGTGTGGATCGTGTCAACTATGCTCCCCTTGATATGCAGAGTGGCACTATTATTCGATTCTCGCACCTCCAATGGCAACCCTGCACTGGCGTCGATGCAGGAACCGTTAAAGGGGGACCCGGTTAATCCCGTGATAGAATCAAGCCTCTTGAAGTCTGGAACCCACGATGGAGATGTGCAGTGTCGACTACTCTTCTGTGAGCTCGTCCCAAGGACGCGCAAGCTTTTATTATGGCGTATCTCCCAGAGTACAAAATTTCGGTAAGCGTCGAATTGCGAGATTTCGTAGTCTGGTTTCAAGAGCTCGCTACTTGTGTCCTCCGCCGTAACACCGAGCATGCCGAAGATCTTATCATGAGGATGTGTACACTTGTATCTGCGACTCATCAAGATGAGATCAAGCAGCTTAGAATCTTGCTGCCCTTCCATTGGACGCCCAGTCAAGAGAGGGCGGTACCACCACTGACCAAGTATATAAATCCTGGGATGTCGATTGCTTCGAGCCGATCGCATCAAGTCTACACTGGCGATCGTCTCGTAGATCAAATGGTACCCAGGCACTCTCTTCACTGACGATTGATAGTGCCTGATTGCGTCGACAATTCGGAGAACCTTTGCCCAGGCGATGGACTGATCGCCACAAATGACCTTTGCATGCTTCGGTATGACTGCTTCTTGGATGACCCACGTGCGTTGAAACCACGGACGGCGCAGCAAATTGATGATCGGGTCCCAACTAAAGTCTTCTCGGTTGATGGGCTTCATATTCGTCCACCTCTCAACAAAAAAGCTTGCCATGCCAATGTTTGAAGTTAGTAGGAATTGCCGAGCATAGAGAGGCATAAACTTCCAGTCGAGCCAGCGCATTGATTCAATCGCACCATGCACCGAAGCATCTGATTTGCCGAGATAGATGAGGACTTCTTGGGCTTGGGAGTAGATCTCATGCATAAGTCTTATCTGATTGGACCTTTCGTCGTTATCGGCCTGATTGATACAGAGAGCGTCAATCCATAGAACGCGCCTTTGTGCTGGAAGCCGCAAGTCCAGCAGGGCGTCATGAAGATTAGTCATTACATCTATAATGTGTCCAGAACAGTTGAGCTCGTATTTGGTGGTATCGTCTCCCCAGGCGTACGAGAGAGCCTCGAACCTGGTTCTCCACGACAGCTCAGCGTTGACCAACTGGCATTGCAATGCGTCCTTGCGTGCTCCCGGCTCCAAGATGAGCAGCCGTATTTGTTTATCGCCAGCGATCGGTTGATACAGCTCATTTCGCATTATTTCGGCCGGTTGTGCTAACTTTGTTGGTATCGCGCGGAAGACAGTCGATTGGGCAAATTGCGTCAAGACTCCATTATCTCTGAGAGGCTCGTACACATATGAGATAACGACTTGGCCCCAGGCAAGGGCCCCGACAGATATCAATATAATCTTTCCAAAAGTAGTTTTCGAGCGTGGGACCTTTTTTCTTCTTGGACTGGATGCTTGAGTTGAATACAAGCGGTGAGGCGGGTGACAATGCAGTCGGTATGGTGATTGAGGTCGATCGTGAGTTATTCTTCGAGCACCTCTTGAAAGCTGACCTCTATGTAGAAACATGACGCTCCTGTTAGGCCCTAAGTGTACATGCTCTCAAGATGATCCATAGTCGAAGGTTCAGAGTCTGCAAAACATTAGTAGTCGGAAGCTCAGTCTCTGATGAAGAGAGAAGAACGCCTTCGATTGAGTCCAAGGAAGACTGAGCAGGTCATGAGCCTGATGTGATTGGATGATCTGGAACAGGCTACTTTTCAGCTGAGATGGTTCACTTCTGCCTGTGTTTGGGTCTTGTTACACTTATTGCCAGATGGCAACGCACAGCCGCATTTCGAGTTACATCAAGGGCTATGACGTATAGAGCAGAATTTAGCTTGTCTTTTTATCTCTTGGCCTATGGAATGCCGTATTTCTTTTCTTAGTACAAATCGCGACTATAAACAATCAGTTCGCTGTTGATACCCCGCACTGCCTGGCAGAATGCCTCGTGCTGCGGACAACAAGCCAAGAGTCGCCAGTGGGATTTGCCTCCCTGAGTTAGCATTGTGGTATTTTCTATCGTTATATACGCAATTAACATGGACTCAACATGTTGGTTGATTTGAGACCGATGAGCCTTCTTACTCATATGAGTAAGAACGGTCAGACTACAAACCGCCTCGCCCGAGGCATCAAATTCAATCTTAGACCTCAGAGTTGACATAAGTACTTGTAAAATGCCGAAATTGCCAGAATGAGAATATGTTGAGTCAAAGAAGTAGCCTATACTGGCAGGTCATCCAATCGAGTTATCACGTGCGAGTCTAGTGAGTGCCGAGGCCAACGCCAGCCAAGACCATAAATCCACGACTTCTGACTTCACATTCGAGAGAACACCTCTGTCCCCAGCATCAAATCAACTCGATACCATGCTTCCAGAAAACTATCTTCTCGCCAGCTCCCTGACCGCAGCCATTCTCTATGGCGTTAAAGCTCGTGCGAGTCCAAGCTATTCGCGCATGATCACCAAAACCCTCGCAGTTTCTCTTCTCGCGATACTCGTCAAGATTGTGGACGGGCCGACATACCTCTTGGCTGCATTGAGCTTCGGATCACTGGGTGATGCATTCCTTGCTTGGGACTCGGAGCCGGCGTTTCTAGCAGGCCTTGGGAGCTTCTTGACATCGCATCTCTTCTACATCGCGCTTTTCTTCGAAACAGGAGCAAAGAGGCTTGTTCTGGAAGATCAATCGCGCATTGCTATCGTTATCTCAGCTGTATTACTGGGACCCACGATGTTGACGCTGCTGATTCCGAGAGTCAACAGCGAGCTCCGTCTACCCATTCTTCTATATACCTGTGCCATTATGGGAATGATATTTTCGGCATTGACAATCGAAAACGATAAGGTCGCACTTGGAGCTGTTGTTTTCACGGTATCCGATACCATCTTGGCCTCTGGAAGATTTCTCGTTCCAGCATCATCTTCGCATCAAGTCTGGATGGACTACGCTGTTTGGATCCTATACTACTCGGGACAGTTCCTGCTCGCAATGGGCACCATGGAACAAGCTGGAATACAATTGAATGCAAATTGAACAGAACTATATGTCAACGGGCTGATTATATACGAAAACATGTATTTAGTGGTGAGATAGAGTAGAAGACATAGAATACGATTGCTCTCTCAAGAAGGGCCTATCGCCAGTGAAGTCTTCATGATACAACTCCCCATTCGTTAGGATCAATGGCAAATTTGAAGCTCTGCTTGAGGTTAGAAAACATCCAAAAGACTATGCAAAGGTGCGACAGCTTACATCCAAGTTCGCATCAGAGTCAGCGCCATCCTTGTCCTGCATTGATAGTTTGATGATCCGCGTCTTCTTCTCTTGCAATTTCACTACAGTCTGCGTCTAGTTAGCTAGCTGCTATTGTCTTTAGTGAAGAGATAAAGGAAAGCTTACGTTCTCAATGGAACCAGCCGTGATATACTTGAAGATTGTCACTGGGCGCTTCTGGCCCATTCTGACGACTCTTGCCATCGCTTGTTCCTCAATTGCTGGGTTCCATTGCGGTTCAACGATATGAACCATGTTTGCTTGTGTAAGAGTGAGACTAGAGAGGCTTTAGTAATTAAAAACATGGAAGCCGATGGTAAGCTTACCCAACTGCGCCAGTGTTGATGGATATAAGAAGGGCTCGAATGCCTGGGTCTTGGCAGAACCTGGAAAGCAGTTCTGTTCGACCGGCCAGTGGATTACGCCCATCAACTTGAATAAAGGCAATTCCTTCTGCTCCTAGAATCGTTGCTAAGATATCAAGAGTGTCTTTCCAGCTCGAGAACACAACACTGTATAAAAGTTAACAAGACTATGTGCGATGAGCTTCTTGGAGATGTACCTCTTGGAACTCGCATCTGAACAAGATGACTTGATATTGTTGATGACTGCTGACATCTTCGAGGACTGCTGTTTCATGTAGTAGCTTGATCGTATAGAGACTTCTCTGGTAGGAGGATACGGTGTGTCTATTTCCATCATAGATGGCGTTGGAGATGGTGAGGGACCCAGGGATGAGGCTTCGTCATTTATCTCAGACTGCAGCCGGCCGCAAATGGGACAGCTATCAAGATCACTAAGAAGGTCAAAATTCCCAGTTCTTTCGTCACAGAACTCGCACGCTGGCTCAGCACTTGGCGATCTTGAAGCTTTCCCTTTCGTCCTGGGAACAGCCAGGTGATTCGTCCGTCTTGAGCTGTAAGCGCTGGTAGGGATCGCTCCATGGTTACAAACCCTCCTAAGTTTCATGATTGCTGAAAGCAATATGTTAGACTTTTTGGAGTTCCCTTCCTTACCGGCCATCTTATCAAAGTCCTCTTTGCATTGATCTAAGATGCCTTTAAACATAGACTTCTCACCCTCAGTCGGTGTTACGTCGACCCTTTGTATGGTGCTGTCTGGGAGATCCAACTTCGCTTGCGTTCTCCGTAGGCAACATACTTTGAGCATGATCCTCAGGTTTCGACACTCGTCGAGTCCGCTTGGTGTGTCCTGCTGTTCCTGTCTGAAAGGCTTGACTATGTGTTGTTCAAATATGCTGCTTTGGCAGAAAGGCTCGAAACGCAGGAACTTCAACAAGGACCTGAGGTCGTCGAAGCTATTTTGGATGGGTGTTCCGGTGAGACACCAGCGGGTATCGCTTTCAAGAGCAGCAGCTGCTTTGTGCAGTTTGATTGAAGAGTTTCTTATTTGATGGGCTATTCACATAATTGTCAGAGGAAGTTCAGTTATTACGTCACATATCTAAGGGACTTGCCTTCATCGAGTACAACCCTCGACCATTTGATGGAGTTCAGAATTCTCTTGTCTCGCTTGTCTGTTTCTAGGGTATGATACGTCGTGAGTACGAGGTCGTGGCCAAGAAGAAGTTCCCGTTTCTTCGGTCGCGCATCTCCATGGAAAGTGACTGTTTTGAAGGTTTGGGGTCGAAATCGGCTATAGGTAGTTAGATTCGTTGAAACAGTGCCTCCTCTGGGGTATTCTTACCTGTCAATTTCATTTTGCCAAACATCTAGTACCTCTTCATTTTGTCAATAGGTATCCAGAGGTCATTAGCCTAGATTGAGGATCGGAACATACGTCGAGATGGGAGAACAGCAAGAGTCATGTTCACTAATGGATTGTGCTGAGCGTTACTGTCGTTTATGGCCTCCCTATTCAAGGACCGGTCCAATTGCTTTGAGCAAAGAATGGCACTCAACATGGTCAGGGTTTTACCGAGGCCCATCACATCAGCAAGTATTCCTCCACGGCCCGGTCTGTCTGGGTGAGATAACAAGCTAAGCAGAACCGAAGAGTTAGCTGGCCGTAGGCTTGTTATCGAGATGACAATAGCGAGTACTTATGATGGATCGAAATGAGCATGTGTCTATGCATTTGTGATGTTACATCCTCATTCTCGCGACCAAGAATAAACTCAACACCTTTGAGCTGATGCCTGTTGGTACTCATAATCAGCCTTGCATAGCACATGTAAGATGTCCGATGGATGTCATACTCTTTCAATCTCGTGTTAAGCAGGAAATGATCCAGAATTTGCTGTACATCTTCACTCCTGGCGGCTGCGATATCCTCGGATGAACCATCCAAGGATTTCATAACGTCTTCGACTTCTTGAGAAATCTTGGATTTTATGTCGCTTTCCTGTGAGCTTGAGCCAACCAAATATCTAAGGTCGTTCTTCTGAGAAGTCGGGTAGAAGAACTGCGGATTGATGTATGGGATACCGGGTTCCAGAAATACTGGATGTTGTAGATAAGTGTGATAAGTGCCGATCTCAGACAGAGCCCCATCGACTTCGCCCATCGAGCTCTTGGGACCATAGATGTTTACCGAAACTTCTACTGGTAAGCCCTTGCCAGATTTCTTACGCTTGCCACGAAGTATATCGACTCCAAGAACCACTGCGAAGGATATGTCTCTGGATCTTTTGGCTGCCATCATCAAGATGGCAGCTGTATCACAGTCCAGAACTGATTTCTTCTTAGGATTGGTATCTCCATCACCAACCAAGTAGTGTGTTCTTCCGTCAGGCTCGATCTTGAATAAGCAATACCTGGCCCATGGCTCCGTCTCTTTGGGTATCTGAGTCTGAGGATTCAGCAGAACCTGAGCTCCGCGGATCTATGGACCATCATGTCTGTTGTTAGTATGTGAAAATTCGGATGTTCTCAAAAAGCCTTACCGCTCCGTAGCATATCCGTTCCTCTCCAAACCCCCCTCCTGTGACTGATATATCATCTTCAACGTCACGTGTGTCACTTGGCAAGTCCAAGTTCATCCAGGATTCAGCATCATGGGGAGATTTTGCTCCATCGGAACGTCTTTGGGAATATCTGTATGGTGTGCCATTTTCGGTGTCATCTTTGGAATCTCTGCGTCTCTTTGGAGGGCGAGTCATATTGGAAAAAAGAGGTTCAGAGTCTTACCGAGCTGGGATATAGATCTGGAGAATATTCGGGACCGTCTTGTGATATTGACCGTCTTTCTTGGTTGGCGGTCAAGCTGAAAAAGCCTTACCAATGAATTTGAGGCGTAAGATAACCCTTTCAATCAGGCTGTGCTGGGATACGCGCCGAAGCTACAGCACAGCCCCGCTTACAACACCCCAGCAGGTGATTCTTCCCTCTTGTTGGCTCTGATTTTCAGCCACGAAACACTAGTGAGTCTGCCTTGGGTTGAAAGTGAGGCGACGTGCATGTTGTTGATGCCAGGCTTAATGGCCAGATCTATACAGTCCCTTCACCTTCATCTCACTTCTCTCAACAATCATCAAACAACTATCGAACATGGCGGCAAATCAACAATCCAGTTTTGAAAGGTCTCTAGAACTCTTTCGTCGAGAGCTTTCTGATGATCAGATCAAGCAGATGGACGGAGTCAATCAGAAAACACTCAGCGACACGATCCAGGCAACTCAGAACATATTGGGGCGCAGAAATGACCTTTGCAAATTGACGCGCATCCAGAGATTCCTCCACGCTATGGAACATGTTGAGAAGCTTGTTAATATATTCCTCAACGCTAGCGATTTCGTGGCTTTTATCTGGGTAAGACAAGTTGTCGACTACCGCCATTTCAGTATTGACGATGTACTTCAGGGCCCTATAAAGCTGGCGCTTATGGTCGCCACCACCTGGGCAGACGCCATCAGACAGCTAATTGATGCCTATGAAGAAATTGCGGAAGCACTCGGTAACCTCGCTTTCTTCCATACCCTCATTCAGAGTAGAGATCATTTGAAATTGGTCTTGGAGGATTATTTCTCCGATATCCTTCGATTCCATCAATGCGTTCTTGAAGTCTTTTCTCGTCCAGGTTATTATACCCGCCCTCTGCATCTCTCGTTCACTGTTGACCTATTCAATTAGAAAGGAAAGGAGTTTTTAGATGGGCATGGGGAAGATTTCGACGTGAAGTGAAACCCATTCTCGAAAGCCTCAAACGCAAACAGGCATTGTTATCAGACGACAAGCTGCAATCCCATGCTATCCTCAAAGAGGTCCAAGACTCTGATCAGTACGCCAAAGACCAGTTCAGTAATCTGCAAAGCAGTCTAGAAGATATTAGGTCTACCTTGGCTTCTGAGCAGTTACAAACCAAGACGCTACAAGCTCAGGAGATGAGGACCTACTTAGAAAGCCGACTGGATGTTTCAAAATCTCGAAGCGATCTTCAACTGGAAACACGGGATCCTATAGTTGAGAATTCCGGCAATTGGGTATTCTCTAATCCGATCTTCAAATGCTGGGAGATGGGAAAGTCTGCAGAGAATAGGGTTTTGTTTCTCAATGGCTCCCCTGGTTCTGGTAAGTCATTGACATGTTGGCAATTCTGCGATCGTCTGCCAGCTAACCCATTATCTGATATATAGGAAAGTCCACCTTAGCAAAGACAATCATTCGTCATGAAAAGCGGAAACAATCTTCTGAATCTTCTGGGCGGAGCTTTCTAGCTTATTTCTTTTTCAAGCACGATGCGGCGGACCGTAGAACGGCTCGGTCTATGCTCCAGCATCTCATCATGCAGCTTGTCAATGCCGACGAAACTATCATGGATATGGCCTATGAGAGATTATCTACCATGGAATCCACTGAACTTGCCGATCTGAAGAAACTCGCAAGTGATTGCTTTACGTCTCGGCCAATCGCAACACTCGTACTTGATGGCTTAGACGAGGCAATAGACAGAGAACATGAGGTTTCTATCACCTGGTGTTTGAATGAGCTATCATCGGTTGCGAAAGCATGCAGTTGTAAACTCAGGGTTCTGATCTGTGGACAAAGAGACGGACGAGTCGATAAGCTGTTATCCTCTCACCCAGAGATTCGACTCGATACGGTAGATGCTCACCAGCACGACATTGAGCATTTCACAAAAGGGAAAGTTGCAGAAATACACGCTAGGTTCCCATTAACACACCAGGAGGCGGAAGACTTGGCCTCTAAAATATCAAGCGCATCTCAAGGTAATTATGATACTACTGATTACGGTTAATAATTACTCATTGTTTTCAGGCATGTTTTTATACGCACGAGTTGTGCTCGACCACCTCGCGGAGATGGACTCGAGACAAGAATTCGAAGACGAATTAGAAGAGGATACATTTCCAGAAGACTTGAATCGATCGTGAGCAAAGCAAGCACGCAAGAAGAAGAAACATCGCTAACATAGTCAGCTATGATCGTATTGCTCAGCGCGTCATGAAGAAGCCGGGATCTTCACGCCACAAAACCGTGAAGAAGATATTGGGCTGGATCATTTGCGCGGCTAGACCCCTTCGATGGCGCGAAATACAGTCAAGATTCTGCATTGATGCTGACAAAGAGATCTGCAACACAAAAAGCCTGCGTCGAGATAGCTGTAAGAGCATATGCAGTTCTCTCGTGGACGTAACAAATTGTGATTTGTTTCCCAACTTTGAATCTGAGCATTTCGTCAGCATGGTTCATGAAACAGCAGCCCAGTGAGCACACGGACTGACCTCTTTGCTGGAACATGAGCTGATGCAGTCATAGATATCTTGTTCGCAATGGTACAATTGACCTCTTGCAGGAGCATATCGACATGGCCCTCTTTTGTTGTCGCTACCTATCTTCTCGACCTTTTACTACAAGCAAAATCCAAAACATCAGTGCCAGCATCAATTCAGGATATTTTGGGTTCTTGGATTATGCTGCTGCCCATTATGCCGTCCACATACAGAAGGTTGAGACTTCAGAGGTTTCGACAGACTCGGCACCCAAACTAGAGGCTGTCAAAGCAGCCGCTGTTGATTTGGCAAAATCCACTTACAGAGGCCCTTCAGTTCAAGCAGGAGAGGGCGATAAGGTATCCCAAGACCAGAACTTAGCCATTCAAGACAATGTGCTTGTTATCCGAACCCTTATCGGCCTGCAACGAGAGAAGTCTGAAACTGCTGTTTTCAACGCAACTGAGGGGCCACTCAGGCACAAGTGCCACAAGATTCAATGTTCGAAGTTTTCCACGGGATGTTCCAACGAAGATGCACTCAAGGAACATCTAGCAGTGCATGAGAGGCCATTCAGGTGCCCTCATACTGATTGCTATGCGCATACAGTTGGCTATGCTTCCTCAAAGCGACTAGAAAGTCATAATGAGGCATTCCACCAAAGCGTGTCCAGAGCCAAGACTGTCTTTCCGGCTGACCTTGTGACAGGCGAATGGAACCTCCACAAAGCTTGTAAAGCTGGGAATGTCGACGAAGTTAAGAGATTCCATCATGAGGGAGCCGATCTCACGAGTTATCGCCCAAAGGTTGATTCACCACTGTGTGCCGCTGTCGAGGCTGGCCACGGAAATATCTGCAAGTACCTCGTTGATAACGGAGTTGATCCTTTCCGAGTAGGATCTAGAGGTACTACAACGAGGACACCAGTCATTGCGGCGATATATCGAGAGCGTCTGGAGATCTTGGAATTCTTCCTGCATAGCAGCGATGACTTAGACGATTCCAGACTGGCAGAAAGTATTGCCCGGGCGATACACGCGGAACGGCCAGCCGCATTGAACATGTTTCTGGCTACGAGAGAGCCAAGAGACCATGCGGATGTGATCAAGCTGGTTCCAGATGAAATAATATCTCAGGTGGACTTCAGATCAGTCCTGAGAGGTTCTCACTCAATTGACGCCGCGCTAATACATGCCTGGTTTCGATATGTGAAGCCAGAGTTTTACAATGAGAAAGGGGTTTTCACTGCACAGTCCGACTGTGCAGAGTACGAGATCTGGGGAGACATATTTTTTCGACAACTCAATCTCTTCCCCCAAGCGCTTAGTACACAATGCTTCGGTTTTGCCACATTCCTAATGGATATCGGGAATGATGAGTATTTACAAATCAATCATAACGGTACGACAGCATTACATCGCTGCCTAAACATAATGTGCAGGGGGGATTGCAGTAGCTGTTTATCCCTTCTTCAACGCTTTATTCAATATGAGGGTGGTAAATTCACCAATACTGCCGACAATGATGGTAGACTACCACTACATCTGGTATTGAGCTGGGATACCTCAGAAACTGCTGCTCGAGCTATTCTTGACAGTACCAAAGATGTCAACCACAAGGACAACTTAGGGAAAAGTCCATTACATGAGGCAAGATCTGTAGTTGGGCTTCGCGTGTTATTAGAGAACAAGTCGGTCGACCTCTTCAGTAGGAAGGGCGGAGGGCAAACCGCATTTTCGTCTTTAATGGATAGATTTTCCGGTAGAGAGCTTCTCGAGTATCTCTTCAAGGCAGACCCGAGGCTTGCATGGACGCCAGATGAATCCAAAGAGGGGCTCACGCCACTGCATCACGCGATGCGCCTGGAAAGGTACGAGGGTTTAAGCGCTAAAAGACCGTACTTCGGCCCACTTAAGCTCTTACTTACATGTTCGGAAGTCAAGCAAGTGCTTACAGCATTTATGGAGAACTCAACTGTTACTGATCGAGCGAAGGTGTACGAGCTTGCAAAGAGAGAGATGTTACAAGAAGCGCTAGACATCATGGAGTCGATTGGATTTAACACTGTACGATGGTAAGAAAACATTCATAGATATGAATCAGCCGCTGCGTCATGATCTAGTATAAATGTTGTGACATGTTCATGAAGTGAAGGTCTAGGCCTCCCCCAAGTAAGTCGGCGAACTGAAATTCATCAGCCGTCAGTGCTGGCTACACCTCCTGGTGCAAGTGAGAGTAACAGTCTATGCGAACCAATTGGGTTTGGTCCTACCCAGCGTCAGCACTCAGCTGGTAACCAATCACTTCCTCATCAGAACATTCTACCACTACTCCCCAGAGTGAAGTTGGCTCATGCAGCTCAGAGCTTAGTTAAATTAGCTAGAGATATGGAAGAGACTTGTGGCTGAAAGCTTAAATCAGCGCATTGAACTTAGATCCGTACCAGTAATAGCGCGTCTTGACGGATGCGATTAAAAAGGCATATCCCTTGGGCAGCTTACGCTGTGCCGAGACTCGTTATCAGGCGTCAGGATTGTCTGGCGGCTTGCGCATATCAGCATCTGGATTAGCAGAATGGCGAATCAAGATTCTCTCCAATGCATATCGTGTCACAACGTAGATAAAATTCTAGATATATGCTATGGGTTTATAATGCCAAGTTTTCTCTCTTATTGATCATTGGCAACATTCCTACCATGTCTCACTGCAGCAGTCCATCCTCAACGCAACCTAACCTAGACCCCAGATGACAGCTTAAAGAGGAGACCTTGTGATACAACACAAACCACGTGGAATCCGAATCTGACGGATGCAAGTCTGGGGCATCCCTTCATCACAAGCTGGTCTTAGCCTTTATTCTGCATTTAAGCTTGTCACTCGCGCTTTCACGAGTCAGGATACTTTACCCGGGCTGCTGGGTCTCACTTGACGCTCCTATAGGAACTAAACCATAATTATTAACTCTAAATCACTACTTTAAAAGAAGAGCTAGACGCGCAAATCAGGAAGTGTCGCCTGAGACATAAAGGCGACAAACTACCCCTGCATCTGCCTGATTACCCACGGACACAAATAAACTCTGACAGGAATTTAAGGTGCCAAAAAAACATTGGGTCTAGCATCTACCAAGTTAAGCCCAAGTTTACCTAAAACCTTTTATCATGTAAGGTTAATGTCTTTAGTTTTATTACATCCTCTCCATCGCTTCTCGAAGGATCAACGGCAAGGAATGCCGCGCACCGGGGGCGTGACCCGATAGGTGCATTAATTGCACGCTAGCAGAAGCGCGTCAAGAATCAATTGGCGCGCCTGTGCATGTGCAGTTCAGTGCAGCGCAGTGCGACTGTTACAGGTTATGGTTCTGGACATTTCGTATGGCCCACGTGAGATTCGCAAGGGATGGAGAATGGAGAGGGAGCAGGGGATGGTTGAAGCCTGCAGCCCTCCAATTTCTCGTGCTTCGTTTAGCCGGGTCGTTGGTGATTCGCTCGCGTGTTGGTGTTCCCCAGCTTCTCCAGTGGAATAACCGTATACACTGGAGAATGAAGAAGACCCGCCTTTCCCCAGACAGAGACACATTCTTTTCAGAGTTCTTCTTGTTCTTTCTTTCCTTTTGCTCTTGACGGTTACTGTGGATTCGGTATATACCCTCCCGGATCGGCACGCTTCGTAGGGGCTCACCTCGGTTCGGTAATAAATACCACGAGGTTCGTGAGCCCAAGCGTGGAGATTTGGAGTAAAACGGGGAAATTAAGACCGATGCAGGATGCAACCTTGTCCCGTCCTGGCATGACCCCGAAGCCCACTCCCACTCCCGCCGGAGTCGCGCCGTAGTGGTGTCTTGGTCCGGGGTAGTCTGCGGGGTTTCTCGCGGGGAACTCCTCGTCCTTGGTCTCCAATCTCCCTCCCCATTCGCGCGTCTAATGCCCGAGGGGGACCATACCCCAGATGCCTAAACTCACACATACCCCATACCCCAGCACCAACGGCACGCTACGTATCATCGCCCTTTGTCTTTTGCCAATTCTCCCGCCGGTTGCTCTTAGCTCAGAGGTACTTTTTGATGCTACGGTACGACTCTATATCATACCTTGCCCTTGCTGGGTTAGGGAACAGGGTTCCATACGATCGGCAGCGACGTTTCAATTTTTTCTTATAAAGTGTCAACGCTCGGCGCCGTTGCATTCTCTTGACCTCTCCCTCTTGACTCTCACGTTCCACATCCTCAATCATTGTTGATACTTACTGACAACGTCAACATGAGCAACGACGATAACAAGGGCATCTCAGAGGTCAAGGGCGATGGGGCCCATATCGACCATGCCTACGATGTCGAGGCAAAGAAGGAGATGGCCGCTGACATGCAGGGCGCCATCGACGCCGAGAACGCGGAGCACAACATGACCGTTCTCGAGGCCGTCAGAGCTTATCCCGCTGCTTCTCTCTGGGCCTTCAACATGTCTTGCACAATTGTACGCAGAGCCGCCCCCCCAAATCCCTGTCTCTTTTACCCCTCACCGGTGAATTTTGGCTAATCTGAGTGGTTGGCTGTAGATCATGGAGGCTTACTGTGTTTTCCTCATCGGTAACTTCATCGCCCTCCCCGCTTTCGCCGACAGATATGGTATCTGGAGTGAAACCAAGGGCAAATATGTCATTGAGACAAAGTGGCAGTCTGCTCTCCAGGTCGGTGGCCCCATCGGCGCCATCATCGGCGTCACCATCGCCGGTCCCATCACCAGTCGCATCGGATACCGATGGGCTACCATCAGCGGTCTTATGCTCCTCAACGCCTTCATCTTCATCTTCTACTTTGCCGACTCTCTGCCCGTCATGCTGGTCGCTCAGCTGCTTGAGGGCATCCCTTGGGGTATTTTCATCGCCAATTCTCCTGCCTACTGTTCCGAGATCGTGCCTCTCCAGCTTCGTGCGCCTGCCACGCAGATGCTTCAGATGTTCTGGGCCATTGGTGCAATTATCGTCGGTGCTGTAGCTTATCGCTACAATGATCTGCATGAGCAGGCTGCTTTCCGGTATGCCTCCTCAGTTCTCATCACCAATTTCTCAAATCGCTAACAAGAATCCAGTGTGCCTATCGCTCTTCAGTGGATGTTCCCCACTCCCCTCGCCATCCTCATCTTCCTCTCCCCCGAGTCTCCCTGGTGGCTCGTCCGCAAGGGTCGTCTCGAAGAGGCAGCCAAGGCCGTTCGACGTCTCGGACGTTCCACCCACGTCGATAACGCTCAGGAAGCCATTGCCATGATGAGGCGTACCATTGATCTCGAGAAGACCATCAAGGAGCCCAGCTTCCTTGAGCTGTTTCAGGGCACTGATGCTTACCGTACTGCTATTGTTTGCTGCGTCTACGCCGCTCAGAACCTTACTGGTAACCTGATTGCTAACCAGGCTGTCTACTTCTTCGAGCGTAAGTGCAATCTCGTATGAGCTTGGATGAACTGTACTGACTTCCTTATAGAGGCCGGTATGCCTAACAAGACCGCTTTCGCTATGGGTCTCATCACCTCCGCCCTCCAGACCGTCTTCGTCATGCTGTCTTGGATTCTCACCAGTTACTTCGGCCGACGATCCATCTACCTCTGGGGCTCTCTCGGAAATACTGTTCTACTGGTCGCTCTCGGCATCGCCGCCACAGTTGGAGATGTCAAGTCCACCATCAACTCCAACACCCAGGCTGCCCTCGGTCTCATTGTCTCCGTCCTCTTCACCCTCGGACCTGCTCCCGCCTCTTGGGTCATCATCGGAGAAACCTCTGCCATTCGTCTTCGACCTCTTACCACTGGTGTCGGCCGCGGTTGCTACTACCTCGTCAACATCCCCTGTATCTTCCTCTCCTCTTGGATGCTTAACCCTACCGTAAGTTCACACTGTCTCTGTATTTCTCAAGCCAGCTACTAACAGTCTACAGGGCGCCAACCTCGGTGGCAAGTGCGGTTATGTCTGGGCTGGTACCGGTTTCGTCTGTTTGGTCATGGCATTTATCTGGCTCCCTGAGATGAAGAACCGATCTTACCGAGAGATCGACATTCTCTTCAAGCGCAAAGTCCCCGCCCGCAAGTGGAAGAAGACCGTCATCGATGTCCACGACAACGAGTAGATGTTGCTACTCTCAAGAGGAAAGCAGTATGGTTTCTCCTGGGGAAGATCAAGCTGGATACCTCATGTTGCTCTGTTTATTTAAGCGGCTGGAATATCTAACGTGGTTTTGTAAATCACACGTCGACCTATGTAGCCATCCAGTAGTAAGACAATTTGAGTTGTCTTAGTGTCTACAGACCTTTTAGGAATATTTAATCATGACTACCATATGCTCGAGCTGTCTGTGATTGTTGTATTGTAAATGTTACCAATAACGCGGTAGAATATCCACACTGCATGTCGCGTCTCATTCCATATTGGGCTTGACGTTGTCACATTTACCAACGAGGCAAGCCGCGGTAATTCCGATATGAAATGGCCGTTGAACTAGTGGCAACTTAATCAGATGTGCTTTTGGACCCCATTCCTCACCTGTCGGAATACGTACCCCCGACAAACATTACCGTCCTAAGTCAATGGAGCTGATGTCTGCTCTCAACCTGCTACTGACAGGCGATACCAAGCATAGAAGAAGGGAGCAAATACATATTGGTTACCATAATAATACTGAAACATTGAGAATAACCTTAGTCATCACTCTTCACATAACGCGTTGACGATGCAATGATGATATAACCCATGACGCAATATTTACGAAGGTCTCATCTCCACCTTTACCAGTATATCATCACCACCAACCATCCTCCCTTCACCCATTCTCATTGAACTTCAAACATCTTCCATCATGGCAGAACAAGACATCTACGGCGGTAAACTCGCCAATCATTCACCCTCCCTTCCAAAAGGCACCTTTACCGGCTCCGGCGCCGAGCAAGACATTTACGCCAACAAACTAGCAGGTCACGCGCCCTCTCTTCCCCACGGGGCATTCATCGGATCTGGAGCCGAACAAGACGTCTACGGCAGTAAATTCGCCGGCCAGTCCCCATCTCTCCCTAGGCCTTCGTTCGCTGGATCTGGGGCCGAGCAAGATATATACGGCAGCAAGTTTGCGGGACGCTCGCCCTCTCTACCTCACGCGAGTTTCGGGGCATCTGGCGCCGAGCAAGATGTTTACGGCTCGCACTTCAACCGCACCGCGTATCAAGGTCTAGGCACTAGTGCACTGGGACTACTGCACTCCGCAATCTTGCCGTCTTTTAGTTTGCATGCTGGGCTGGCGGTGGCCGCGTATGGGGTTTCGCGGTATACGGATAGAGTTGAGGGGAAGGATATTCTCTGGGCCTCGGGCATGACGTTGAATGCTTGGTGGAGCGCTATTGGTTCTCGGTACGTTTACGATAATGTTGCGCCGCTTGATGCTTGGAATGGGCTTGGGTACTCGCAGAAGCTTCTGCTTGCTGGTGTTACGGCTTGGGGGGTGAGACTTACTTCCCGTGTTGTGTCGCGAAGCTTGAAGCGTGGGAAGGATGATCCTCGCTATGATGCTAAGAGAAAGGACCCTGGTTTCTGGAACAAGGCGCTCTTCACTACGTTCTTGCCCGAGGCTGTTTCGCAGACCATCATCTCGCTTCCCTTCACAATTCCATTCCGCGCTGTAGCCGAGAGTGCCGTTGCTTCACCTTTTACTTCCAACGGATTCGTCTTCCATTCGCTTGCTGTCTTCTTGTTCACCACCGGCTTCGCTCTTGAGACCTTAGCCGATGCCCAGCTTGAGTCATTCAAGAAGGATGAGACTGCTCAAGGCATCAACCGTGAGGGTGTCTGGAGTATTGTTCGACACCCCAAGTAAGTTCTTGTCTCAACGAACCAACATATCAAAGCTAACAGACCCTAGCTACCTTGGCGACGCCCTGATTCACGCCTCATTCTCAGTTCTTCTCCTGGGCGCCGGCATTCTCCATCCTGTCGCTGCTCTCGGCCCAATTGCCAACTATGTCTTCTTGCGTTACCTTGGCGGTGACAGGGAGAACGAGGAGAGTCAGGCTGAGCGATACTCGAAGCACGACGCTGTAAAGGCGCAGGAATTTGGAGAGTACCGCCAGGAAAAGAACAGCTTCTGGCCCAAGCTCAAGGAGTTAGGGAACACCTGGACGCTTAGAGTCTTGGGTGTTGGCGTCGCTGGTGTCGTTCTCGAGAGGGGACTTCGAGCACTTGTTTGAGAATGTTCATTTTAACAATGTACTATAGCAAATATATCAAAACTGAGAAATATCGTCTAATTTACAAGGACCAGCTTTCGCATTCACTCTGAACTGGCAATTAAAGTTAGTCGTTCGTAACCAAGTTCTCTTCAATAATTTAAGCTCAGCTGTAAGTCTCTACTGCAAATCAAGCATCTAACTCACAACTTGGACATTATCGAGAGGCATTCTTTCGTTACATTAACCACTCCGACAACGGACTCGTCGCAGGCTCGGGTTCCATGTCACAACCCAGCAAGCGACTTTAGCTGTGTAGAATCGACATCCTTCACACCGAGTCCAAATCATTGATATCGCCTGACGAAGATATCCTCTCCTCTGCCCCTAAGATCTCAAGCTTAATGGCAGTAGTTTTACTAGCACGGAAAGCTGCACTTCTTATAAGCTATCCATCTTCGGCCATCGGTAGCATATGATCTGAAGCATACGCCCCAGTGAAGGTATCAATACTCGATAACGTCAGACCATGCGGACTGCAATGAATTTACGCAACTCCGGTCGTGTTCTTGAATTTCACGTCGGACGCAGGAAAGTGGCCGTTTCCCTCCAAAATTCGCATAGAATGCGTGCTTTACACCCTGCGTAATGGCCGCAGTCCCGACACCTCAAGAACGGAGGGGAAATAAAAGACCAGGCTTCTAGGTTGACATTTTATCTGTCACGTCCAGACGCGATGGCCGCTTCACATTCATTTGCAGATGAATGTGTGAGACAACGACCAAAGCGCTTGTTGATCGGGTTGCCAGAGCAGCGTCAAGGCAGACGTCGATATCTGCATCGCCAGCTGTCGCTAGCGTGGTTTCAATAACTTTCTTGTCAATTTCCATCGGTGTATCTAAAAGATCTGGCCGCGTACAGCCCCCAAACTGCTGTGCTCGGTGACGTCTTTCTACCTCCAAGTTTCCTCCGCACCAGGCGTCAACGGGCAGCGGTTTCCGCGTGTCTAACTTTTAAATATGACAAAGCAAATAACTGGGCTGGTATCAGGGACGGTAATGATCCCAAAGCGTCGACACTGGTTTCTTCCGATTCGGCGCTGGACCATCCTTTCCTCCAAGAGCATCTAGAGCTCCAATGACGGGATAATCTTTGGTGACATTGCCATGACCTGCTCTGTATTGTGATGTTACGAAAAGATGAAAGAGGAGTGCAGACAAAGGATCAAAGTCTTGGCTGTGTACAGGCGGTGGGACAAGATGTCACCAATTTCGACGTGTCACCTACTGAGTTACTTGCTTGTCCACCAAGTCGGATTTTAATCAAACACACTTTAAAATGTTTTCCGGGTGTTAGATTGGAGGCATGGAGCAAGGGCAAAAAGAGGTGCGACCGTGAGGAAGTGTAAGCTAGGTGTATAAATTATACTGGGGAGTTAAGATCTGTCACCAAATGCTTGGGCTCACCCATAACGAACCATGAAAGAGTGCGAGAAACAGAAATGATGTCTATTCTTTTTGTCGAGTTTTTATCTTTTCTTTGTAACAAGTAACTCACTCAACACGTCAAGCAGTCTATTTGTAAGGCAAAGAAATCCGCTCCCCGGGATAGGTTTCAAGCAATTTAGCGATCTCATCGTGCCCTTGATCAGCAGCCCGGTCCCGCGCTGTAAAGCCTCGAGAGTCTTTCACGTCGACCTTGGCCCCGTGTGCTAACAGCAACCGTACCACATCTTCGTGTCCACGCTCAGCCGCCACCGACAAGGGAGTTTTCTTGCGAAAAGGATCACAGTACTCCGTGTCTGCCCCATTCTCGAGGAGTAGCTGGACGATACCAGTGTATCCCCCTTCCGAAGCGAGGTACAGTGATGTTTTGTATGATTTGTCAGAAGCATCGATCCAGGCTCCATGCTGTAGAAGTAGTCTTACGTTACCTAGCCTGTTTCTGAAAGCTGCCCAGTTGAGTGGACCTCTCAAAGTGTGGTGGTCTCTAGTGTCGACCTCTGGACTGGCATCAAGGAGAATCTGCAAGGCATCTTCGTTCGGTTCCGAAGCTGCCAACGACAATGGGGTGTGATTCGAATCATCGGCTGCATAAACATGCGCACCATTCATGCATAGTACCCGTACAACGCCAGCGTGAGGTGGTTGCGTAGGCCTAGAAAGTCAAACGACTGGGCCTTTCTGACTCCCCAGGGCGTTACTTCATCGGGCGGAAAGATCCAGCGGTCGAGGGTTTTATCGTCATGAATCTCCTCGATGCGATCAAAGCATGCGAGACATTTGTGACTGAGGCTATAAATTGAAATGGCAATGGTCATGTCGGTATCGTCGTTTGTTTTATCCATGGTGTCGTGCTAGACTTGGATAAACAGCAAGGTTGACAGGTCGTTGATGGGCGCCGTTTCGGATTTTATGCTTAATGGATTGCAAAGGGATCTCTCGAGGGGCGCAGCCGACTGAAATGGTGCAAAGATTTCTTTGTGCAACACGAGGGTGTACAAGATCGACGCCGTGGAAACTACCTACTTCCGCCCACCGTCCGACTACTACGAGAAGTGCCTTCAACTTCACGATGTCAAGTCTTTCACGAAAAGACCAAGTACAAGGAGCCTATCTATCTTATCACGGGGCTGAAGATCGCCCGCGGTTCCGCCATCCGTATGGGCCATGGCCGTCAGATCGAGGGCAATGCAGAGGCCAGCGCCCAAAGTCCAGCAGGGCCCGTCGACCTCCAAGTTGGGGTCCAGGCTGGAGTATCCTCCACCTCCGAGGTTGTGTCTTCCTTTACTCAACCGGCCAGCTTTTTTCTGGGCATTCAAGTCCAGAAGATCTACCACAAACGCGCCTTTCTTTCTGATGAGACCAATGTTGTGAAGAAAGGAGTGGTCAAAGGCGCGGTACTAGTGGACGATGATGAAGTCGAGGACAACGATGAGGAAGCTGACGAGGTCAATTATTAGCTTTGCGATCTGGATGAGAAGGACATGGAGGGCATCACTATTGTGAAGGACGAGGACGAAGATGAGGTTTGGGTGCTTCCATCTCAGCTAGTTCAATGCTTAGCTTCTGGACGTCACGAAGAACTACTCGATAGAAGATAGAAGGACACTGAATACACGAGGATGCGGGTAATCGATTCAGTTTCCACCTGCTCTGAGATGACAGCACGAAATGGGGCTTATTTGAAAGACGACGGCATCGATCTCTAATCAAGAAGGCTTCACCTGGTTGCGGGTCGGCGATGGGCAGCGACTTAACTTAGTGACCAGACTTTGAATCCCCCCACCCAGTGCTTAAAAGGAGAACACGCTCATGCCAACAAACAAGTCGCCGTTGCGATAATTCGCCAGGGCGTTGAGAGTGTCTACGTTACTTCATCGGTTTCCGGGGATCTTCGTGAAAGAAGCCTTGAACAGGTATATCGGCCTTTGGGCAGGGGTATGGAATGGCTGGACACTGTCGGCAGACTATTGGCAGTCGGCCGGTATGTCAAAGCGCTGAAGGGCCACGCATCACCAATAGGTATATTATCGACCGCGGTTCGGTCTTGGAGCTTCGCAAGCAAACCCCAGAGCTTCGGGGGGCATCGGGGTGCGACGACTCCCCAGGCGCTGTAAGGCCCTGGGCAGCGCGTAAATACGTGAGCTCGCTGCATGCCTTGAAATGTTGCCATCCGCTGTGAGAATAGAGAATGATTCCAGCGCAAAGAGAGAACTGACCCCGCACTGAGCCATTGACATGAGGTGGGAAGAGACGCCAATCATGATCAATTTTACGTGGCACAGGTTTGTCAGCTTGTCAGTAATGATGGCTTGCTCACGCGAATACGAGCATCCTTTGAGGTAGGCTATTGTCACATATCAACACGCTGAGGTCTCGGAGCGGGGAACCGCTGCGGGTCGGGCTTATGGCCTTGCTCATATCCTCTCCAGACTTTGGTGTTATGCAGTGCACCAGTGGCAGCTGTGATAGGGTTGAGAGGTTAAAAGAGGCTTCAGCCCTGGCACAAAGTAAAAGAACACGGAATGGTAGCAAGCTGTCGTATCACAACCAATAAGCAGGACTGGAAATTCCCTTAAGAGCCGAAATCAATGCTGTTCCTCTCAAAGGCCAAACTATCCATACTATAGGTTAAACTTTAGGCTGCTAATACAATAATGAGGATATAATATCCTTTCTTATCTTATAAGCTTCTACCTAAAAAGCCTCTATAATAATCAATATATCTTACTGAGTCCATCAGCCTCCTGAAATCTTGGGGTCTGTTTCCGTGCTCCTGCCAGTTGACCAATCAGAGCCCGGTACCCAAAACAGCTTCAGCTTGAAAGGCTTAGACGCGTTTTCCCGCCACTGTTCCCACCCTGAGCCTCATTCTTCTCCACCAGCTTTGTAAAAAGGTCCATTTAAAATAAATTGACAATAACGTCGGATACAGGGAAACCGGCTCCACCCAGAAACCGGCCACTACAGCAAAATTCAGTGGATGCCTGAGGCCCACATGGACTTGTACCATAGTAAAATCCCAGGTGGCCGGTTTCTAGGTGTGGCCGGTTTCCCTGTATCCGATGTATCCGACGTTAGCGGGAATTAGCTTCGGCTAAAGGAGCTGTATTGGACCGCGATATGGTTTTATGTCCCACGCAGCCAGAGGCACTATAGGGTAGTCCAGACCTGCTGCCTTCGCTAGAAAGGAGACGACCAAGCTCAGTTGTAGCTGTGAACGGAACCGCTTCTAGTGAGATAAGATCAGGTTTGGATGAAATTTTCTTCAGCCTATTTAACAAGTATTTATTCAGACCTGCAGGTGTGTCCTGACAGTTGTTCGATGCATCAAGTTGATGTATGCCGTGAAGCAGCTTCATATCGGCCGATTGGACGCCTGTGGTCGGTCAGAATAACGAGCTATCAAAAGATCTACTTAGAAGGCATGAAGGCTTCGCAGATTGGACTTATTAGCGGCGATCCAGTGTCGGATGATATATACTGCTCCGGTGATCACAAGTTCTTCCATGAGTTATATAAATTTCGCTCATTGCTATAAACCACTCTTTCTATTTCACAATCTTCTAAATCCCCCCCTTGGAGGTCTCGTTATCTTGGCACTACATGCCTTTGCACGTAATACTCAGAAATTTGCTTAACAGTTGTTATTAGGGTGCGCCTCCTCGCCATCAGCCGTGGCTTCCACTCAGCCACTGCCTCGATGCTACTGTATGTTGACTCAGATCAAGATCTGATTTGATTTCGGCGAAGTCACAGGAGCTGAGAAAGCTATTGGCAAACTACCAGGGGTGGCAGGGATTCGCGATCCCACTTCCGCAAGCGGCTAAATCAAGCGAGATGTGACCCAAAATTGCCAAGGACTGCAAGGAAGAGGCCACGTTTATTCCCCATGTGTCTACTGCCGGCATGAACGCAAAAAGACGTTGAATCTGTACCAGCGCACGAAATTCCCCGAGAGGGAACGCCCGCAAAACTAAGATGTGATGGACCAGAAGGGTCCAGTACCCTGGTGAGACATGGGTCGGTGACGCCGCATCTTTTGAGCTACGTAACCGAGCCGTGTCTTAGAGTACACTCTCGCCACTCACATCGACATATGGCAAGCCCTAAGCTTGATTAACTGCATATTGAATTCCTTGCATGAGTGTGAGATAATAGGGTCGTAGTTTACTCGTGTTGCCATGCTTGTATATGCCTCAGATTCCTCTTGCTTGCGTTCTAGACTACGGCAACCCAGACAGAAACTGGGATACAATAGCTGAGGTTTCGTAAAGGTTACTGGGGTCTACTTCTACCACCTATGAGAACACTAGCCACAATGCTACCGTGATATGCACTATACGTCCTAAATACAACAGCAGCAAGCCTTGGTAGGTGTAAGCTGCCTGCACTATCTGTAATCACCGTCCAACATCTCAAGGGTCGCGGAGATTTAGATAAATGTAGGGGACTGCTCAGCCTCTTGCCCAAGCCAATTAGCGCTGGTCGAAATGACGCCACCACAGTGCTTTCCGTTGTAGTGGCTAAGACACGGCTCCCAGGTTGTACTAGCTGCTATGTCTCAGAGCGCCGATCTGTCACTGTACTCACTCTCACCAGTGTGATTGGTTTTGGTTCGCCACTCATGCATTGTGCGTCCGTCCGCAGACACTCAGCTCTCGGAGCAGTTCATGTTCTTCGTGACCGAAGAAGGCATTTATACCTTTTATAAATAAGATCAAACTTGCTTCGAAAAAGTTGGTTCATAGACCACCAGGTAATCATCCACTACCATAAGATATGTCAACACCATCATTGTCCGACGGCCCGACAGGGTATCTCCACACTCCGACCTACAATGGCGCAAGTAGGAAAAGAAAAGCAGAGGAGATTCTTCCATATCCCTTCTACTCGAACCAACGATCCCCAATCCAACCTGCAGTCATCTCATCTTCTACCACTCCAACGAACCCAATTTCTCCTATCTCACAATTCGAGTTATTGCCTCAGAGCAACGTCGCTGCTTTTTCATCAAGAGTTCAACAGACTACCAATATGCATTTTCACAATTCGGAGACCAGCACATCCCTTCCTTTCGGAAGTCACCCGATCATGCATCGCAGGGATGTAACTGATATACCTCGTAGCATCGATCCCACTTCTGTAAGTTCTTATCTGCTGCTTCTAAGTTGCATGTAGCTGATTGCACACAGGACTGTAACTCATCGCGTCATGAATCTTCAACGCGATCCGTGACAGAGTCTGACTGGTCTGAGACAGAGGACATAGACCAAGAGATTCAGAACACTACGGACCAAATCAGCCAGACGGTGGAAGCCAGGAAATGGCTGTACTTTATCGATCATCAGCTTCACAAGATACTACAAGGGCTAGCTCAAATCGAGGGAGCCGCAGCGCAAGTGGCCAGAGCCACGAATTCCGCATCTATGTTTCCTGGTAACATTTATCCTCTCAAAGACCAGATCATGCTTTTCTATCTATGCCAGCAGCACAGGGTAGAAGAGTCGTACGGGGAACAAGCGTTCCTCAGGTCCAAAATGAGAGAATTGCAGGAACGTTCGGAAGCTCAGGTTCAAGGCATTTCGAACCTTTGTCGGCACAGTACTTGTCGGCCACAAGAGGAAATCAATACCAGTATTTGTCGGGCTTCGTTCAGGGGATAGCGATGTATCGGATTTTGATGAAAGGCATACAGATACGGGGCTATTACGCGTAGTAGGCTAGTCTATATTTGCTGTTGTCAACTTGTCGAGAGAGACAAGTATGTCTTTGGGTTGACGAACTGGGGGCAGATTTTTAAGGCACTGCAAGTCGGCCTATAATTGGATTTCTTCTTTCCCCTCGAGCTCTCTGTATAACGAATAAATGAATAATGATAGGAAGCAACACCCACTAAAGCCTAGTTGTAGCTGTGAACAGAACCGCTTAGGAAAATGAGATTGGAGACTAGAGGCAACTCATTTAGACAAAACATTAGATTGTAATTTATAAGTATATTGTAATTAATAGTATAATGTATTTATGTGCTATAGTTCATGGTGTATGTAGGCTTATATCGATTGTTTGCATGACTGTCCTAGTACATGCGTAAATATTACTGCGTAATCTTGGTAGAAGGCGAGAGGCTAGACTATGTAGATTCCAGTCGCACTGGTGTGTATTTCCAGTTGAAACCTGTGGCTGAGAACCCATATCACCACAGAACTTGATACAGAATACTATGCAACAATCTACTAATTAGATAACCCAGTATTGGTTCTGCAAAGTACATGTCGGCACGTATCGACTAGCTAGACTTCTAAATATAATCGAAGTCATGAGTATCAAACTAGGCTTTGAAGA
This sequence comes from Fusarium nisikadoi, assembly GCA_013623555.1. Taxonomy (NCBI): domain Eukaryota; kingdom Fungi; phylum Ascomycota; class Sordariomycetes; order Hypocreales; family Nectriaceae; genus Fusarium; species Fusarium nisikadoi. The sequence goes on from JABFFB010000040.1 coordinate 29,226, forward strand.
TGTCCTCGGTGGTGTGATTAAAAAGGAATTGGCAATCCTCCCGTTACTACCTAATAGGAAGGCCACGGATAACAACCTAATCAGCTTCTATATTCTACGGCCAGCATTAACGACGACTCCCTTTATATTGAATAGAAAAGTCCCATTTTTTATCAGTACAGTTACCCTATTTGGTCAAAAGAGGAGGGCAACAGAACGTTGCTGCTTAGTTACCTTCTCTTCCCAGGCGAATATAATGAAAACAAGATGAAATAGTTAGGCAAAGGCACTTAGTACGCCACAAGCTGAGCTGCTGGCCTCGCACACAGCTTCTTGACAGCACATAAAGCGTTTGAGGACGGCAATAGTGGCGAGAGACTACAATTTAAAGTTGGAACGGCAATCAATACCTTGGTCAATATATCGATTAGACTACCGCTGTGGAGGGAAAGGGAACGACATTTAAGGTCCTCGCGTAAAGAGAGCCGAAAATAAGGTTTCCAACAGTCAGTTACTTTTAAGGCACTATACAATTCCGCCCAATATATTTTAGCGAGATGGAAGCAAATAACTGACTTATTGTCGAAACGCTATCACCAAACCTCGAGTACTCTCCGGGCTGATTGCGGAATTCCTCACTGGAACTAGTCTTTCCTGGGAGAGGGAAGGGTTGACTATCAAGAGAATGAGACGTAGAGAGAGTTCCACGCAAGTGGTTGCCAAGAAGTCAATACATGATGATATTTATGTAAGATATTCGAGGTTAGACGCCATTCGTATTACTGTGGCTATCTAAATCCTACAACTTATGCATCCATGCAGCACACTCAACTAGATTGAGTATGGATGACTCACGACGGATACTGATTTCCGTAACTCGGACCTCTTTACGCCCGCAAGATGAAACTATCAGACACTAACAATGTCGGTTCGACCATATCCCCATGGGGTAATTCCTTTAATCGCCGATCCTCCGAAGTTATCTCCACCGGTTCAACTAGGTTGTTGACCTTCTCCGGAGTGATTACTGGCGCCAAGTGATTTAAGCTTATTATGGATATGGGGTAGTGAGTGTGGGGATGTAACGACAACGTGATGATCCTCGGTTCGGCTGCAGATCTATGTTACAATCATGCTGGGTTCAGACGACAGGATCCGAGTTGTCCCGAGTAATGCGTCTTCAAGCGAGCAAACTGAGTGTGGCTGTGTAACAAATAGATCATATCGGTGCGTAAGACCAACCAGTCGCACAACACGAAGGTCAGGCTGCATTTGGTGATAACAAGACCTTTCCAGGATAAGGAACAGCGAAGATCGGCAGCTGTTGCAACGCCGAGACAATCAGCTAACGTAGCTCACATAGCAACTCATATTCAAAGACCTTCACTGGCGCCAAGTGAGCGCTTGTAAAAGTCCCTGCTGAAAGATTGAGCACAGGGTAGTATTCGGCATAAGCAATCGTCTGATTCAGGCGGGGAAGAGGGCATCTCGGAGCATAGTTCTGTTCGCCGACGACCAATGGCGTTGGAGCGGAGACTGCAATGCTTATTTTTATGCCTGAAGCTTGTATCGGGAGCTAAACTCTGAATGGCGGGCCGGTTGGTAGATCTCCAAGAGTTGGCAATTAGACCCTTATGTTTGAGGGACTTGGCGAGGAGAGGGCTTTGGAAGAGGGTATTGAATGGAGAGAAATTGCAACTGCTGAGCAGCGAAAGGGTTGATTCTGGACCTCTGTGAAAAGCCTGCTTCTAAATGTATCGATTAAGGCTGTTCCACGTACGTCATCAACAATGGTGAGATGATATCAACGTCCGCAACTCATACGAACAAAGTATGTGCGGAAATGCAATCTCCCTCCTCACCACGGAAAAGCGCACCCTCATCCTTCCCCTCGTCCAATCTTGGCAACTCCACACTGCCACTCATGATCCCAGGTTACTACCCCACGGGGAAAACCAGTGGAGCAAACTAGACCCCGAGCGTTGTACAACGACCAGCCATTCGCATAGGAGGATGATTCTCATCGTCATCGTAAAGATAAAAAGGCCGCAGTGCCCCCGTACTTAGAAGAGGGGGACAGAGACTTTTGCAGTTATCTACTCGCCTCTTTTGTCTTTGAGAGAAAGCTTGATATCTTTACTACTATAACCTCTTTTGTTTCGATAATCTATGGGCTGGAATACTCATGCGTCGGGCACCAACGATCCGCCTGAGGTGCGGAACTGGCGAATCCACCTGATTGCCACGGTGGCTAGCATGTCCGCCCTCGCCAGTGAGTTCTGCAGCGTGAACGAGAAGAAGAAGGTATACTGACTTGGGTAGTCGGATATGATACTTCTGTTATTGGAGGTTTGTAGTGCCAGTCCAGCTGTGATATCACCGTGTTGACCGTGGACAGGTACCATGGCATTGACCTCTTTCATGAGGGACTTTGGCCTTGACCTCGTCGAAAAGACCCAGCGCGACACCATCCAGGGAAACATCGTCTCCACCTTCCAGGTAAACCTCTCCCCTCCTCTCTCTCGCCTCTCCTTCTGACAAGTCCAGGCTGGCTGTTTCTTCGGTGCGCTGCTCACCTTCCCCATCGCCGAGAAATGGGGCCGTAGAAAGACCATCATGGGCGCAGCCCTAGTCTTCCTCCTCGGCGGTGCCCTCATGACCGCCGCAAACGGCGACCTCAACATGATCTACGGCGGAAGAGCCGTAGCCGGCCTCGGCCTCGGAGCCTCCTCCCTCACCGTCCCCGTGTACATCAGCGAGACAGCCCCGCCGTCCATCAGAGGCCGCCTCGTCGGCATTTTCGAGATCGCCTCGCAGGGCGGCGGCATGCTCGGCTTCTGGATCAACTACGCCACCGACCGCACCATCGACGTCAACACCAAGACGCAGTGGATCGTGCCCCTGGCGGTGCAGCTCCTCCCGGGCCTGGGTCTCGCGCTCGGCATGCTCTGGTGTCCCGAGTCGCCGCGCTGGCTGGCGCGCGGCGATCACTTTGAGGCGGCGGAGAAGATCCTCGCGCAGATTCGGGGTCTTCCGGCGGAGCATGAGTATGTCCGTCGGGAGATGGGCGATATCCGCGCGCAGGTTGAGGAGCGCAGCACTAACAAGATGAGCAAGAAGCAGCAGTTCAAGAAGCTCTTTCAGAAGGGTGTACGCAACCGTATGGGTATCGGGATGGCTCTCATGTTTCTGCAGAGTTTCACCGGCGTCAACATCATTACCTACTACGCGCCTCGCATCTTTGAGAGTCTTGGAATTCCAGGTACTTCGCTGAAGCTCTTCTCCACTGGGTTTTATGGCATCTCCAAGACGCTCGGCATGTTTCTCTTCACCTTCTGGGTCGTTGAGAAGGTCGGTCGTCGCAAGGGTCTCATCTGGGGTGCTGCGCTCGGGTGTATTCCAATGTGGTATATCGGCGGATACGTGATGGAGGCCGACCCCGCTGCTGCAGCTGCAGCTGGTGTTGTGAACCGCGATGGCTGGGGATACCTGGCCATCGTGTGTGTCTACATCAACGCCATCATCATCTGTGCGACATGGCAGGGTATCACGTGGACTTATGCGTCTGAGATCTTCCCTCTCGACATCCGCATGCTCTGCGTGGCCATCACCACAGCCGACACATGGCTCGGATCATTCATCATCGCGCGGTCGACACCTTACATGATCTCAGATCTTGGTTACGGCGCATACTTCTTCTTCAGCTCAATCCTCGTATTAATGGGGATCTGGGCTACGTTCTTCGTCCCCGAAACAAAAGGTGCGTTTCACCAACCCCATCCTTCTAGACGTTCTCCACAACTGACACGCATGATTTTCACAGGCATTACCCTCGAAGACATGGACGCGCTGTTCGCCAAACCCGTGTACAAAACGGTCTGGGCGCAGATGCGCGGCAAACCGGTGCTGGAAGAACACCGCTCCGAGTCTCCGTTCGAGGACGACGAGAAGGCGCACGAGCTAAGAATACCTTAGCTTCCTCGCTCGGCCGGGGTTTTTCTTTGCAGCCTTAGATAAACAAATGAGAGAGCTTATCGGCTGCAACCACCTGCGTTCCCCCCCTGTGAAACTGCTGCGCCGTGAATGGGTGGTGTGATTCTGACTGCCGTTCCAGAAGGGGAGGTTCTGTCCGAAAGGTAAAAGGTCCTGCGGGAGGGGACTTTTTTAAGTGATGACAGCAGGGCCCTTCCATGTCTCTGATCGGCTACTGCGATTTCTTATTTCGACCGCGACTCTTGTCTCCTCTCCGTCCATATTGTTACCATGCTACTCGCATTACCAGATGTCGTTCTCACTGTGCTTTTTTACCCCGCAAAGCTTCCCCAGACTCTGACGTAGATTATTCCCAAGTTTGGGATTTCCGTTTGTCATGGCAACATTTGGCCCTTTTGCTAGTGTTGCAGTCAGTGAGTGGCTTGTCTACGTGCGGCCGACCAGCTGTTTTGCCAAGAAGTGAGAGATTCGGTGAGAAGTGATGCTATTGGTTTGCGGTGCTGGGGATAGCCACGGGACATTCCCCATTGGGTTTCAATTTGGGCTTTTGTTCGATTCTTGGTTTTTTATCACTGCCAAGACTGCTCGGCTGTCTTGGCGTTGAGGACAAGGTCGTCGTTGGGTGGTGAGAGAGAGATTGCGGTTGTAATCTTACCGGGTTGGAGTTGGCCAAGAGATAAGAGTCGTTTTTGGGGCCGATTGGAGATTAGGAATGGAATGATCTTTTTGTCTTGGTCCGTTGCAATTAGAAGAACGCATGCAGACGCGCGTGGTGATGAACTGAGACTGTCTTTAGGAGTGTTTGTCCCGACTCAATTGCATCCAATGAAACACGCTCTAATTTAAACATCAACGGCCCCAGCTGCGCCGTCAACTTTAACAACAAATATTTAACGTAATAAATTCCACTTTCCCCGATCCCTATCCCCGGATTTGCACGCCCAATCTCAATGAGGATGGAGATAATGCATCTCAGCACAATTGGCTGACCCGAGTATGACCCAGGTATCTGTCCATACCCAGCCACCAACCCAAACGTTAGCTGATGATTGGGAATAACCTCCAAGCTTTATCTCCTTCCCTTTCAAGATGATACAGATTTCCTTGGCGTCCGAGGCCCCAAGCGTTCGGGATTTTTGACAGATTTCTCGGCGAAAGCTGGGCGCTACGATTGTAACTTTGGAGGCGAGTTTTTTTTTGGGGTAGCAGTCAGTAACTGTCTGTGACACTTGAACGGTCGCGATGTGCAACATTGACGGAATGATTGCTCGCCACTCAATTGAACGATTGCAAACAAACAAAAGCCCACGCGTCATACCCCTCCATACCTCGTGATAAACATTTTAAGCTTGTTGTTTAGCTCGCCCTTCAACCCACCAGACCGGGGCGCGCCATGGTCCACCTGAGAAGAGAGCAGTGAGAACCCCAAATCAGACCAAGACATGCATGCGCCAAGCCGGACCCCAACCCGCGCAATCCTCCAGTGAGAAGATCGATCGTTGCACCTTCCGTTCTCAGTATCATGTCCGTTGCATACTGTACATACAAGATTGGATCACGCGTTGGAGGGTACATACGGTTAAGGTTGCTGTCAGCTTTCAAGTCATGCTGTTGTATTCATGAGCGGATGTCGGGTAGTGCACAGAGCAGAGCAGAGCAGAGCACTGCGGGGCGGGGCAGGTCATCACTGTAAATCAGCCCAGATAGCGGATAGTGGTTCGCTAATTGTCAAAGCTTCCTGGGGAAGTGAATTTGATTTGAAGCATGTGCTGAGACGAGGAATTGTTTATTTGCACGACATGGAACATGCAGTGTCGACAGAATACAGCCCAACAGCTTCGATTATTAGAGAGCTGCTGTACCAACAGCGCGTAACCCTTGCTCGAGTTATGTTGCAGTCTCCCTCCATTTGACTCATCTAGAACTACTTGGCAGCTTCTCTTCTCTCCATCACTCTCTCACTCTCTGATGCTTATCATGTCTTGGCACGCTACACGAGTTCAAACCTACCCACCACCTTTTGAATTCCAAGCCCATCATCTCCTGCCCTTTTCGCCATCGCCTGTGTCTGTGCAGCTCCTCCCTGTAACATGTAACACAAAGACAAGCCGTAACGTCTCCGCTCCTCGGAGATAAAAACCACTCCCATCCCCTCCCTTCCCGCTTTCTCTCCAGGTCTCATCTCCTCTCCCTCTCCCTCGCACCAACTAATTACTTCACGTTTTTAATTGCTTCTTCTACAATGACCTCCAAGGAGGAAAAGATCGACGTCGGCAGCGCTACGCCGCCGTCTGATCATGGCCATGCGAAGGTCCACACCAAGGATACCTTCACTGGTGATGTTGAGGGCGTTCGCGATGATTTCCGCGAGGACGATTTCATGACCCGCAATGGTCTGAACCTCAAGTCCTTCCAGCGCCGTGAGTCTCGCATGCACTGCCCGCCACTGCGCAATTGATCGCTTACATTTCATCAGGTGACTACGGCACTGGCGTCGTCGAACTCGATCGCTCCATGAAGAAGCGCCATCTGCACATGATCGCCATCGGAGGCTCAATCGGTGCTGGTTTCTTCGTCGGCTCCGGTGGTGCCCTCACCAAGGGTGGTCCCGGAGCTGTCTTCCTCTGCTTCTCTATCGCTGGTATCATGATCTTCAACGTCGTCCACGCTCTCGGTGAGCTCGCTGTCATGTATCCCGTCTCTGGTGGTTTCTACACATACTCTACTCGCTTCATCGATCCATCCTGGGGTTTCGCCATGGGCTGGAACTACGTGAGCGTCGCTGGTCCCACGTCGCGCAATTGAGATGCTAATCATTACCCAGGTCTTTCAATGGGTCATCGTCTTGCCGCTCGAATTAACTGTCGTCTCTTTCACGGTGCAATACTGGAACAAAGATATCAGCGAAGCTGTCTGGATCACCGTCTTCTGGATATTCATCATCGTCATCAACATCTTTGGTACTCTGGGCTACGCCGAAGAAGAGTTCTGGAGTTCCATCTTCAAGCTCGCTGCCATCGTCATCTTCATGATTGTCGCCGTCATTCTCATCTGCGGCGGCGGTCCCTCCAATGGCGACTTCGACACATATCAGGGTGCCAAGCTCTGGTATGACCCCGGCGCGTTCCAGAATGGCTCCCGAGGTTTCTGTGGTGTCTTCGTCACAGCTGCCTTCTCTTTCGCCGGTACTGAGTTGGTCGGTCTTGCTGCTGCCGAGTCTCGCAACCCTGCCAAGGCCCTCCCCGGTGCTATCAAGCAGGTCTTCTGGCGTATCACCCTGTAAGTCAATTTCTCTGCCAATCTGGGCCCACCATCTGACATCCATAGCTTCTACATCATCGGTCTCACCCTCGTCGGCATGCTCGTCAGCTCCACCGATGAGCGTCTCCTCAACAGCGCCAACCCTTACAAGGATGGTACCTCTCCTTTCGTGCTTGCAGCCAAGGATGCTGGCCTCAATGGCTACGATGACTTTATGAACTTGGTCATCTGCATCTCAGTCGTCTCCATCGGTGTCTCTGCCGTCTATGGAGGTTCCCGTACTCTGACTGCCCTCGCTGAGCAAGATTACGCTCCCAAGATCTTCACATACATTGATCGCTCGGGACGACCTCTTGTCTCTGTAGGCTTCAACCTCATCTGGGGTGCCCTCGCCTACATTGTCCTCGCCTCATCTGGTGGTCTTGTTTTCGATTGGCTCCTTGCTGTCTCTGCCCTCGCTGCCCTCTTCACTTGGGGTTCCATCTGCTATGTAAGTTGGACTCAAACGTCATGCCTCTCTTTTGATCTAGTTCACTAACCGACTCTGATAGGCTCACATCCGCTTCCGCTCCGCCTGGAAGAAGCAAGGCCGAAGCCTCGACTTGATCCCCTTCAAGGCTGCTGGTGGCGTTTACGGCTCGTGGTTGGGTCTCGCCCTTTGCTTCGCCATTCTCGGAATGCAGCTCTTCGTCGCCATCTGCCCTCCAAACAAGCCAGGCTATGGTAACGCCGAGGACTTCTTCATGGCCTGTCTTGCCATTCCTGTCGTCCTCCTCTTCTGGGTCATTGGCTACTTCTGGAAGAAGCCTCAGTGGCTCACAGTTGATAAGATTGACCTTGACACCGGTCTTCGTGAGCATGACTGGGATGAGATCAACGCCTACCGTGCCAAGGTCGCTTCGTGGCCCGCTTGGCGCCGATTCTTCCACAAGTTCATGTAAGAGTTTAAACTCATGTTACACGAATATTGGGAACAGAGTGGTCAACTTGTGTAGTTAGTCCCTCTTTGAGGATTCTTAGTTTATACCCCATCAATCTACTGGTTGCTAGCTTTTATTCAACAACTATCTTAAAAGGTGTATTACCTATATAAGTGATTAAATCACTCACAGTAAGGCACTTCTTAGAGATATAATAAGGATCAGAAAAAGATATCTAAATCTGGCGCCTAAAAGCACGAGTCGTCGTCACAAAGTAAGTTGAGGGATCTTCTCTTCCTGCTAATCATGTCAGATTAATCCGGCAAGTTGCTTATATCTGAACTACCAACAATCAATTCGAATCGTAATTATGACCAATCCTCCTAGCACTCTTCTCATGCTTTTCGCAAATGACATGGGCTCTGTGAGTCACTCAGCACATAATATACTCTCTAGAGTTGGCAATGCCAACCGCAGTTCAATCTGGTGGTGGCAACTGTCAGCAGGGCGATTTCGCAGGGTTCTGCTAAATGGCTCGGGGTGATTCTCTCGTAAGCCTTATTTTCAACCTACATCCACAATCGTGGAGAGCATCCTTTTAAGTATAAGTTGAAAGTAATGAATAGCGCAGCCAGAATATGGTCTAGGAGTAATGTCGTAAATATTCGTAATGCTTGCACGATTGACATGTATTTCACAAGGCGCGAAACTGCGCGCAGAGTAAATAAAAAACTACAGCATACATCAAGCCAGAAAACCCAACAATAACCCACCCAAACGATCCAACGTATGCCACCAGACTCAGCGCCATAAACAAGAACCCCGTGACAATGAGCAGATGCAACGCTGCAGATACAACAAGCCCAGCAGGCGTCCACTTCTTCAACGTCTCCTCATCGATCTCGCCCTTGGCCTTTTGTCGCATCAGTGCGAGAAAGCTTCCGCTATAACCAGCCAAAGCAATAGACACGGCAAACGTGAGCCATGATACTGCGAGAAACAGTCGGACTGTCTTGAGGCTAAAGGTTGGTGGTGACGGAGCCCAGATGTCGGCCGGGTCGGTCATTTCTCCTACGATGACGGCGAAGGTTGAGGCGCCGAAGACGGAGATGGCGATCATGGTGACGACGAAGAAGCGAAAGACTTCGAGGTCATCGCTGTTGTTTCTGCTTGATGAGTGGCTGGGGTCTCGTCTTGAAGCTTGACCTTCGAGTCGTTGAAGAAGATGATATAATATCTCCCGGGAGAGTTCTTCGGTGTCTTTTCGATATTCCTCTGCAATCGTGACACTCTGAGGAGGAGCTGTACTTTCGATAGCGGGTTTGTTGTTTTCAAGTTTTGCAGACATTGTGTATAGTGATATCATATGACCAACACTCAAGTTCGAGTAATTTTCTCATCAATCTCATGCAAAGCAGCGGTAGCCTAATGATATAAATGCAAATGCTCTTCTGCGCTTTACCTATAAATATCCAGATCGACAAATTGCATTCCCAGCCTGACTCAGCCCTGCTATTCTGCTTGCGAATATTACTCCGTAGGTGCATAAAGCTTCGCCCTGTCCTTAACTGATCAACCCCTGTCTCTGACCACCCAATACTGAGACCCTCCCCCAGTGAAGGTGGAATCCTCAGCTGCTGGTAGGCGCTGTTCTGGAATGGTGTGTTGGCTAAAACATTTAACCGAGTGCGAGCGCTAAGCCTACTCGACGCGGGGGACTTGCTGACTTGCGAGGGCTGCACACTTTCAAGTCCGACGGACATACCAGGATATACTTGGAGTTGCAGGGTAGGATGCGATTGGCCGTTCATGTGGCGGAGTGTCATAAGGCTGTGCTGATTGATAATTGATTCAGCAAGTGACTCTGATCAGTTGTGTAACAATAGCTATTATTGAAATATAAATGTAGATAACCTCCCAGTTACTCTAAATCTCAATATCAAATAAGCTGATACAGGATATCTCAGATTTATCACTTTATACTAAAACTCTTATCCTTCGCATCTCAGCACTTTACATCAATCATCCCATACATATTACCGTTGCAGTCCCCATCAAAATGTCAAACAGCAGATCGAGAGGGCCGCCACTACCCAGTCTGGTGCAAGGCTCATCGCTGCAAGCTCAATTACAGCGCGAAGGCGCCGAGATCTGGCGAAACAACAACCGCCCTCTCATCGAACACATCATCAACCACGCAACCCCCGGCTACGTTACAAAAGTCGTCTGGCTCCAAGAGAAAAGCATCATTGAGCATGAGTACCTATTGATGTGCGTCAATACCAACGACGCAAGACTGTCCTGGATGCGGATCGAACGCATGGGCGAACTACCCATCGGCTCGACATCCAGCAACGCTCTAACGGACCAGGCACAACTGGTTGTAACTCTCGCACCATCACGGGAAAACCTCGTCTGTGATGACAGGGTTCTCGTGGAAGCTGATCTGGACATCAACGCACGGCTGAGCGACATTGCCAAGCTTGTGCTGATAGTGCACAACGAGGAGCCGCAGTATCATCTTCAGTGGCATAACTGCTGGTGGCTTGCGCGGGTGGTTATGCAGGTGCTTTCAGAGACTTATATGCATGGCAATAAGAAACAGAGGAAGAAGGTTGCTAGTCGGTGCGATTCTTCTCATAATAAACATGTCTGGGCCATGAGTGCTGGAGGCCCATTTGCGGGGATCGGTCAGATGGCTACCATTATACATTTTCGTAACCGGAAGAAGAGGATCATGACCAACTTCACTCAATCTTTATATTCTTAGCATTCTTAATAGTTTGGTAGTTTCTGGATATGTCTGGAGGGTTAAGGAATAGACTGCATAGCGAACCATCGTATAACATCCAAATCACCATTACTGCTTAACCCAACACCGTTTACTGGAAGTGAGAACAGCGGGACCCAAGATACCGGGCATGATTATCTTTTGCACTTTGCGGCATCGACGAGGTTCTGTAGATCCTCATTCCCAGAACACAATATACTTCAAACCGTCAAACTCAGACCTCAACTAAATAAATCTGCCGCACGTTGTCGACTGGTTTGAGTTCCTTCATCTTATCACTTCACAAACAGCATCTTCGGATGAAGCGGAACAATCGAACTCAAGACATGAACTAAGAGCATAAGCAAATAAAACCAAAAGTAAGAAACTTTAACATGTCGGAACTGCCGCCCAGGTGAATGTCGGCAGTTATGAATTAAATTTAGAAATCGCTCAGGCACTACTCCAGAGGCTAGGCAATTGAGTAATTGCATTTTAATGCTCCAGTTGCAGTCGGTGAAAATAGGTTTCAGCCACAGGTTTTCTTTTCAATGCGGTACTGGAATTCTCGAAGGGTCTGAGCATCTGCGGGCTTTGCTCTCGGGCTTTTGCAAGGGTTTGCTGTTATGCGCGAGGTATAAGCTTCAGCCACAGGTCATAGCTGTAAATAACACACCAAGCAACTCAATTCTGCGTCCCATCTGCTGTTTTAAGATCTCATTATATATAAATATCAGTCTCTTCCTCGTCTAGAAAATACATCATCACTCACTCACATTCTCTTCAGTCTTCTACAACAACTTCAATCAACTTACTCATTCCTTTCCAAACAACCACCAACCAATTCTTCACCATGCGTTTCACTGGCATCTCAGCAATCTTCCTCGCAGCTCTCGTGACCGATCACGTCCAAGCTAACGAGCGCTGCACCAACCAGCTCACCAACGGCTGGTCCCGCCGCTACGAGGCGTGGTCCAACTCCTGGGTCCCCAATGCCGACGCAGTCTGCGGCAATCTCTGGTCCAACCTCGGTCAGTACCCTGAGTGCGCTGGCGTGAGCGACCAGTACTGCGGCTACGACAACAGCGGTTCTTCGCTCGTCTGGGCGTTCACCACTGGAAGTGGTTGCCAAGCACGATCAGTCATGGATTCTTGGTACTGGGCTACTAAGAACCAGTGGGGCAACATTGATTGCAGACAGGGATAGGCGGTAAGTCTCTCCGCTATAATCGAAATTTCTAGATTCTGACTTGGAGTTTTAGCGCGTGGGATGTCATGGTGGCCGGGAGGGGAGGGGGCTCTGTTTGGATTGATAGGCACCTCAAGATTGGATACATGCGGCTGAGGAATGACATTAGCTGTATAGGGTTACTATAATTCAAAGTATTGATCGAGATTTTATATGAGCCTGAAACTCTTGTGATTGTGGATATATACTGGGCTCATCGATAAGTCAACTTTCCCCTACCAGGGAGAGACATGTTCTCATCTTCGAACAGGCCGTCTCGGTAACAGCAAACCATCATGTTCCAAACATTTTAAATGATTTCGATACTGACGAAGCAGCGACTTTGTCTTGCTCTTTGCTGTATAAGCAAGCTCTTCATCAGTTTGATCAAAGTCTGCGGATTCCAAGTCGACGATCATGATTTTATCCTTTCCCCCATCAGCCACAAGATGGAAGTTGTCGAGTTTCGTATCGTCGTGGCAGATGCCATATTCGTTGAGTGAGGTCAAGGCTTGATGAAACAAGGGCTCAATGTCTTGCTCGTTGAGCACGGCGCCCTCAGGCGTCGCGATGCATGAACCTCCTATGTCTGAGAGAATCAGCGCACGTGTATTTGCATACTGTATCGTGCCGTAGAGCTTGGGTATAGTGAGACCTTGAAGGGGTCGCAGTCTGTTGTACGCGACGACTTCATGATCGAACTGCTCTTCCCAGTTCTCTTTTTGATGTTTTAAGACGATCCTTTCTGGTAAGAACCACTCGAGGAATTTGCTTTGCAGCCATGTACCAGTGGCTTTCGATATGATCTTGAATAAGGACTCGATGATCCCCCCCATGAATGTCTTGTGAATCCTCATTCGTAGGACGTTGAGATGGACATGATCTGATGCGGCTACACTAGCTTGAAAAGCCCGAGTGCCAAATCTCAAATGCTGGTGTGCGTGGTGAGTAGATTAAAGAGGAGTTGGGTGGACAGTGTAGCTTACCATATCTGCTTGAAGTGAGGCTTGTCCGTCCATGCGATCGCTTGACTTATTTGTCGGGCAGACATCGGGGAATCCCATTTACGAGTTAGATTTATATGACAGAGAATGAAGAAAACGGTTTTGTGGCTTCTGCGCGAGGGTGCTGATGATATAGCGACGCGTCAGGCAACGAAAGGCGAGAAGGCAAGTTGTTTGTTTGTTTGTTCGAGAAATTGACAAGCGCAACTTAGTCAGCGACCTGACCAAACACCTGAAATTCGGCTGTCATACCTAACACACAGCTAGAAATTTAAAATTAGAAAGACGACATCTGTTTCTTCCATCAAGAAAAGCTAAACTCAAGCTCTGCCTGCCCCTCATCTTTGTAGAAGTAGCGTCAACCAACACCAACTGCTACAAGGATTCTCAAGTCACACAGGTCAACGGGCTAATCAACACTGCAGATACGCATACAAATATCGATTCCCTCAGGTGTTTTGCTTTGACGGCAGCCTGCTCATCCTCCTGCAGTTCAGAGCCTACAGACTCGATAATCTCAAGGAAGAAGCATGTCCTGTTGACTGCCGGACGATTCCCATCGAAGGAAGCTCCTGCAGTCTCCGATATGGGCTCTACCGACTCTTTGCACAGGGCTGGAGACGATGCCAAGGAGAATTCGCGGAGCACTTCACAGTGGGGGGTTCACGCCGTGTTCCAGGGAGTTTTATACAGAATTGTCTATTTGGGAGATTGATGGTAGGAGGCAGAAGTCACATCCTGCTGGTTATCAAAGGGCTGTTGACCGTGGGAATGGAGCTTTGATTTGGACTCACCATGTGAATACCGGAGAGTGGGAGACTGGAGCGTTTTGGTAATGGTTATTGAGCAGGGTCGGTATATTTGTTGTTGTCTTGTTCAACGTGGGTTCATTGTTGTGTTCGATATCAAAGGTTTTAGACAGGATTAAGCAAGACCTCAGGATAATATAGTCGGTTTAGACTATTAATTTCTCGCAATTCAGTTTACGGTTTTCCCTCCCAGAGGTTTGAATAGCGTAGGATGATCGGTCTCAACTCTCCAGGCCCGAAATCTATCCCACTCGGGTATCCCACATTATCCGAGTGGGATAAAAGCAGACCTCACCAAAGGATCAAATTTGTCAGTGCTGATTATTCCTTTCCCATCATACGATTGTAATACTATATATCAAGCCAGTGGGGAACTTACTCTCACATTACATTTGCCCGCAGTCTAAAACAATTACAGTCAAATAACATCACCATGAGAACAACCCACACAGGAACCGCCTCTGTCTTGGACACAACTCTTACACGCCTCATAGACGATGTTATAGAGAATGGATCAAGTTTTCTTGCCGACGATGAGAACTTGCAGCATTACAAACACCACTTGAGCCATCTTGAAACAGCATCAAAGATATCACTTCTTCGAGAATGTCTATGCGTGCGGCCGCCTTTGCCACTTCTGCCGGAGGACCTCCTTGACAACATCGATACGATCCTCACACGGGTTCTTCAGCATAAGGTCCTTACTCCAGTCTCCTCACTCTCGCCATCCAGGACTATTCAGCATAGTGATGGCCGAGCGACGAAAGTTCATCTCTGGAGGGGCGACATCACGACTTTGACTGGCGTAACAGCCATTACCAACGCCGCCAACAGCCAAGGCCTAGGATGTTTTCAGCCGACACATCGCTGTATCGACAACATCATCCATGCTGAGGCAGGGCCGCGACTACGAGAAGAATGTTTCCAGCGGATGCAAGCTAGAGAAAAAGAGCTTGAGCCAGGAGAAGTACTTGTCACTAGCGGTCATGCGCTCTTCGCTTCTTCAGTAATGCATACCGTTGGGCCGCAGCTCAAGAGAGGCGCTTCACCTACTGAGATTGAGAGGCGGCAACTGGCGAAGTGCTATGAGTCGATTCTGGACGCGTTGGAAGGTTTACCGTCGGGCGAAGATGGTAGCAAGTCAGTTGCTCTTTGTTGTATTTCGACCGGCTTGTTTTCATTTCCAGCAGACGAAGCGGCGGAGATAGCAGTGTCAACCGTCACGTCCTGGCTTCAGAAGCACCCGTCAACGACGATTACAGATGTTGTCTTCAACACATTCACCGAATCGGACACCGAGATCTACTCAAAACTTCTTGGACCTTCGCCGACAAAGCCACTGTCACTTACCAAGGGCGTGACACAAAGTTCTCTCAACTTGGCGCGCGACTGGCTCGCCTCGGCAGACGCCGTCCTCATCACAGCTGGCGCAGGTCTATCGGCCGCAGAAGGCCTGGACTACCACTCTCGAGACCTCTTCAAGAAGAACTTCCCAGGATGTCTCAAGCTCGGCTTAACATCATTATACAGTGTCTTTGGTTTCAACGACTGGCCTACGGAGGAGCATCGCTGGGGATATTTCTTCACTCATCTAAACATGGTGGCAAACTGGTCAAACACGCCAACGTATCAGACTTTGATACCATGGTTGAAGAACTTTGGACAAGACGCGTTTGTGCGCACATCAAATGCTGATGGGCTATTCCTCGCAAATGGCTGGCCAAAAGAGCAACTTTCTACACCGCAAGGCTCGTATGGCTATTTACAGTGTCTCAATAACTGCAGGGCTGACGCCGTCGTGTCATCGGCTCCTCTTGTAGCTGACGCAATGCCTCACATTGACAAGGCTAAGCAAAAGCTATTAGATTCAAGCAAGATCCCGCTGTGCAAGTTCTGCGGTTCGAAGATGAGTATCTGCGTTCGAGCGGGCTCATGGTTCAATCAAGCGCCTTTCCAGGAAGGCGAAGCTCGATGGAAAGCATGGAAATCTCGGGTTCTGAGAGAAAAGAAGAATCTGGTGATTTTAGAACTCGGCGTCGGAATGAATACCCCGGGTGTTTTGAGATGGCCGAATGAGAATTTGGTGATGCGAAGTGACGGGCGAGTCAAGCTCATTCGCGTGGGCATGGGCCCAGAGGCGATGGTGCCTTGGGAGCAGGAAGATGAGGGTCTGAGCACTTGTATTCAAGGCGACATCGGGCACGCGATTCCTCTGCTAATGGAATGAAGCGGCGATGGCCAATGATTTATAGAAGAATAAATAGAAGCCATAGAGAATTCAATCATGACTGCGCCCCAAAGACAGCCCTACGATACGCTGAATATCATGTCGTCACAGGGGTCCTTCAGCCCAGTCACGCGTCATCACCTACAGCGCGAAAGAGGCGCATGATGCCAAGCGTGGGTACCACTGTAGTTCACCGGCATATCCGCGTGGCTGTGAATTAATTCTAGCGCCCCAAATTTTCTACTAAAAACATCGCGCTCCTCATCGCAGTAACCTCATCTAACATTTACGACTTTTCTTTTTCGCGGAATAGTTCGACAAGTTACCACGGTATGGTAGTGTTATAGCAAAAAATGGGACTCGAGGCCCTGAGTAAACTCGCCTCAGCTGGTGAGGCTGCCTATCAGAACCTCTCTAAAAAATGGTGATTTCCGAAAATCTCCACTCGTGGATCAAGTTACTGATTGTGAATAGGGATGCGAGAAAGAGGCGACAGGCGGAAGAGGCATGGCTTGCGAAAAACGCTGAAGAAATCCGTCAACGAAATGAATTTCTGTCTCTCGTCACGAGTAAAGTCACAGGCGATTCAGCCCTCGAAATGGCACCTCTCCAATGCGACCCGCGCGAAACTCAAAGAGCAGTATTCCTCGTCACAACGCCCATCTCCTTTGGCGTGCTAGAAGTCTCACAGTCAAGCTACAAATTACTGGCGAGACATGTCGGCATGAGCCTAAATAGCGTCAGTCACTGGGCGGTATGCGTTATTGATAGAGGGCTTGGGAAGTGCTATTGCTATGATCTGATGAGCGATCGGTTGGAGTTGACCATGTTGGGGAAGAATTACTTCAGGGTGGCTGTTATTACAGAAGAGTTTGTTAAGACGTGGAGTTCGTGCTATTATATCGGCGAGACGACCAAGACGCATGGGGAGATCCAGGCGATAGGTAGGTCACACAGAACCGCGGTGTAACAAGCATTCTAACGTTTTTGCCAGGACAACATCACATTGGACTAAACCCTCGGTACAAACTATTATCGAACAATTGCCAGCATCTGGTCGACAGTCTTGTCAAGGAGCTTTGCAACGGCAAAGTCATCAGCCAGGCAAAGCTGGAAGAGGAATTATCACTTGTCTCACCAAAGATTGCACGCGATTTGCTCGTTGGGAGGATAAGGTCCAAGATGGATGTTGGTGGGGAGAGCGAAGACAGCCCTTCGATCAAGGAGCACTTGGAGGCGATTAAAAGTCACTGGAGCGATAGGAAATAATTCGTTATGATACCCAGGGTAGGTAGGTAGATGCTCAGACATTAAAATTCTTCATTATAACACTTTAGAATAAATAAATACAGAAGAAGGGGGAAAAGAGGATAGGAACTGACTGATAGTATTAATTAAAACAGGAGATAAAGACTTATATTAATGGTACTTTGCGTTTTGAGTTAATTGTGCCTATGAAAATAATTGCTAGTGGAGAGGAAATGGGGGGATAGCGATGTGATTTAGCAATAATTATACCTATATATACTACAATCTGTGGCTCTGCTGTCACTAATAGCTATTCCTCCGCTTCGGAGATCTCCCCGAATAGCTCAGCTGGAAGAGCGTTCGGCTGTAATTGTTATCTGACACCGAAAGGTCACTTGTTCGATCCAGGTTTCGGGGAGCACAAATTCTTTTTTAGAACTTTTTACCTTCTGCCCTAATAGATAAACTATTATCATACCACATATCTATCATCTTGCTAATTATTTTTCTTGCGCCAGTTGTGCCACTTGGCATTTTAGGCAAATGAGATACTTGCTAACTAGTCACAATGATTGATTCTGAGGGGTTTCAAGTGCTGAGCCGAGAATGTGCTGATGCACGTCATCTTTTGGTAAGGAGGATGCGCGAGGGTGAAGTTTGTGGTCTGTCGTTGTAAGATATTGGATCATTTACGCATACCCCGTTGTCCATGGCAGTTCTCAAAGCTATCATTGCCTTATGGACACGACTGCCAAAATGCTAGCATCTCCTCCACCAGAAATCCTTGAAAGTATTTCTGACAAGGTGAATAGTTCCCTGAGTATCAATACTGTCTAACAGTGATAGCTAGGTGGTATCGACCTCTAACGGCCCTCGCTAACGGCACAATGGCTACATAAAGCAGCGTTCCGCTAGCTCTGGCGCCCCATCACCATTCAGGTAGGAAAACTCCCTTTATGCAAGACACTTCTGGTATCATTGTAAGCTGGAACTATACTGCATGCATCCACTCTGAGATTCTTGAGATTCTGAGCCTGAAGCATTCCTCCATCCAAGGCCTTAGTCTCATGACAGGCCCTTTCTGTAGTCGGGTTCAACCGCTAGAATCGAACACCGAACATAGACATCTCGGCATTTCATAACCGTCGACGACTCGGCTGGAAAGCACCTATAGGTTGCTACTTCGACGATGCTGCTAGGCTGGTTAAGGATAATGCGGCACGGTTGGAGGAGTTGGAACTGGAGCTGGAGGGCTGGTCTCCAGGTCGAGAGAGTCGCGAGTCCACAGTTATGTATCACCACGATAACCCTGACGTATGTGATAAGATACCAGCCAGTACTATTCATGCTCGGAAGATGTTTGATCTCGAATCGATGACCTCGGAAGCTGCTGAGCTAACACACTTCCCGAAGTTGCGAAGCCTAAAACTCACCAGTGTTCCTTTGAGATATGATAACACTTGGATCCAAGTTACAGCTTCTTCCATAAATCCCGATACTCTGAGGCTTCTTTCATCGAGCATGTGTGCATACTGGATGTCCTTCCTATCTAACCTCATGGCATCGCAAACGCCACTTCAACTCAAGACTCTCGACATATTAGACTTCTATGTAAATGCGCCGTCGTCTGTGACTTCATCGATTCCCTTAAAGGGCTCGAAGATCTGTTCATCAGCATATACGGTCCGGCGTTATCTCTTCAGTTCTAGGAACATTTCGCTGGCCATAGGTCAACTCTGTGAAGACTTATGCACCATCAGAGGATCACAGATAAAGATGGAGAGCTGATAAACTCGCGCTTGGGTAGGGATTCAGCGGACTTGGGTATGTCGTCTGAGGATCTGAAACGCGATCAGTATGACGCTTTGTAGAATCTGCTACCGAGGCTGAATCTTGAGTTCATCGGGCTGACATGTGCGCCGAAACACCTTGTAGGCGATGGCAACTACTCTTAAAATGAGACACCCTAACTGCAACTGCAAAAAGATGTTCGGCTTCCTTTCGTGGCGAAGCGGTCACTGAAGGTGCTTCAATGAACTCAGATCCCAGCACATCGTGGGTCTTAAATCACGTTTTAGAACTCATTTTCACTAAAGGAGGGAATGAAGGCCTGCTCATCGACGACACGACAAAGGCAGGCAGCTCGCTCAACGCCGATGCCGAAGAACATGTTCGTATTAGCCCAGAGGAGCTCACGACAGCTGTGAGAGAGAGAAGAGAGTGAAAGACACCGCCTCAGCAACAAAGCTTCCGAGACTTTGCAAACTGGGTCCTTGGCCTTGAGGGAATTGAGTCTTTGGAATATTGTTGCGGGCGACGTCGCGCATGGGAATAGGTCTTACACTAACACCGCCCTGATATGCAAGGCGGTGGGAGGGCAGAGGCGATACCGTGTCGTCAGTCAGGAGCGCGGAGGACCGGAGTGGCGAGAGGTGAAGAGCAGATTTGGAAGTGCACTGGCGGCAAGCCCGGTTGAGAATATTGTTCTCAAGTACAATTAGTGATATTCCATCCTCGAGAGCAGACGTTTAGGCGAGACTTGCTGCTTACAATCTTTGATAAAGCCCACGGGCATCTTCCGAGACGAATCTCAATCCCCACAGAGTTCTGGCATGTGCTTGTTGTTAGGATCTTTCGTTTTAAACAGTGCCCGAGTATAGACCAAACGATAACAAGCACGGCATTGAATGAGTTCACATCTGCAATGATAAGTTATCTTTAAGCTCCAACCTTGTATGCAATTCATTAGAAAATATGGAGAATACATACAGTGCCTGTGCCCACCTCAATGGGTAGGGAAGTGGCAAAAGGAGACCCAACAACATAGCATCCCTGTGAGCTTATCAAATGTAAGGCAATGATCTGATTCAATACAAAGACTTATCCCAACGGCCAGGAACTCGGCCCAAGACCTGCCAAAGCGCTGCAAGTCAGCTATTCCTAACCGCATGATTCGTGTACCACAACTATACGGGGAAAGCTTGAGTCTGTGCGCATGGCAATCTCTTGTAAGATAGATCTAGACAACTTGGCAGCCCATCGATAGCACATCATTCTCTACACGCTCTCTGACTTCCGCGAACTAATTCACGGGGAACCCTGCTTAGAATCGGACACTGGAGCTAAGCAGGGTTCCCCGCGCTCGACCCCGTGGGTTAGCACGTTAGGACCGCGGGGCCGAGGTCGCATTAACGCGCCAAGACAGAAACGGGGATATACTCCGTGGCCGCAACCCGCTACTCCTGCTGGAATCTGGAGACTGTTGCTGCTCTCGAGTGTATTCTAGAAGTCAGACGGATCGAGCAGAAGTGGTGAACGTATCAAAGCATCCAGCTCCGAGACTCATTCTGCCTTGCTGAAGCATCAGACATTGACGTCGAGTGCACTCGTTCATCTCTCCTCAATATTAAGCATCATTTTAAAATAGAATCAAGTTGCGATTGGCGGATCAAACGACGTGGCTGTCCTGCAAGGTGGGTTCCTATCTCCAGATGCTAGACTTGATTCGTGTTAAAGGTGCCGAAGAGCCGATCGCGAATGACTTGTAAGGGTCATTCGCTATCACAGAGACTCTGCAAACTATCCCATTTCATCTCTCTCCGCGTCTCCTTATCGATTAATTCCCTTTGAATCCAGTCTAGACTCTCAATAGCGTATACTGACCCCTCGTTTTATGAAAGGATGCCTCGGCACCTTGAAGTTATCGACTATTTGGGCATCGGAGCAGTGTCCTTATAAGTAGAATAAACAGTCGATCATTGTAACATAAGAATATTCAATTTAAGTAACTCTATTCCATCACAAACTCATAGTCTCTAAACAACCCAACTTTCCTCGCTATCAGATATCCTATTGCAGCCTCCCACCGCCATGGGTCCGAAGCAATTGGACGCCCACGAAGGCAGTGGGCAGAACTCGGAGAGCGAGAAGCCTACCCATGGAGAGACTGAGAATGCTGCCGTCACTTATCAGGAGAAGAACGCCTTCCAGGCCCATGCGGATGAGGCCGGTGAGGGTCAGAATGCAAAGGTATACAGAAGAAAAGCCTAGAAACCGAGCATACTAACACTCATTTTTAGATGACAAAACGACGATTCATGGCCCTCGTTTCGCAAGCTTTTCTCTGGACAGGCTCCCAGATCCCGGTTTATCTATTCGGAGGCGTCCCGCCGTACATCTATGCTGATATCGGAGGACACGATCGTTGGACCTGGTTCGTTCTAGCCAACCTCCTCTCGCTAGCAGCGGTATGTCCGTTTGTGGGATCTCTATCGGACATGTTCGGCCGTCGATATGTTGCACTCTCCGGAGCGTCGTTTATCGTCCTTGGCATGATCGTCTGTTCTACGGCTCACACAATGAATGTCTTTATCGGTACGCCCTCCAGTCTTCACATCTGATGGATGAATGCTAATTGGTATTTCAGGCGGAATGGTCTTGGCGGGCGTCGGAGCTGGTATCAACGAACTCACAGCCCTAGCAGCAACGTCTGAGATGGCACCGACTGCCCAGCGTGGCAAGTACGTCTCCATTCTGATCTTCACAATCGTGCCCTTCTGTCCATCTGTTCTCTGGGCACAGCTCATCGCTGCACACTCGACATGGAGATACATCGGTCTCTTCTGTGCTCTGTGGGCCTTTGTCGGACTTGTCTTGACAGCTTTATTCTACTTCCCACCGCCTCGCACAAATTCCGAAGGCTTAACACGAGGGGAAATCATGAAGCGCATTGACTTCGTCGGTGGGTTTCTCAGCATCTCTGGCATGATCTTGTTCATGGCTGGACTGCAGTGGGGAGGATATATGTACCCTTGGAAGTCAGCCCATGTCCTTGTTCCTCTGATTCTTGGAGCGCTTCTGGTGGTCCTTTTCCTCATCTGGGAGGGCTTCTTTGCGCCGTATCCCATGTTTCCCCGCCGTATTGCACAAGCCCCGCGAATTCTCACCCTGACACTCATCATCACCTTCATCTCTGGCGCAAACTTCTTTTCCATCCTCATGTTCTGGCCTACGCAGGCTTTCAACGTGTATGGTCATGACCCCGTGCAAGTCGGAATCCGAGGCATTCCTGTTGGCTTCAGCATCATGGCCGGTGCATGCATTGTTCTCTGGCTCCTTTCTGTGTTTAGAGGTGCAAATAGATCACTCATGGTCGTCTCGAGTATCCTGATGACGGCTGGGTGCGGCGCCATGTCTGTTGCAAGGCCCGACAACATGTCCACCCTATGGGGAATTCTTGTCCTGGCCGGCCTGGGTATCGGAGGAATCGTCGTCCCAGCTAGCATCATCACAACAATCATCTGCCCCGACGATCTCATCGCGACCATCGCAGCGCTTACTCTGAGCATCCGCGTCATTGGCGGCAGCATCGGTTACACCATTTACTACAATGTCCTCGTGGCCAAGTTCACACCTGCTGCTATTCACTACATCGGTGGTGCGATGGTCAAGTATGGCAACATCACTTCGACTGAAGTCATCGGGGAGGTCATTGGGCTGACTAGTATTTCTTTGCTGGACGAGATTGCCGAGGTACCGGGTATCAAGGGGAATGAGGCGTTGTATAAGATTGTGATCCAGGCTGGCCAGATTGCTTATGCAGAGGCATACAAGTGGGTGTATTATGTGAGTATTGCTTTTGGTGCGGTTTCTGTCCTTGCTTCTCTTTTCTTGGGAGATATTGGGAAGTACATGGATGATCACGTCGCTGTGGTGATGTAAACTGTTGCATCTACATAAGCATCGCAGTGATCTACTACAGGCCATGCGAATAAGGGTTATGTAGCTAAGATAGTTGATGAGAATACGATTTAGGATCACTCCAGTTGGGCCACGTGCAAATCACCAAAGCTGGTCTTCCTAAAGGTGTTTAGAAGACAATCAGAATGTGACCTTCGGTCGCGGATGAGCATGCAGGTGGCTTATATCACATGCTATCTCAGCTCTGACACCAAGCGCCACGCATTTCCAAATTCAGCGTGTTGCTTATAGCTGGAGTAATACTCGCCACGCCATCCGCATGCTTACCTTCCTTCTTTAGCTTCTTACATAACATTTTCAGAGTATAAGCATGACAGTCAGGTAGTTTAGTGGTAAACCAGGACAGGGATGTGAGGCTATGCTGTTGTGGCTTGAATATCATACGAGGACGGGCCAGCTGAGGATGCGCGATTTGTAAAGCATGCGGGCTTTATTCATAGATGCCCGCCTTCATCCGAAATAATTGATTAAATTTTATGTAGACAGGCGAATGTAGCTAGATGGAGGGGAGTGCGCATAGGTTTTAAAGTAAGTTGAGTTTGAGGAACGGTGTAGGTCAGTCTATTTTGGCTGATGCTCCAGACTTCAACTGAGAGGTCTTACATGCTCACAATGATAACATAACCTAGCAGAGATTATAACAAGGAAGAATTATGTTTGTGAGTAATTATGCAAGCGTACATACATAAAAGTAGGGATTCTTACTAATGTTCCTCCAGCATAGGAACTCCAGTCTTGTGCAGATCAGAAGCCATGAGTTCAAGTTTAGTTTCTCAAGTTCTGAAATAGTATTGCCTCTACTTCTTTAGGTACTTGGCCAAAGACTTGTTAATGAACTCCCGTCCCGCCTCATAAAGCTTCATCCTCTGCGTCTCAAACCCATCCTCCTTAAACAGACTCTCCCCCGGCCCAACAGCAAATTGCTCATCGCCCCTAACAAGCCCATCAAACATCTTCTCCGTATACTCACCAAGCGGCATTCCGATCTCTCCACCGTTCACCAAATCAGGCTGATGCTTCTCATCGTGCAACTCGGTCTGAACAGCCGGCGGGAAAACTTCAACCATGCGGATGTGAGAAGCTTCACTGGCTTTGAGCTGTTCTCGAACGTTTAGGATGAAAGTGTGAAGAGCCGACTTGGACGCGTTGTAGTTTGGTGTTCGGATCATGGAGGGAATTAGGCCGAGGGTCGCGCTGATGTAGACTAGATGGCCTTGGGGTTGTTTCTTGAGATGAGGGAGGAATGCTGCGGTGAGATGGACGGCAGATGTGTAATTGGTGGTAAGTTCGTCGCCAAGAGCAGATAGGTCTAGAGTTTCAGGATTCGCAAAGTCAAATCCTCGCTGAATACCTGAGCTAAACACGATAGAATCCAGATCTGGATCGGACTGGGTGATAGATTCGGCAAAGGATTTGATCCCATTCAGGTCCGTGACGTCAAACACCACGGCCCTTGCATTGCCCTCCCCATACATTTTCACAAAAGCCTCAAGCTTATCGTTCCGTCTCCCGACGACAATGACCTTTGTCCCTGTGGCTATGAGCTTGGCGGCAAGGGCCTCCCCAATACCGGACGAGGCACCGAGCACGAGGGTCTTTTGGTACAAGGGAGCCATGTCTACAAAAGTGCAAGATTGAGTTTGGAAGGATCGCGAGATGAAATTGAAGGGAAATGACAGGTGAGAAAGCTTGCGTATGTTGTATCAACTGCCGTAGTATCGTGACTGGGTTGGTAACACGGGACGAGGGGTAAAGTGGGATGGAAGCCAAATTGTCGGTAAGTTGAGGCTAGACTAGGTTGTGCAAGATAGGAAGGAGACTAGAAGAGAGCTTGGAGTTGAAGTCTTGGCAGTGGTGATAGAGTTTGAGATGGGGTATAAGTCAAGTTGAGCGGATTTATCGTCGTCGTCATACAGAACATGATTCCATTGGGTTCTGTTATCACGAATCCACTATCGCCGAGTCACCTGACTCGACCAATTCGGAGAACGTACGCAGCATCCTTCAAAACTTAAGCTTATTCATAATCCTCTCCAAAAACTCCATATTTGAGAGATTTAAGAAATGAAATTACCATCTCCACGCCCTCGAGTCATTCTCAAGCCACAGGTCGAGGCCGTGCGTCAGATTACTCTACAGCCAATGCACTGCCAAGGAGTCCAGAACCTCTGCCCCGTCTGAGCCACCCAGACCCTTGAACGGCTGACCCCTGGCGCTTGGCAACGGTTTTTTCTGAATGGTCCTGGAGATTTTGTTCCAGCCAGTGATGTTTGGCTGCTCGTTTCCATGGAGTCCGCGGGGCTTTGCGGGCGTTAATAATAACCCGGCACACGTCATTTTATCATTCAGAGTTACGCTTTGAGAGGATACTCGGAGTGAAGCCCGATAGATGTCTGGATTTACGAGTGCAACGCTATAAAGCTTCACCAGTTCAGGTGAAGCACGGCAGTTCTGACGTGTTGTTGGCCAAAAGCATAATTGATTAATGCAGACTAATGTCAAGTTCAGGGTCTACTCTAACCCGAATGCGCAAGACCAAAAAGTCCCCCCCAAGTTTCAACGGGACACTCGGACATAACTGAGCAGGGTATACCCGGCGACGCTTATTTCATTTTCTTCATTAACATCACCTACCAGCAATACACACAACCCATTTTAGATCCACCGCCCCCCCGGCTTGGCCGGTAAGAACACTGTGGCGTGACTTTGGCGGCAGTCAGCTAGCTACCGTTGCAGTTGATGTAAGCCCCAGCCTGTAGACCCCTGGATCATAACCCGGGGTTCATATTACATGTCGGGGATTGTAGGGATGGAGATGAAGGAATACTTAAATGGAGAGTGTTTCTCGGTGTCAAGTGTTTGAGATCTGTACAAGCTTGTTTTTTACCTTGTTTCTTGAGTCTCAGCGGTTTCCCCAGGTTTTGACGTAGACAATTTCTTCAGATATGACTTCTTGGATATCTTTGTTAGCTGTTCTGGCTGTGTGTGCGCCTGCAGTTCATGCGTCGTGCGCGTACGGAACGCATCTTCACCGGAGAGCTGAAGTGATTCATGCTCCCAAGTTTGGATACTCTGCTGCCAATGTACGCCACCTTATCCTCTTGGACTTCCTGCAGTCTCTCTTATCGACCGAGGGCCCCAGGAAGCTCCATACAGGTTACTGACTTGACACCATAGGGCCCAGCAAACTGGTACAACCTAGACCCCGAGGCCAACAAACTGTGCGCAACTGGTCACCACCAATCCCCCATCAACCTCGCCGACGGTTCATTCGACATCATCCCCGCCTCAGACCTAAACATCGAGATCCCCAACTTCACCAAGGGCGCTGAGTTTGAGAACCTGGGAAGCACCGTCGAAGTAGTCACCGAAGGACTGGGCGGTAAAATCAGCATCGAAAACACGACATATCATCTGAAGCAATTCCACTTCCATCTCCCCAGCGAGCACATCGACAACGGCACCAGTCTAGCCATGGAGATGCACATGGTTCACTCCAGCGCGGACAACAAACTAGCCGTCATCGGTGTCTTCATCGATCTGGATGATGGAGCGGCCGATTCGTATAAATTTAGGGACACGCGCAAGGGCAAGACAGATACCCCTGCTAAGAAATCCACTGTCGTAACCAAGGTTCTCAACTCGGTGGATAAGATTGCGACCCTGGGGCAAACCACTCACATCAAGTCGCTCAAGATGTCCGAGATTGTATCTCTTCTCAACGAGGGCGATTTCCAATCGTAAGTCTACTAAGCATGCCAAGAAAAAAGTGATGCCCGCTGACGGTTTTTGTCGTCTTAGATACTCGGGCTCGCTTACTACACCGCCCTGTAGTGAGCATGTCAAGTGGCTCGTCTCCACTCGAAAGGTTTCTATTCCTACGCGAACTTATATGAAGGCCCGATCTGTTATCGGCTATAACGCTCGCTTCCCTCAAAACGTGCCAGGGGAGGAGAATATCTTGAGCTTGGTCGCTGATGAGATTGATCATCACGATGACTAAGTTACTTTTTATAACGGCGGTCGGAGTACGGATAGAGGAGTCATTTTTGATCAAGTTGGCAGAGTCACGTATGGGAGGCAAAGTGAGCGATTATTTAGATGTATCAATATTAGAAGGCGATATAAGCACAAGCAGGCATGGGCATAGAATACGATCAATTTCCGATTTCACCACCTTTCTCCGATGCTAAAGTGTTATCGCCGAGCCCTTGGCTTCGGTACTCTATCTCCAATGTAACTCCAAATCATTATGGAGAACATTACAGCCAAATTGGAAATGTCGTCGTTTTCGACGTCAGTGCCCCCATATCTTGGCATCACAACGTCTGGAGAACGTGGGGAACCGTCTGATTTTCTGTGTTTACCCCTGGCTAGCTCAAGAGTTGGTGTGTCGCTGATCTTCTCCCCACCTGTTTGTGAAAAGGTTCGACGGCGCTAAAGCCACCCGCTGTCAAGTTTGTGCGACTCTCATTTCTCTTGGCGATGACTTTTCGGGATGGGGATGGGGCTGTGAAGCGATATGTAGCACTGAAGAGAGTCATGCCTCGTGAAGGGGAAATTGTGAGCGGTTATTAGAGTTTGGGTTATGATGGATGTTGTGGATATTACACCGAAACGAGAGAATTTCTCCGTGCTTGGTTGGGGCTGTCATGAACAAACTCTATTTCTTTGCTATCCCCGATGACCGGGATATCCTTGGACATGCAGTAGCTGCTGACGAGAAGGACACCAGAACATCTTGAGGTCTATTGGCTCGTCTATCAATCCAAGCCATCGGTAGCATATCTCAGCTTCGACAATTGTCAAACAAGCTTTAATTTGCTTTCTAAAATTCCATCTTGTGTGTATTCCTCCTATCAAAGCCGAAGCACAAATTGGCAGACATGTATCTCCTCTCCAACTGGCCTCTGAACACTCACAACTCTCAAATTTATTTACGCCCTGCTGGACATTGGTTGTTGTCTATAAGGATCGTGATTAACCGTCAGATCAGAGGCGTACCAAGTCAGTGACAACGCCATAACGATGGCCATCAAGACAACATCAAGGACGTAAATCGGCCACTCATGCGCCTGCAAATATCCATCATCCCCAAGCCCAAACTCAACAAATCGAAAGACATTTCGGAAGAGAATCAATACTGCGCAGATATACAGCTCACTGAGCATTATAACCAAAAGTAGGTTCGGATTAATCGCCCCAATGAGTCCTCGTCTCGCAAGTCGCGCATGGAATATCCCTGCACAGAGTAGGAAGATGACCAATATGACAACCTGGAGAGCCAGTCCCGCCAGTATGACGTTCTCTCCACTGTTCTGATCAGCTGTGTTATTGGCGTTGACAAGAATTCCTGCACCGCAAGCCTGAATGACGAAGCATAAGACATCGCTTATTACAAAGAACTTGGAAAGCCATGCTGTTCGAATGATGGAAAGTTCGGGATGGTCGGAGGCTCGAATGATTCGGCCGAGAAACATGTAAATTGCTGCGGAGAAGAAGATGGGCGCCAGGAGAATTAGGAGTGTTTGTGTGCCATACGATCCTTGGTCTCGTAGGTGATCGGTCGAGTATATCCTCGCACCAAGACCCGCAGTCTCAACTATGAGGCAAGTGTCAGAAGGATGATCAGTGGTCTTTGCGTGAGTTGGGGACATACAGAGTCCTCCGAGGACCAGGGTGAGACAGAACCGCTTTCGATAGCGAAGTATATTGAATAGATGAACAAAACTAAGAACCGCGAACACGACGCAAGCGATAAGCGCCAACATCTTCGAAGGCCGGTAGAACTCGTATACGTTGTCTGCTGTAGATGCCATGATGATACGGGAGGATGAAACAGACATTTGACAGAGCAAGAGAAGAACCAACGAGTTTTAGGTCACCGCGCGGTTTTAAGAGTCCTCAATAGTGCTCGGGAACTTCCATACCATGATGGTGCGGTAACTCACGCGTGGCTTCGTTTAGGTGCATGGAGATGGGTGATTGGCTTGGTTTGGATGGAGGGGGCTGGGACAACGGACAAGCCGAGCAGGACAACGATACAGTTCAAGGCCGGGGCGGTTCTGCCAAAGGTTCATTGCGGACTAATATTCTTGCTGAAATGGCGCTACTACAGATGCTATAGCTGAAAGGTGATCGTCGACTTGGCTATTATGTATCCTAATCATGAAGGTTTCGATTTGTCTTTGAACCTTTCCAAATTCCCATGCTTTTAGAAGTGCAACTAATCTTATCGTCCAACACATGTGCTAAAAGTTGAGCCCCTGTTGTATGCCATTGCAGAAGTAACTTGGACGATTCTATCATCACAAAACGAGAGTGGTTTCGGACTGTTGTCCTGACAGTTACCCAAATAGTCTATTTACGTCGATTGAGCATGATGGATGTATTCTAGCTCAAACTAGGAGGTTTTCTGTTTGATTATAGACTTTAATGCAATTATATCGTTTTGCTGGTAGGTATCGAGTGTCTTACTAGTAGTGTTGAGGATAGATCCAGCTTTTAAAGAACCTGATCTTTCTATATAGCGGCATAGATTTAATATGTTACAATAGATTCATTAATTTTTTTGAACCATCTCCGTCACAAAATTTAGCAAAGCGTTAAAGCAATACTTCACTTATTGGCTTTTATCTATAAAGTTGGAAATGAGGGCAGCCACGCTTTTATCTTATTCTCCTAAATGTTTAGATTCTTTTATTCGTGCCAGTTTATCTGGTTCTGAGATCTTATTCTTCCGCTCCTCCATTTAGGTTCTCTAGCTTTTCCTTCATCATCTTTGCACTATCTTATGTTTTTAACACCTTGTTAGTTA
Source organism: Fusarium nisikadoi (assembly GCA_013623555.1). Lineage (NCBI taxonomy): Eukaryota > Fungi > Ascomycota > Sordariomycetes > Hypocreales > Nectriaceae > Fusarium > Fusarium nisikadoi. Next base: position 59,242 of record JABFFB010000040.1, read on the forward strand.
CAAGCTGTTATAAAACCCCATCCTCGCTTCAACTCGGGTCCCTTTTCTGTTCTTATAAAGCACTCTTGTTACAGAGGAAATTTTATCAATTTCCGATAATTGAATTCTTTTAACCCTTCCCAAATGTCCATACGCAGAACTCTTCCTCCGAAACGTTGACATCTTTGCCTCTGAGTTTCCGCCTAGTGTTGATTTCCCCAGTCTTAATCAAACTACTATCCCTGCTTCCTACCACTCACGTGCTCCCGGAACCGCATCCTCCTATCTTTTTATAGCCTTTACAGATATCTGGTGCTGAGTCGGTGGTCTTCTTAGAAATTTGTTGGGCCTCGGTGTCGCTCAGTCGCGTCCAAGACCGAGCCGGAATCCTCAGCGAAAGCTCCAGCGCAACACCAGAGCATCTTCACAGGTCATTCTGATCCTCGCTATCAATTCTGAAACCCCGATTGCCTGTGCTTGGGCTGTTCAGCTTCGGCTCTTGTGCAATCTTTTTACAGCGTGCAGAAGCCATCTAAGACTATCTGCAAGGCCCGCAGACTGTTGAAGCTGAAGACTTGCTCCACTGCACCAGAAGCAACATGGGTCAAGAAACCATCTTCGCCTGAGGCGGGGACATCCAACAACCTGTCTGCGGAGGAAGCCGTTACCATCAGGATCATGACCCCTGAGACCAAAGAGCTTGATCTAGAGTTCCTTCAAGGTGTAGACCTCTCTGCTATTCCCAAATGCAAACGTTGCTTTGACCAGCGACGTGGATGCAACCAAGGAGGCCCTGTAGCCCTCGTGGCAAGAAACGACCGCCTTGTACACAAGTAACAATGAGGGATCTTTGAGAGTCTCCTGAGTACGCGGTGTATGTTTTGACAGGCAAAAAGGTGTTAAAGCCAGAAAAGGTCGAGGAATTGGCTGTGAACCCGTCGTCATTCCCGAATGACGATGGACAAGAGCCATCGCGATCCTCTGGGCTGATTGTTTGACAACTCAATGGAGGGCAAGTTACTGTTCGTTCATAGTGGTTAGTTATGTTCTTAGTAACTTACATCAGTTTCCCAAGATCTTTCCACTCTACTTGGTGCGAATGGAAACAGTGTTCCTGCTCCTATGTTCACCTCTGGTCCACGGCCCCTCCATCATCTAGCTCTTGTGCTGCCCCAACCAGCTTCTCTTCATGCTCTCTCTTCCGCCTCAACAACGTCTCCAATCTTGACGCAGTGTTGAAAACTCCCATGGTCGCCTCCCCACAACTCTTACATGTTGGATCCTTCCTATACCTCCGGAGGGCACATGCCTCGCAGAAATAGTGGCCACATCTAGTGACGACAGGTTGCTTATAAGGCTTCTCGCAAATAGTGCATGCAAAAGGGATCTTGTCCAGCATTTCTATATCCGCCTCATCCTCGACAGCATCTGCTTCTTGTCGATTACCACTGATTTTCTTGCTCCTTCCCACGTCTTCCCATTCTTTATCGAGCTTCCATCCTTGCTTGACGTCTTCTCTTATGTGGGCGAACTTGCAAGAATCGCCAAATCCACAAAAAAACCGGTCTTCTTGTAATCTTTGCAGACGTCAGGTGCAAAATCGAAGGTAGTTGTGATGCGCACATTGGAGGCAGCAGCGCGAGCGGGGCCCTTGGTTGTCGGTTGATCGTACCAGTCCTTCCGCTTTGTGGCATCGTTTGTGTCTGATAGTGGCACTTCACGGTTCGCGCGAAAGGCTGTAGGGCCGTGATCTTGATCGGGATTTCTTTGACTCGTCGATGAAGCTGAGATTGCGCTCTTCTTGTTGCGCTTGATTCGAGGTCCGTCGCGTTCGTCGTCCGAAGAAGAGGAGTCTTCAGAGTCACCATGAGCTGGCAAGGTGCTAGCAGGTCGCTTTCTCACGCTGTCCTTGGCTCGTCGGCTCCTTTGTTTGAAAGCGATGGGGGCGGGCATCGCTGTTTCAGTAGTGGATAATTCAGCCATGGCGTCGCGTCGCGTCGATCGGGAGCTCGATAGGAGTGGCGGCTTTTGCTGTTAATATCAGGTGTTAATGCGCTGCGTGCCTGATTGTGGTGATGAAGGTTGATAAAGGTTGATAAATCTTGGCCCAAAGGCGAAAGGCTGCGAGTTTGAACTAAAGATGGCGCCAGCTCCACAATCAATGATGAGTCAGCCAGTTCCGCGCCTACAGCAGCTGAGTTCTCTGTGGCGATGGAAGCTCTCAGCCACAAGTCTCCAGCAGCTTCCATCGAATGCAGCCTTTTATTGTCATACTGACCTCGTTGGCTCAGCGAAAGCTTAAAGGGCAGATCAGAGCAGTATCGCAGCTGATCCTGACCATCGCTATCAAGTTCCCTTTTCTTTTGTGATATGTTGACATGTGCTTCACAATGATGGGTGTTTAGTTTTCTTCGTCAGCATGACTTACGTTCACTTCACTTCAACAGGTCCAAACGTCAAGACAAGCGCAAAAATGAGACTAACTTATCAAGCATCTGTATTCAAATAGATCTATCAGAATGCTGCCTTTCGCTGGGTATCTCCCATCAAGGTCTTAACAATCCCCCAATCCTGGTGGGACACGGCCAACTCCATTCTCCAACAAAAGAACAAACAAATTACAAAAAAAGGTAGTCCAAGGTAGTCCTCGCTCGCCAGTCGAGTCTCTTGTATATGTTTAGAACCAACGCCATACTCACTCAAACTCGCAAATCGCTCAATCAAAACACATCCATCCAAACGTCCCAACCGCACTCGCAAGCACCAGGAACGTCAGGATGCCCGCTCCCGCCCGATCCGCAGTCGTGATGGGTTCCGGCTCAGGGTTGTCATGCGAATCCTCTCCCGCCTTGGGATCGCCCCTCGAGATACCACCCGTCTTATTCGTCGCAGGCGGTTCAGCGTCGCCGATGAGCAACATCGACACCGCAGCCAGCACGTTCATCTGCTCGCCCGCGCCGCTGGTCTCGTCAACCGCAGGGTCCACGAACTCGCCGCCGCTCCAGTAGAAGCCGCATTTGCGGCCCGAGTCTCCGCCTGTGCATTGCTTGACGGCCGCTTCGGTGGATTTCTGCAGCACGGGGAGGATGCGCTCCGCGGTGAAGGGCGCGACTTGTGTTGTTACCGCGAGCCAGCGGTGCACGTAGCCCTTGAATGACAACATGTCGGTCGAGCAGGCGCCCTTGCGGCCCTCGCAGGGCACTTCGTACATGATGTCCTTGGGGAAGAAGTTCTTGAGCGTGGCGTCGAGGAGCTTGTCGATGCGGTCCTCCCATACCGTGGAACCGTTGGTCTACGATTGTAAGTGGATGTGTTTCGGTGCAGAGGTGAGTGACTTACAAAGTTGTACATAAAGGCAGCGCCTTGGATGAGAATGGCGGCATTGTAGGAAAAGGTGGCCTTGTTGATGTCGGTACAGTTCTTTCCGACGTGTCCGCCATCGTAGACCAGCCACTTCTCGTGATCGATGTAGTTGACGTTCCAGAGCCAATCCCACGTCTCTTCGGCGTATTTCGCATAAGTTTCGTTCCCTGTGTATCGCGCAAGACGAGAGCCTATGTTGAAGAAGCATCCGTTGGCAATGGCTGCAAAGGTTAGCTACTCCTCCCCATCATTCAATTCCAGGACAGACGCACTGTTCTTGTAATCGTATCCAGAGTTGGTAAAGGGAATCTGCCATCGCATTCCACCATTACACTCGTCGTCGTGTCGCTCAGGCTTGGCCTGTGTCGTCCATACGGCCTGTGCGAGGGCGAGCCATTGGGGTTTGTCATCGGGCGGATTGGGGAATTTGTTCTCTGCTGCGAGCATGGCGGACATGCCCCAGAAGCCTTGATCGTCGTTTCCGAGGGATGCACTGTGGTTGCTGGGCATGTAATCGTGGCCGTCGCCTGTTTGGTGAAGCATGCCCTCCATCACTACGTGGTTGTAGCTCTCGTCGCCGGTGAACTTCCAGTAATCTGTCTCCGTTTAGTCTTCAGTCCATCTTCCTCAACTGCCAATGCCGACGCACCGATATATGTTCCCATCATCGCTCCGCCTTCCCACCAGTAATAGTCGCCCTTGTATTCTGTCGGAGGACCGGGCAAGATACCGGGAATCATGCCAGTCTGGTTACCGTCATATTGCAACATGAGATCATACGCCAGTGTTCGTGCTGATTGTTTAATCTCATCTGTATTGCGGTTAGTATTCCTTTCCTGCCCAGCGCAATAGACGGCACCGTACCCTTTGTTCCGATCTTGTAGTACTGTGCGTCGACCGATTGAACGAGAAGACCTCCCAAAAGCGCAGCCTGAGCAACAAACGCTGTCGGTGAAGAAAACATGATGTCGCCGATATCAGATGTGAATTCTCTATAAGAAATGGGTGTCGATATGAGGCGATGTCGTGATGTAGTGGTCAATCGAGGTAGCTTGTAAGCGAGCGACACAAGCACCAGACCTCAGAGTGTGAACTGAACCCTCCCGTCGAAAGAAGACAGGACCGGGAAATTAACGTCCAAATGGGATAAAACGAGCGTTTTCGGTGTCAAAGGTTTACAGCAAAAAAGCGAATACAAAAGCAAGAAATAAAACCGTCAAAGGAGGCAGAAGAGAAATCTGGGTAGATCAAAGGTGGGACGGTAAGCCGGGGGGGCTCTTTTCTTTACTACGTACTCCGAACAAAGCGCCAGACAGACAAAAACAAGGGGGGAAATAAAATGGCACTGGCAAGTTTATTGGTACGAGCCAAGTCTCTGGGCATCGGGGCAGTGCAGGCGCTGCGACGAGGTGTATTTTCTTGGCGGGTTTTGACCTATGGACGAGACAAGAAGGTTGAAGAGCCAAGACGCCAGTGACATGGGGTGTCTATTCATGACTTTATTGGCAAATGGTCAAGTCTTGGCGAAGGGCAGCCACGTAATTGACATTTCGAAAGGGTATGAACCTGATTTGCAGTGCATGATGATTGAATGCATTGAAGCGAATTGAAGTCAAGACGACAACTGTAAGAGAGCTCGTTGGACAAACATCACCAGCCGGGGATGAGACAAAGTGAGGTCCATCGCAATAACAAAGAAGGCCAAGATCTCCTGTGCTAGAGCGAGATTGAACGGGCCACGCAAGCCCTGGCACGATAGCAATGTACCCTCTCGTCCCCTCAAATCTATGACGGTTCCAAAGTACTCTTCTAAAATATTCCCCCTTTCACAGAGGGAGGGCGCTAAACTTTAATGCGCCAACTCCACCACTCCGCTGGGTTTATTGGTCCAGCCCCTGGTATGCTTAAATATTACCTTATTCTTCCTCCGCGACCACTGAAACACGGCGCTGCAAGGAATCAAGGTTTGAGGTCTTTCTCACGCGAGACATATTTGACCGTACGAGGTGCTGGAATGAGAACGTAGTGGGCTTTTGATTGAGGATAGAGTCATAGACATACATGTTCGTTTCTTGACTGTCGAAAAACTGGTTTCGTGCTTGGCTGGTGCTAGGGCCTCGTGATGCTAATGCCCGCCCAGTTTTTGATCAAGGGGCTTCTTGGCAGACCGTGATTACTTGGCGGAGTAAACAGCAGAAATAGCATGACATTTTCCCCGAGCGTCCCGGCTCATCACAGTGCTTACATGCCAAACACACGCCGAACTGTCACTCGCGCTCGTATAAATTACCCGTGTGGCTATGTATGTATCCCGGCAACGGGGCTCGCTGTGTAACTTTCTTGCAGAGAAGCTTGGAGGAGGGGAAAAGTCAATTGGCACGCGCCAAGCCAAGACATACGCGTGTCGCTGGTCTTGGGTTTTACTACCGTTTCTGAGTAGTGAGCCCCCGGTGTCATCTTGTTTCAGCTTGGCGAACGCCTCAATTGACTTTATTTCGACGATCTCAATTTGCATCTTCTGGTGAGTATATATTGTGTCGACGCGTCTTTTTGACGGTGTGAGTGAGGCCTCTTGGTGTTGATTGATGGTGATTTCGTAATTGGTTGCTTTTGGTGCGGGATTAGAATGAGATGATGATTCCCCCGCCACGGCGTCAACATCGCGGCGCTTCTCTAGCCACATTGACGTATCGCATCGCAGTATTTGGAGGTTGGGTAGCTTTACTGCAGCAGCCACATTCATCATCGTAGGGAGTCCAAGTGCTGCAGCACAGGCTTCTAGAATAGGAGCCTTGAGGCTAGTAATCTGCTTCCCGACGGTTAGACGTGCATCAATTGTGGAACGACCAGAACGGTCTGCGGATGCAATTTGCAGTGTGAATCAATGACCTTACCTTTCTGGTACTCTCACGCATCACAGAGCTGGCATCTCCTGGGCGGTTGTGTGATTTTAGATGTGACCAGCGTTTGAGTTCTGTGGTTTTCCCAGTGAGGAAGCTAAATTTTGGGCGGCGATCTTCTGGCGCTTTCAATCCTCTGGAGAGACGGCTAATGAATGATCACATTGAACCGCTGGCGTTCACCAACGTCAAGAAAGGTGAATAAGAGAGCTATCACAGTATGGGGTTACAGAGCTCATCAAATCTTGATTGGCAAAAGATAATTCCATTTCTTCACTAAGAGTGCACCATCTGAGCGTTCATCCTATATGGCAACACCAATAACTTGGCAAACGCAGATTGAACCTGGATGAGACCGGGTACTAGAAGCCCCCGAACATGATTTAAATAATTATTGTGAGTTTAATTCGATGTTAATTTGTAATTGAGAAAGCTTCTGGTCATTAAACAACCGTATATCAATGGCAACACCCAACGCCGCCAAAATGTAGAAATGCCATCTGCAGGGTAACCGGGCTCTTTTGACCGCTAAGCACAAGTTGGGTAACCAGGCGACGCGCTCCGAAGTTGGCCAAGGGCAATTGATGAGATGCTATTGATGTTTATGATTGAGAGGTATTGTAGGGAACTCATTCGACACATGCTTCCTCGATACGTAATGCTATAGTATCAGCGAGAAACGTCGATTCAATTTACTCGGTATGCACATCTCATAAGTAAATTTGGACAGACAAACATTTCGGCTAACAATTATTTATCCAGCTGTTAGGCTCGCTATTATCAAAATCCGTCGTAAAAACCACAAAGGGTACTATGTATGCTAGCTGTTATTATTGCGCATGCTTACGGAGTATGTGGTGCAATGACGATTGCGTTACAAGGTGCCGAACCGTCCGGCCGAAACCCCGACGGCACTCGGCCGACGAAGCGATGGATGTCACACTTTCACTTCGGGAATAATTAACCAATGATGCTGATGTGCTTATGTATTGTAACCCCAAGCCTTGTGTACTTCAAATATGTACAAGTAATTATTATCCGTCAATCCCCAATCCACCAATCCAATAACCCAGTATCGCTCGCTTATTTGGGGAGAGAAGCAGGAGCATAAGACTGATCAGGCTTGACAATCTTGGCGCCGGCAAGCTGCTTGTCGGTGTAGGCAGGCCAGATGATCTGACGCTTCGACTTGGAGACGACAGAGAGGGTGGTGAAGCCGTTGTCGGCGCCGAACTGGTCGCTCCAGCCCGAGGTGATGGTGAAGTCGCCGCAGGTGCTGGGCCCGGCGCTGCGCTTCTTGCTGGCGCCGGAGCCCTTGACGTCGTAGCGGCACTCGTAGGGCTTGCCGTTGCCCGTGTCGATGCCGAACTTCCAGTTGCAGATGGAGTCGTCGGAGCGGCAATAGCGCTTGGCGTCGCGGATGGTCCACTGGGGGGTCGCGGCCATCATGTTGACGCTCTCGGCGGCCGGTGCGGCTGAGACGCCCGTGGCGGCGAGGACGGTGAAGACTGCGGCGGAGAACTTCATTTTGAGTGTGTTTGTGGTGGTTTGTTTGGAGTGGAAGTGGTTTGTGTGAAGATGAGTGTGTGTGTGTGATGATGAGATGGGGTGAGAAGCGTGAGGATGATGCTCTTTATATAGCTGTTCTACAATGGCGGACTTACCTTATGACATAGAACCTACAGCTATTCTAAGCTCAGTCCCACAAGCTATACGGATACTCATCCGTGCTATAGCTCACCATGAGCTCCAGATCCAACTTCCCTTGCAGTAGAGACCTCGTGCGTTGAGCAACACGAGGTGATCGACAGGCCGAAGCTGGATCTCGTATCCATCCACCGACATCAGCCGATGAACCGTACAGCGGGAGGCGTAGAACTATGCATAAGCATAAAGCGGCGCAGAAGAAGCATAAAACGGTAGTATTATTCCGTAATTGCAACCTCGTGATTCTATCTACCTGGGCATAATTGAGAAGCTCTCGTATTGAACATGTGCTTTGCTGTGAGTATCGCCAGCGTATCCCCGCAAGCCGTGCAGGGCCCAGAGCGAGACGGACCAGAATAGCAGAATCAGATGAATTCTTCCGTTGGGCATTTCCGATCTTTCCGTCTTGTTCTACGTCAGAAACTGTGGAGATGCCCACGATCCATCGCTCGATGTAGCATCTTGTATTACTCGAGTCTCACGTTACCGTCAGTCCTGTTCCTACCTAACGTTAGTAGTGAATCCTTCACCGCGTTGAGAAAGATCGTGCCCGTTTTCTACGCCACGATGCGGGAGCAGCCCTTCTGGGCTGACATCAAGGCTGCTACAGCGGGGGTTAGTGCCCCCTAAGAATAGAATATAGAACGCTTCTAGCGCGGTTTACCCCGTGCGCCCAACCAACACCTCAACAATCTCATCTCATTGCATCCATCTTCAATAGGTACAGTACATCCGAATCACTTCTCTTTACATATCCAACGTCATAATCATCACAGTTGATCATCTTCCAGAAAATCTCCGCCTAATGTGGAGAAACACATCACACCATCATTTCCCCTCTCGTGTAGCGGATTACAGGGTCGATCAACCGCCCCTCTCGTATCCTCAGACCTGTAGTTCAATCTTACTTACCGTGTAGTCTGATATGCATTGAGAAGCACCGTTTTCTGCAGGGATTTTCCCATCATGTTCAAGAGTATACCGCATTTGGTGGATCTGCATCAGCGCTGACATCAAAACCTCGCAACAGAGCGAATCATCATCATAAAAAGAACAGCGTGACACACGATCTGTGCAAAGCTGAGCATCGATGCGCAAGAGGGTTCATGATGGTCCGGATCTTTTTCTCTTTTTCGCATTTCTACTACGGTACTGTACTTTGTCTTTCATAACTAAATGTCCGTCGTCAAATCACAAGACGTCATAATCCCCCGCCCTTTTGTTTTCTTGACCAGCTTGCTTAACCCTTCTGGCCACCTGTGGGGACCTTGAACAGGACAGCTCGGCCGTCGGGTCCTTGGCCAAGAGCCTTGTCCACACGGTAGTATCCCTTGCGCTCCAGCTGGATAAAGTCGTTCTCCTTGAGGCCGGCGATGCTAGCGTCGACCAGCGCATCGACCTTCCAGGCGGTGGTCTCAGCCAAGTAGTCGTCAAGGTTGTCATCCTTCTCTAGCGTGTCCTTGGTGATGAGGTAGCCAAAGTCCCAGAGCTCGGCCTTGACAAGGTTCTCGGGGTCGGCCGCTAGCCAGTGGACCTTCTTGCTGGTGGTCTTGAAGTCGCCGGCGAGATGCAGCTCGAGGTTGAGTTCCTTGATGGGTGAGGCGGACTTGTCGAGGCCGCGGACAATGGCGTTACCCCAGCTCATCAGGGTGATCTCCTCGTTGTCGGCGAATTCAGCAACATCGGCTTGGTCGAGGAGAAGCTTGGGTCCGAAGGTGACCTGCTTGGTACCAACGTCGGGGTTCTTGACATGCTTGGGTCTGTCCTCCTTGTATGACTTCTCGGGACCGCCAGTCACGGTAACAGTAACGGCGTCCTTCTCCTCAATGGCCATGTATCGGGGCACGACAGGGTCGAGCATTCGCTTGTTGATAGCCCAGATAGTTGTCCAGTCCATGGTGACGATATTTCGGCTAGGTCCCTGCTTCAGCATGAACTCACGGAGAGCGGCAACGGTCAGACCGCGACGGAGGATACCGCGGACGGTAGGCAGGCGAGGATCATCCCAGCCACTGACACGTCCGGTGTCGACAACCTTGGTAAGCTTTCTCTTGGAAAGGAATGTTCGGATAAAGTTGATACGGGCAAACTCCCAAAGGTTCACCTTGCGGAGCTTGAGGTTGTTGATGAACCAGTGGTATTGCTCGTTACGGTCGGCATACTCGGTCGTTCGGAGAGCGTGGGTGACACCCTCGAGACTGTCGACGACGGGGCAGGCGAAATCGTAGGTAGGATAGATGTTCCAGTCCCAGCCGGTTCGGTGGTGAGGAGCGGGCTCGGCACCCTTCCAGTTAGGGAATCGGTAAATGACGGGGTCTCGCATGGAGCCGTTGCTTGAGTCAAAGGCGATGCGAGCGCGAATGCAGTGTTTTCGGCCCAGGTCGGTGCCGTTCTTCATCTCTCTGAACATGGCCAAACTCTCCTCAGCAGGACGGTCACGTCGCTTGCTGGCAAGGCGGTTCTTGCGGTCATCCTTCTGGATCTCGGGGTCGGTATCATCGGCGTATGCGTTGCCGTCGAGGATCATCTGCTCGGCAATCTCGTAAAGCTCCTTGAAGTAGTCGCTGGTGTGAGTGACGGAGACGTACTTAATGTCCATCAGCTCGAGATCGTGGAGGATAGAGTCCTCGAACTCCTGCTTCTCCTTGGAGGGGTTTGTGTCGTCGAATCGGACGAGGAGCTTGCCATTGCCATCGGGGGCAGTCTTGGCGAAGTAATCGTTGAGGAGAGCGGCCTTGGCGTGACCAATGTGAAGATAACCACTTGGGAATGGTCAGTAAAGTAACGCGATATGTGTTTTGGTGAAGAACATACCTGGGCTCGGGAGGGAAACGGGTGACGACACCGTTCTCGGTGTTCTGGAGGCCAATGTTGTAGTTGGCACCACCAACACGCTTCTCCTTGCCAGAGTTGAGCTTCTCCTTCAGCTCAGGGTGAGCATCCTCGATGAACTTGAACCATCGGGTGATGTTGGCGTAGGCACCCTTTCGGACGAGGCCAATGGCGACCTTGTTGGTGCGGAGAGCAGTCCACACCTTCTCGTCGGCCTCGCTCAGGGTGTAGCCTCCAAGGTAGGTTCGGAGAGTAAGGTGCTTGTCAAGATCAGCGGCCAAGGGACCGAGAGTCTTGAAGTCGGCTGTGGCGAGCGCTGGAGCCGCGCTCTCAGCGTCGAAGCTCATGATGGCGGGGTTGGAGGAGGGGAGGGTTTGTCGGTGAAGGTTCGCAGTGACAATCGTGTGCTGTGACTTGGTCTTGTTCGTATGCGTCTCTAGGTCTCGTTTTCGATCTCGTCTTCGTCTATAGAGGAGCGGAGTGGGAAGCGTCTGGTAGAAGTAGGTCTCGTTGCCCCAATTTGAGCCCGAGATTTTGGAGGGGTCAAAGATTTTGGCGGGGTGATCTTGATGACTCAGGATCTTGGTAAAAGCACGTGACCGTATCGTGTGACAGGATGGTCAACATTCCACGAATGCCACCATTGACTCTTGACCGAGTATTTGTAAGGGATGAATACTTTATGCGCTCAATTGCTTGTATATGATCCAAAGTATTTCTTCATTTTGCTCAATCGCGCCGATGTCAGCGGCAATTCGCCCACTCCGTTCCCATGGTCTTACTGTCACCCCACCAATAGCGAAGCCGGAGGAGCTTTGAACATTGTGAGAACAACATTCCCATCCTTGAGGATTCCCTCGAGAATTTTTGCTGATGAGCCACACCGAGAACGGAGAGCACCCGTATATCGGTCAACAGTCACCTCATTTTGATGACGGTTGCATGAATAAGATCTTGGATATCCCGGCAGGTCAGGCCGGAAGCTTACCCGCCGGCTCAGAGCCGGCTTCTAGACCACGACACTCCGGGAATAAACACCACCGGGAAGGACAAGTATTATTTCCTTAAATGACCCAATGAAACATCCTGAATCTGTACTTGTATTTTGTCTATCGACTTCTCTGATCATAATCTCATCACCGTCCAGAAGAGGCTGGAAGCAAATCTTCATGTCGTATCGTCCATATGAAACCATGGATGAGCCAAGATGTCTCGTGCAGACGCTCGCTGTGCAGGCTCATAGACAAAAATCTTTGATATAAGATCATATAGCAAGTCAGCTTCATGTGTCGATATTTTCTGCAGTGACTCAATGATCTTATCAACTTTGTCGGAGTATGCTCCGAGGTAGATGTCGTCAATCCTAATTGCGGCAGGTTTCCAGAATTTGTTGCTGTAGCATTCCAGATATGCTTTGTTCTCATCTCTCACTCTATCTGGCGCAGTTGATGTTGACTGACGCTCCTCGAGATTATCTGGCTGATCCCAGATATCGCTGATCCATTGCTTCAGCGATCTCGTGTTTTTAAGTACTTCACCTAGAGACTCGCCATTGGCCGTGTCCGTCGTCGGGAGGCCGTCATCGTCGAATAGTGGCTCTCCCCATGATATTGGCATACGGCCAATGTACTCGCTGATCCATCCAAGCAAGTTTGCTGGGCTATCCACGTTGGGAATTGAAAAAGGAGAAGAGCCCGACCTAATTTGCAGGATAGAACAGCCCAAGGCCCAAACATCACTCGCCGGGCTGGCTGGTTTTCCAACTGCCACCTCAGGCGCCAGAAAGCCTGGAGGTGTCCCTAGTGTTTTGTTTGGTGGCGCTGAGACTCGAAACGCTTGATCACAATCGATCAAACAGATATCATCAAGTATGAGGTCTTCTGCTGACGTGAAGTCGAGGTTGCCAACGACATACCGAGGCGCCTCTGCACCAGTAGGTTCACCCGATATCGTTCTCAAGCCATCTCGTTGAGGTTCACCAAAAAGCCGGTATAAACCTTGATCATCAAGATGATCAAGGTTACGGATGCGAAAGACGATATTGCTCGGGGTAAAGTCTATAAGGAATCAGTAAAGTAAAGGTGGGAGGGGGAAACGCTGCTTACCTCCATGACAAAGACCTTGAGAATGAAGATCTGCGATAGCTTTTGTAGCTTGTAAAGCCACGCGACGCACTAGCCAGGGATGAATTCTACTCTGTAGGTATTGGGACATGGTGTTGCAAGAAGGACCACAAGGTGGTAGGACTAGACATAGATGACGGCCATTCGGTCCCTCGATGTGAAAGAAGCGCTTATAAGTGATAAATCTTTCGTCATTCATTTTCGAAATGATATTGTGGCACATGACTGCTTTTTCTTCCATCATAGAGGAGTCCGAAGCAGCCACAATCTTGAGGGCCACCCAGATAGACTCCAAGGAGTCGTGAGCTAGCCATACAACAGAAAAGCCGCCATGACCAAGCTTATGGACAATCCGATACCGCCTCCCATCGAGGCGATCGCCGATATGGACTGGGTGGAAGCCTCCTTTTCGATAAAACTCAGGCTCTTCTGTGTCGCTAATCTGGACGGTCTCAAAGCGACAGGACTCGTCAGAGGCGGCGGATGATGCATCATCAGCGCTATTGTCGCCTGAGAACTCGGACATGATTATGCTCGCGAAAGTGTTGAGAAAGAGAGCAAGATGGGACGGGTGAAGGGATGGAAAGAAAAGAGAAACGCGACGAGGAAGTGAAGAAGAGAAGTTAGGAATAAAGCTTCAAGGTCTTTTGGGCTGTTGGTTGAGGGAGAGGCAACTAACTGTGACCATTGGACGGTTTGTTATGTGGGGTCACCTGGGCAGACGTTGCGCTCAGCCAATTTATATGTCCAGTGGATTCCTTACAGATGGCAATCAGGTGTTTGTGAATATATCCTGGTAGCCATCACCGATCCCTATATCTGTAAGATCGTTAATTAAAGCCAGGTAGTTCGTCCCAAGCTAGTTGACTTGCCTCGGCAACGAGACCTTGGGGTCACGAGCGATTTCAGTGGCGATTGGGCCTGGAGACACGTAGCGCGAGTTTTCGGTCAATTTAAAAAAGTAATCTTTATATTCCATTCTTCAGGGTAATCGCCCTGACAGTTCTATCTTCAATCCTCCCGAGCGATCAATCAATATCGAATGGGGTCCGGCCCCTGAGCACAGCCGGGGGGGACGCCAAGTTCTTTCAGCAACTTCGCCGTTATGTCAAGAGTGCGCATGTTCATTCCTGGTGGATTTAACCTCTTCTGAGAACAGCTATCAGTTAATAGTTACAGACTTACCTTGAGAGCCAATGAGTGAAGCAATAACTTCATAGCTCTCCTCCCCTAGAAGACTGGCAGCTGAACTCATGGGGAAACGGATCTCAGGCTGACCAGCCATGGGTGTCTAAGAGGTTGGTCTTAGTACCCGGCCAAATTCGTCCTTGCTTCCAACCTCGGTCTTGGGGAAGAGCACAGAATTTCAGCATAAGGCGTCGGAACATCGGCGTCTTCTGGCGGCTGGGTAGAACTCACTCTGGTCTGTATTCGTCGTCACGAAACACGCTGTACAAGGGACAGCCTTAAAAGTCTGTCATGGCTCTCAACCTGTTCTCGACAGCCCTTTTCGAGACTCTGATGTTAGGCGCGATCAACTCAAACGCATGAGGCACGCCGGGATAAACATGGAGCTCAACGGGAACATTCTGCGCGAGTAGTCTCGCAGCATACGTGACGATCTCATCGCGAAATATGTCGAGATCTCCGGTATCAAGATAGGTCGGTGGTAGATTGGCTGTGCTTGTTGCCCGAGCGGGAGCCGCGTACTGCGAAACAGGGGCATCTGGTTTTCCTGCTTGGTCCCCAAGAAGCGCGGTCCACCCTACCAGATTCTCTGCTGTCGACCATGTAGCAAAGGGCCTTAGACCCTCATTCTCTACCAGATTACGGTCGTCAAGCATCGGGTAGATCAAAATCTGCTTGGCCAGAGGAGGCTGTAGGTCTTGGTCACGGGCAATCAGACCCACGCCGGCAGCAACACCACCACCTCCGCTATAGCCAAGGAGGGCGATTCTCGCTGGGTCCACGTTAAACTCAGCTGCTCTATTCTGGAGCCAGAGCAAAGCGGCGTAGCCATCTTGAGCAGGAATGGGGCCCTTGAATTTAGGAGCCAGCCGATAATTAACACTGAAGACGGGGATAGAAATTTCCATGACCAATTCTGACAATATCTTTGCCCCGCCTTCGGCTGATCCCATTATCATGCCCCCTCCATGGAAATGAAGAAGAGCTGATCCAGGGCTCGATTGGGAGTCTCTTTTTGTAAAGCTGACGACTGTAATAGTATGACCGTCGGAAGTATCAATGAGGTGAGTGTTTTGCTCCACGCCCGGATGGACCACCGGTTTCGGAATAAAGGCTTCCATGGACGCTTCTCGTCGCCTAGCAGAGCCCTCGATATCATCTAAAGAGAGAGGCTCAAGTTTGAACATTTTTGCAAATGCATCGTGTACGGCCTGGAACTCGGGGTCGTATTTAAGGGTCATTTTCGGATTCCGAGCAGCGTTGTTATTCAAGAAGCGCAGATTTTTGTTAAGTAGTGAATTCAAAATGTGACACTTGTCGACTTTCTGGGGCTCAGAAGGGTTTAAGTAGTTGTTTCCTGAAAGATTGCCGAGGCTCTTTGACTACGAACCTAATTTGACTAGGGGGATAGTTTAGTTATCACCGATCCGACCCGAACCGGCGTTCATTCTCACTATACTATACTTGTCAACTACCCAATCAATGGTCTTTGGCATCAATTTAAGTAGGCTGTTGGAGCCATAACATTCGTTGCTAACTAAGCTCTGTGGCTGATTTGAGCTATAACTGTCGTTGTTTGCGCTATGTGCGATAAGATGCATGTGCCAGCCCCTACAATTGTTATCGTATCGACATGCCAGAACTGGCCGTGACCGTTTAAGTCTATAATCTAGCTTTGATACCTCTATCCTTCAATACATGTATGGCTATAGGATACTCGTCTCTGCATACCTCGCCTCCCGGGTGCACAAAAGGGCCTGTGAGACAGGGACCGCCCACCCCAGAAACTCGACGATGGACCAAAGCAGGCGTATTTCACAGATATTTATATTGGAATTAGCCCTAGGTGAAGCTAGGCCTGCCGCTTCAATGGCCATGCGGGCCATCAGGTTCGTGACTGGGGAGGATTGTACGTCTGTGACGGTAGTCTCTGGAGAAAGACAATGCTGACAAGTTGGAAACTGTTCTTAACGGTGCTTCAGATTTAGCTTCCGATATCAAAGGGCATCGTGGTGGACTCAACATCCTACGCAGCATTGTCAATTTTCAGGAGACTGTTCAAAGAGAAATGGCTGGAAATCTTGAAAGTTCCGTGGGATTACGGGGCTCTATTTCAGGACGGACATTGAAGAAATTGAAAACGTTGCCAAACGCACACAGGAGAACGTAAACAAGGCTTCCATTCTTGAGCAGTTCAGAATAAAGAATGCTAATATCAAATATAGGTGGATAAGATCCTGAGCCTTGCTGAGACTGAAATTGCTAATGATTAGGTACGCCAGGCTACGAAATAAAGAAGAACCATGATGGTCTTTACAGTGATCACCATCGTGTTTTTAAGTCCATAGACTTATTGGACACAGTTCTCCCCTGCTAACAGACCTTCTATAGCTACCGCTCTCCTTCCTTTCGTCCCTATTTGCATTGAGTGACGTACCATTCGCCCAAACTCCCGGCTGGGTCCATATTGTAATTTGTAAGTTTCTGACCATACGTTCTAGGAGACTCCTAAGAAAAAAACTTACAAACTTCTTCAGTTCTCGTTTCCTTCGCAATGACTGTTCCCGTTGCGTCCTTTGCTGTATTTTCAGACGTCGTTGCTCGACAATGGAGAAACATTTGGGACTCGATCCAGAAAGGTTGGCGTGAATATCTAGAGAGACGAGAGGAGCGGAAGACCAAAAGAGTTACATCCCCTGTGTGAAGATAAGTTGTGAGTCAGATGTGTTATTTGCAGCAGAGACTTGTGACTGAGAGCTTAAATCAGAATCTCAGAGACTGCACTGATAGATTAGATGAACCGATTGGGCTCTGAGCCTATCCCAAAGTAGGCAATCTGGTGAAACTAACTTAGACCACCAACACTGTAAAACCCCGCATCCCCAGATCATTGTAGCCTGTTTGTCTTCACTTCCCGGAACTATCATCGGCTGTCTTCAATATACGCCACCAATACCGATGTTTGCGCAATTCGAAATTTACTCTGGAGGCTGGGTTCACGCAGAGAAGAGAACAAAACACCGCCGTTCGCAGGGTGGTTGCATCCCGTGTACGCCCGAAGCCTTAGCACAGTGGCGAATCACTGACTTTCTCCATAGGCCGCAGTCGACGGAAGAAATGCGATGAGTGTCGCCCAATCTGCGGCAGTTGTTCCAGTCGTCGAGTCGCTTGTAGTTGGCGTGATAGTAATGAGCGTCGCAGTCAGAAGCTCAGTGTCCGGGCTGGTGAGAGGCGCGTGAGTCTTGAACCGAATGATAGCTCTGGCTGTGACACCAGCGGACCCAGTACACCCGACTCCTCTTTCGATGAGGTCATCTTACGAAACGGATGCCGAATTTCATCGCCAATTCAGGGCCAGGCTCTCATTGGTAAGACGGGGGCCTTCAACGAATGCTTCCAGGGTCTACCCTCATGCTCAATGACAGGATTGCTGGAGGTTCTCGACCAAGCGACGTCGAGACTAGATCGAGGCCAAGAGTTTTCAATGCTCGCTGAGGGCTTCGAGGCCTTGGCAAATTCTCGCAGTATGCTTCATGCATGGCTGGCGTGTTCGTCGATCATCATCTCGCAGCTTCAGCCTAGTTGGCGTGTCCACGCCCTCCAACAACACAGCGATGCCCTGAAGCAACTACGCTTGAGTACAAAGAGTCAAAGCAGCCTCACGCAGGATTCCAACATCGCGACAGTCCTTCTGCTCCATGTCTTTGAGGTACGATTGCACTAACAAAACTTCGATTCCATACTGACAAACACCCAGAGATTCGAAAACTCTACTACCGACTCTCTCACATATCTATCGGTTACAACACCTCTTTGCCTGGCACTTGACCGACCGCCCCAAAATACTCATCAAGCTCTGGTGTTAGAGACCTTGGTTTATCATGTCGCCATTAACAGTGTCTTCCGCCCCAGCTATCTACGCAATTACCATGATCTTTCGAAGATCATTAACCTATGGTCAAAATCACCTGTCCTGGAGCCAGACGCCAGCTCCAGTGGCTTTGTGAAGGCAGGATTGTCGGCATGGCTTCCCATCGAGTTCTTCGACATCTTATTCAAGGTTTCACACCTTCTGCATCATCGGCTCACCGTGGCCCCAGAATATATGTATGCCAGACTGCAAGAGCAGAGGAGCAGACTGCACGAGTGCCAAGTTGGATTGGGTAACATCGAGCAAAGAGAACCAATAGCAATGGCCATCAATCGGGAACTCTCAAGCATCAACCATGAGACTGAGAGTTTCCATATAAGAATGATATACTCAATAGCCATCGAACTTCTCATCGCCAAGCTCGAAAAGCCATTACTGAGGGCCGAAGAGCCTTTGGTCGTAAGCCTCTCCCAAACTGCACTTCATCATCTCGCCAGGGTGCGATCCGACTTCACAAGCCTGCTTTGGGCTATCACTGTTCTCGGCACCGCCATGACAACGGCCAAAAGTCAAGATCTTATTATCTTACATGTTGAAGCCATGAAGCACTTTGCTGGCGGCAGGACAGTGCGATCTGTCGTAGAGTTTCTTTCATGTGCCTGGAGACCAAGACCTCTGGATCAGTCTGTGCTTGCAGATGGAGCATTGGCATTAGGAGATGTTTCAGGAGCCAATGGAGAAAATGCCTTCTCGCTGGGACTGGACATCCTGTTCGAGGAGTCTCTACTCAGAACTGTAATTCTTTAGTCAAAAGCTGTTTTATGTTATCGGTTTGCTGCAGCTCTGTACGGATACCATTATAAGAGAAGCTATAGTGAAGGATAAATGCATGTCCTGGTGAGTTATCTAGACTATAGATCCAACTTTCCATCTGTCTCTTTCATCTTGTCGAAATGGTGCTGAATCTCAGAAAATACCTGGTCATCAACAATAGCAGACCAAGCCGTCAAAGCCATACCCTTCGCAGCTTCTAGAATCCTCAAATGAGCCTCCTTCTTACCAGCAGCCTCTGCAAAAGCATGGTTGTGAGGGAACGTGCCTCTTGGTGCTTCGATTCCGATAATCGCATGCAGACCAGGGATGACCTGGCTAACATTTCCCATATCTGTCGAACCACCTATTTTCTCGCTTTGACTACCTTGGGATAGCCGAACACCAAGGCCGTCCATGTGGTTCTTGAAAAGAGAGCACAGGGGATCGTTCACCCAGAGATCAGCATACGCCAAGTCTTCCGTGATCTCAACCTCGCAGCCCGTGGCTAAACCTCCTGCCTCAAGACACTTCCGCACACGCTGGCTCAGCTTCTTCAAGGACTTTGTCTTTGGACTTCGAATCGAGAACTTCACCTTTGTGAACTCTGGTATCGCATTTGTGATCTTTGGTGCTTGAAGAATGCACCCGTGGATACGCTCATCTGGCTTTATCTGCTGTCGTAGCATCGATATGTTATTGTATGAAGCTACCAGTGCGTCAAGGGCGTTGATCCCGTCCCATGGGTTCCCGGACGCGTGGGCACTGGTGCCGCGAAATTCGGCGGTCAAGTCGACGATTGCGATGCTGCTTTGGCCGGCGGATCCGATTGTACCGTTTGGGCGGAATTGATCCTCTACAAAAGGATGGCTGTAGCTGTTAGAATGGAAATACGACAAAGGGGGCTATATATATTCGCAACCTACATCATCAAAGATAGATCAGCCTTCTCATAAGCCCCAGCATTGAGAAGGAGAATCTTCCCTCCGCCGTCCTCCTCAGCAGGCGTACCCAGTAACTGCGCTCTTCCGTCAACACCATACTTCTTCAGTGTATGTGTCAAAGCGAGATAAGCAGCAATGCTGGCTGTAGCGATCAAGTTATGACCACAGGCATGGCCAAGGCCAGGAAGGGCATCGTATTCCGCGTTAAAGTTTACGCATCGGCCTTTGGAGCCATATATAGCCTCGAGGGATGTAGGTAGGCTGTAAGCGCCTCGCTGAACGGAGTGGCCTTGTTGATTAAGGAAGTCGGAAATATGAGTTTGAGCTTTGAATTCTTGAAATGCTATTTCAGGTTCGCCGTGGATCTGGGTGAGGGTCAGCGTGCTGGATAAGCCAATTTTGAATAGAGTCTTACCTGCTGATTCAACGTATAAAGCTCATCTGAAAGTTCTTTGATGTATGTGTCAATAGTGTTTCGCACATCTTCCATTGAGACGTGTGGCCTTGATAAGACGGTCATGTTGGGAGATAGGAGATGGGTCAAGAATGTTAGCCAGCCTGGAAATAGAGATAACAGTTCCGGGGGTTATATCACATTTTCCGCTCTCTTCTAATGATACAAGACTGATTGATTTGAACGAAGCTGAATTAGCTTGTCGGAAGAACCAATACAGCTTAGTCCAGCTCCCGGATATTGCCATTCAAGATGAATCCCTAGTCCCTCCATTGGCCAACGGCTGGACAAGGATCAGCTCTAGTCTGTCGGAAGACCTAATGGAGTTTAGTCGATATCGAAACTCGAATTGCAATAACCTCTCTTGCATTTTCAACTTCTCTTTTCTTATCCAAAATGATTGCTTTGTTGGTCATCAAATCATCCGAGGCCGTTATCGCTTCCACTGTCGACCTTTAGTGCGTCGGAAGGCCTTTTTCGGTTTGGTTCAACCCCAGATTTTCGTCCCATCATGAATGGCCGGCATGATCATCGGCAAGTTAAACATTTTCGCTGAACTCCTTATCAGTATTCAAGTCTTCAAGTCTATAAAATCACCTCATCGTCTTGAACAATGACTTCAGCATCACTCTCATCATCACATCTCCTTCGCAGTTACTTCTGAATCACCATGGAGGAGAACAACCCTTCCCATTCCGACTATGAAGTCGTCCCCGGAACCGTCTACCTCGTCACTCAACCATCTCAAAATACCAACGAACATGGAGACATCATCCTTGTTCCAACCCCGTCTGGAAGTCTCGGTGATCCACTTCGGTGGTCCGTCTGGCGGAAGAGATATCATCTGTTCCTGCTTGTCATATACAGCACTGTCATGACGGCACTGGGAAACTGGGAAAGTTCTGTTTACGTTGATATCCAAGATGCACTTGGGACATCGATTAACCAACTCAACATCGGTACTGCCTTGACGTTGCTGATGCTTGGTGTTGGAAATATCTTTTTCACCCCTCTTTCTCACAGTAAGTATCGTCTTAGGCCAAGTAGTACGTGTGCTAATGTCTGGTAGAGTTTGGTCGACGCATTGCATACCTTTCCAGTCTGGCTGTAGTGGTCGGCTGCCATATCTGGCTTGCAACTGCAAGAAACTCCGGTGACTTCATCGGTGCTCACGTCCTATTCGGATTAGGGCGTGCACCATACGAAGCTCTCGTTCCCATCTCAATCGCCGACATCTTCTTTGCTCATGAACGAGGTTTCGCTTTGGGTATTTACGCCTTCGGGTTATCAGTCGGCTCTTCAATCGGCCCCATTTGTTCTGGATACATGATCGAAACTCTCGGCTGGCGCTGGGTCTACTGGTGGGGAGCTATCCTTTGCGGCATACTCTTCACTGCTATCTTCTTCACTTTGGAAGAAAGCAATTTCATCAGAGAGTCGGAACTCCCTCAAGAGCAAGTACAGGAAGCTCACGAGTCTGCTCTGGAGGCCATCCATAACGATGATAAAGGAGAAAAATATATGCACTCAGCAGTTACCAACGGTAGTGTATACAGAGTTGGCCAAGTCCTGGAGACAGATTCGTTTCGACTTCAGTACCGCCCCTGGGTTGTCCTCCCCGGAACTTGGGGACAGTTCATCAGGCAGGTTTATCGGCCCCTACATCTAGCTTGGTTTCCAGCCATTGTTTGGGTAAGTTATGGTGCCACTGACAAGACGATCGGAGATGCTGACATTCCTGAAGAGTGGACTTGAGTATGGCGCTTGTGTATCGTGGATCACCGTCCTCGGAACCACTACCGCCTCCATCTTGGGCTCGTCACCATATAACATGAGTAATGATGCCTTGGGCCTGATCTGGCTATCTCCTCTTGTTGGGGGTCTCTTTGGGTACGCTTCTCTTACAGCACAATACTACTTGTATATGCTAACCTTGCATCAGAGCGTTAATGGCGGGTCCCTTTAACGAGAAGCTTGTCCTGTTCCTCACACGCCGAAATCGTGGTTGGCTCGAGCCAGAGTTCCGTCTCTGGGTCTTCATTCCCATGGCATTCCTCATGTCAGGTGGCCTTGTACTCTACGGCGTTGGTGCAGCCAACGCGTTGCCATGGATCGGACCTGTCGTCGGTATGGGCCTGGTTGGCTTCGGCTTGACTGTTGCAGCTGCTCTTACAATGGCCTATGTTGTTGACTGCTACAAAGAAATTGACGGCGAAGCTATCACAACTGTCATCCTGATCCGGAACATCATTGGCTGTGCAATGACCTTTGGTATTCAGCCTTGGATTGACAGTATGGGAGTACAGGATACCTTTATCCTGGTCTGCTTCTTGTCTTTCATCATCACCGTGTTTGCAGGCGCATTTATCATGTGGGGAAAGAAGTTTCGTCTTCTTACCAAGATGGCATATCTGAGCTTTGCAAATAACTCTTCGGAGTTGAAGTAAGCATTGGGACAGTGTTGAGTCAATCATATCCCCAAACGCCTCGGGTTCTCTTCACTATATAGGCAGTCTCTTAGCCAACAATATTTACATGACCAAATTGATACTCTACTCCTTAGTCAAGTCCTTCAGAATCTTTCGGCCTCTCACACAGTCATCCTCGTGAGAAGGCTCTCTGCTCGTCTCCTTAATTCCGTCCTGAATCCACGCCTGCACAGCTTCATGCTCAAACAGCCGATCAGCGTACTCCTTCGCCGCACCCTCCAGCTCAATACCAAAGGTCTTGATCCTCGAAGCAATAGGAGAATACATGGCATCCACGATCGTGAACTTATCACCCGCCAACCACGGCCCACCAAACTTGTCCAACCCCTCTTTGAAAAGCTCATTGAAGCGGTTGATATCCTTCTGAAGTGCTTCACTCGGTGTTCCAAGCTCAATTCTCAATCCGACATTTAAAGAGCACTCGTCGCGAATGGCATCAAAGCCAGAGTGCATTTCCGCAGCGGCGCAGCGAGCAAAAGCGCGTGCTGCTGCGTCAGTTGGCCAAGCAGCGGGGTTTATTTCAGCAATGTACTCGCAGATAGCCAACGAGTCCCAAACAACAATTGATTTTTCGCCATCGTGAAGACAGGGGACTTTTCCAGTGGGAGAAAAAGCGAGGAAGTCGGGTTGACGATGACCTGGTTTGAAGAGGTTGAGTTTCTCGTCGAAGGGGATCTCGAGGGCTTTGAGGAGAACCCAGGGTCGCATTGACCAAGAGGAGTAGCGCTTGTTGCCGATGAAGAGTGAGTAAGTCATTTTGTTTTGTTTTGTATGGTCAGGCAAGGTGAGTATCATGAGCTTGGTGGTGGCTTTTATGGTGATAAGAAAAAGCCCCGCTGGGCGCCCTAGTGCCTTGTGCGCCCTTCGTGTACTCACGTCGATACAGGATTTGTAATCGCAATGGAGTCATTGGCCTCTATCACGAATGAAGCAGGTGAGTAAATTATTTAGCATTATGCTATTATGTCATTAAAGATTTGTCCTCTATACATTTGATGCCCAGGTAAGTGCAATATTTCTTCCTCTACATGCCTAATCAAAATAATGGTCCATCCTTGCAAGGATGCCGATCCTTTTCGTATATGCAATTGACTTAGACGATGTGCTTGGGTGGCGCATACGCTGGCACAGGTTCCTTTCGTCGAAGCATGGCGTCCCAGAGTGCAAGGCCAGTCTCGGCAAGGTGGATGATGAAGAAGGGGATCAAGTTGTACTGCCAGCCTCGCATGAGACGCAGGTGATGTTCAATGTCGTTTCTCTCATTCGAGTTGGTGAGGTCGAGTTTCAGGAACGCTGAGAACCAATTCTGAGGTGTCCATGACTGAAGAGGATATTTCTCATCATCGTCGAGACCCGCCGCAACACCAGGGTTGATACGTTGTCCGTTATGATTGTTCGTGACAACAAACGTGTAGATAAGAGCCGTGAGTATGAGAAGTAAACTGAGGACGTTGAAGACCAGCCACGTATTATAAAAGAATCGACTGAACTTTCCGGGGTTTCGTCTGTTGCGGAGAATCAAAGCGAGGATGCCTCCGCAGCCGATGAGGACGAATGCTGTTCCAGCTGCGCCGTTGCTGGTATGCCCCTGATCAACGATCAAGTTTGCAGGTTCGCCCTTGAGGTCGTGTCTTGTACCGCGGTACTCAAAGGAAAACGTTCCGCTGGCATTGCCGTGCAGCCAACCGACCATGCTTGAGATGAAGGAGAGTTCGATGATGGAAACCACCATGAGAAGCCCGAGGGCGACGTACAGCAACAGTCGTACGAAAGCCATGATTTCTCAATGAAAAAAGAATTCTCGGAGAAATCAAAGAAAGGAGAGAATGAACACACTGATTGCTATTATAATTGGGATTGGGATTCAGATTATTTAAACTGCCGCGATGCCGAGCTCAGCCCTACTAGTGCTGACGTTTCTCATCCCATCTCCACCGCGGTTGAATAATCATCAGCAGAGGATGTTCTACTGGACAGCCCTGCAGTGGCTTTGCTTACGGAATAACGTAAATAGCTGTAAGCGTGGAGTTGCAGGATGCACCATTGGTTTACACCGCCACTGATGCAAAGATGAGGGAGGGAGGGTTGGTGTCTGTAGATATACTCGCGGGGCTTAGCTGAGCTTGGCCTGGAGCGCTTCTTTATTTTAGTTAAACTATCGATAGTTTGCTGGATAGCTCCGGGCGCTGGCACTTGTTGAGCCAATTAGAATTCAAGCGCTTGTTTTGAAGCGGTGGTAAAAATGGGTTTGCTCCGGCTTACTTGGAGTTGTCATGGACCCCAATTGATATGAAAGTGGGCTCGGTGATTGCGAAAGGAAGGGTGGGATTCCGCTTATGTTGACGTGGCCACCATCTGGACTCTTCTAGCAATATTTCCAGTTGATCATTGTTTGCTTAGTGAGACGAGGTCAGCACCGTAGTCCAAGGTTGTATTCTCCTCCAACCTCATGATCGTCCGAGCCTAGAGATGATGCTTTCAGAGCAGGGGTTTCACATCTATTGATGATACCCGTCAGCTTGACTGCTCTTGGCGAGTTTTCGGCTTCTCAGCTGGTATCAACACTGTCGGACCAAAGTCTTGCTCAAAGCCTGTATCTACGTTAACTCCATGCCTTGCTTTGTCGGCTTCTTCACCCGTGGCGAAGCGATATGATCGGTGTTCTACATCATCAGCCAGGATCTTAGCATGTACTGGCAGGTACCCTTACCACAAACACTGAATCTCTCACCCTGCACCAGAAACGCAGCAATGCCTCGATGCGTGACGAGCATGATATTTTTATAGCCCCCGGTCCTGGCAACATCTCTCAACCGCCGCCGAACTCTTTCGGCTCGTGCCGTTGCATCATCCGGGGTATGCGTCGGAAAGTCCCACTTCTCCGGGCAAGCTGAAAAGTCAAGGTTTGGAAACTTGTCTGCTAATTCTTTTCGTGAAATTCCTTTGTTGCAGGTTGCGTCGTGGGCTTCGCGGAGATCGGGCCATACTTGGACCGGAGTCTTGGTGCTATGGAGGAGATAGCGGAAGACGATGTACATTGTTTGTATGGTTCGCGTCATTGGCGATACAATTATTAGATCAGGTTGGATTTTCATGGTTTGTTGGACGTTGCGTGCTTGACGTGTGCCTAGATCTGTCAGGGGAGGGTCACGGTGGGGATAGCCTCTTTCGACGCTGGGCTGTCAGCGAGGTGAGAGAGAAATAGGATGGAGGGTGATTTACTTGTGTAGAGCTTGGCCATGGCGTAAGATGTGGATTGTTGTCATTATGTGTGGTTATCTGGTAGTCATATGCATGGGTGGTTGCTCTGACTGAAAATGGTGCTGTGAGTGAGTGAGTGAGCAATGAGGGGTCTTGGAGTTTCACAAAGGCGTCACGTCACGGTGCTAGCGTGTCGGGCTGAGCTTAATTCGAGACCTTGTCACTTGCCTTTGTACAAATACTTACTATTGACATCGTTTGGTACCAGACACAGTGTTCCTAAAGAAAACAGATCCCATTGTGCTACATATATGAAGTTCATGGTGAGAACCCTTGCCCACCAAGACTTATAGATTATAATCGATGAAAGGAAACGGTTTGCCTCAACACTATACAAGACATTTTGAATAATCATTTGATGCCAAACAATATAAGGAATGGACAATTCTTGTTGGACACGCCTCACATGGTATTGTTTCTAGAACTCTCATGTCGCGATGGATGCGATCTTGCTCCTGCAGGGTAAGGCTCTGCTCTTGATGGTTTGTATGCGATCCTGCGATTGGCTTGCATGCTCTAAAAACCAATGAATACAGTGAATAATCTTTTCCTAAATGGCCTTCCAGACGTATCATGCATGGTATTATATACCTGTCCAAATATCTCTTCCTGTCTAGACTAGCTGTCGGGGAACTTCATTCACAGGTCTGCTCCAACACGTTTCAGCCTGTGATAACTAAGCAAACAATCATGTTCAATCGGCCCTTATTCCTCTCAATTAAAATCACGAACCCGATCTTCTATGCGCGTCTTGCCGAGAATGGTCTTTTATTCCGTAGATGGTCGGTTGTCGCTGGAGGTGGTTAGCGGATCTTCAATCGAAACCCTTTCTTTCCTTACCTTACCCATGCGCGAGGCGAGGCCCTGGATCTTTTATTTTCCTGGCATACCAAAAGCAATTCCCGCCCAATCCACATTCGGTACCACAAACCAGGGGTTCAACTCCAGCGACACCCTCTCACCACCGTTTTCTTTTCTTTGCAGCAACTGATGAGCACGACAATCCGATATTGAGATTCACGAGAGAGATAATCGAAGAAAGCGAAGCGAAGAGAAACGGCGCTGAGCGCCTATAGGCGTATCGTCAAGCGAGACGAAACTCCTGACCTCATCCCTCAAACCCCCGCGTGGATTCACTGCGACGCTGCAATCCGCGTGCGGCTCTGGCGAAAACGCCAGCTCTTGGCTCCTTCGACTGCCGATCATCACACACCCCTCGGCCTCCTTTAACGCACGGCTACCGACGAAAAGAGACAACCACACAGAGTAACTTGCTCCGTCGCCCCCCAGGGCCAGACCGTCACGAAACATGCCTCCCAAAACACCCAACAACACGGGCACGCCCATCTTCTCGACCTCCATCTTCTCCTCCAACTCTTCTTCTCGTCCCACCACGCGCGACGGCCACGCTGTTGATCCCTTGAACACGACCATCCTCCCCAAAGACCGCAAAGCGTCCTTCTCGCGGAAGGCCTCGCTGTCGAGCAGGCGTGGGAGCTCGTTCGGGAACGGACCAAACGCTTTTGTCACTGATGCTACGGCGCCTCCTGCGCTGCCGGACTACGCTCTCTCTGCTGCTGCAAAGGTAGCGCCGAGGCCAGACGGCGTGGATAGCGCGGCGGCGCCGGTGGAAGGGCAGATGTTGACTCGCAGTGCGACGGGGTCGACGACCCTTCATGGGGGCATCGTGCCGAGTACGCCGATTGGGATAATGCCTAATGGGGCGGTTGGGACGTCGGGAATGTGGCAGCAGAACGAGGCGGGTATCATGCATCACCATGTTACGGAGCTTGCGAATAAGCGCATCGCGACGTTGGAGTATCTGCGGAAAGCGTATGTTGGACCTTGAGGAAAGTGAGTTGAGTGGGAGCTAACTGTGGCATAGACATGAAGGACGGATTTATTGGTTCAAGACATATCTCTTCGAAAAGACGGACCTCACTCGCATGCCCTCCCTCGATGCTCGAAAGCTTGGTCGCAAAGCAACGAACCATCTCCTCCTCGGCCTCTCCCTCCCGACCATCATCGACCTGTACTCCTCCACATCGATCGAATTCCTCCGAAGTCTAAACTCTCTCCTCTCCGAGTTCGACTCCTTCCAACAACTCCACGGCGACTCATCGACCGCTGCATCGCTCACCCGCGCGCGTCTCCCAAGCATGTTCCGTCGTCCAGGAGGCAAATCTCGCCGCTCAACATCAGCAGCTGACATGCACCCCATGGTCGACGAAATGGCTTCTCTGCCTGCAGCCGGCGGCCCTGCACCATCAGTGATGAACTTTGCAGCTTCTGAAACAGACCTCCTCCCCGGAGAGGAGTATACCTTTCTCCTCACGCCCTCGTTGCCGTTTGACCCCGATTATTTTGAGACGTTTGCGACACTGTGCGATGTTTTGATCGATTGCTACACGAGGTTTCTGGCGTTGGTGCCTTCACCTAGAGAGTGTTCTGCACCCGTCGCTGAACTCTTCACCAAGGCGGATTCGCGCGTGCGCAAGATCATCGTGCAGGGCATAGTGCGAGACTTTGAAGAGCAGAGTCGAAGCCACGTCAAGACGGAGGTGGCTAGTATCGGAAAGATTGTCCTTGGAGGATTAATGTGAAATGGGCTTTGATGAATGGAGTTAGCTGGGAGCGCGGCATCCTCATCGGATGCATGCTGGAGTTTGGTTCGTTCTTGATACGCATAATGGCACGAAGATATGAAGCATCGGATATCGTCATCTATTCAGTAGTTTTGGGTTCCCTACAGCGGGTTTTGTACATGATAATACAATGTCTATGCTACAGTGTTGTACATCTACTTCTTGCCATTGAGCTTCTCTTTAGCTTCTTCTTCAGCCATGAGCAGTTCAATGTCCTTGTTCACGAGCCAGTCTTTTGCGCCGTCCATGATTCGATCTAGCTTTTCACCGCCCTCGAGAACATTCGGTAGGTCGTGCACATCAACGCCTGCACGATGGTCCGTACATCGGTCCTGGTTATAGTTGTACGTTCGGATCTTATCACCTCTTGTGATCTGCGTCTTGGAGAGCACACTGTTTCTCAGGTTGGAAGCTTCCTCTTCACGAGCTTCTCGTCGCTGATCAGCAATTCGCGATCTGAGCAATTTCCACGCCTCTTCACGATTACGCTGCTGCGAACGATGATCCTGCATCGACACAGTCGTGCCAGTAGGCAAATGCGTCATTCGAATAGCAGACTCGGTCTTGTTAACGTGCTGTCCTCCCGCACCTCTAGCCCGCATCGTCTCAATCTTGACCTCTTGGGGGTTGACGTAGAAATCACTCTCTGGGTCGTCAAAGTCGATATTTGCAGCGCCGTTCTCGGGAAACGCGGGCAGAACCCAGACTGCGACGGCGCTGGTGTGCACGCGGCCTTTGGTCTCGGTGCTGGGGATGCGTTGGACGCGGTGCATGCCTGCCTCGCTGCGGAAGATGTCGAAGGCGCCTTGGTCGTGGACTTCGAGAATGGCTTCTTGGAGGGGATTTTCGCCGGCGGATGAGGAGGAGTCTCCTGCGGTATCGGCGAATTCGTACTTGACTACTGTGTGGCGATAACCGCGTCGCATGCACAGCCCTTTGTACATCTTGAACAGAGTATCCATGAAGTACCGTCCTTCAAGACCACCTGGCCCAGGGCGGAATTCCAGCATGCATGGAAAGTCTGCGAATGGATGGCGGGGCGTTAAGCTTGCCGAGAGTCTGCGGGCGAGAGATTCGAGTTTTCCTGTTTCGGAGCTGAGCTCATCGCGGGCGATGGCAGCGAGATCGGCATCTTGGTCGGGGTCGTCGATCATGGATCTCAATTCGGCGACGGAGGCTTGAGAGGTCTGCCATGCTTTCAGCGCTTCAGCTACGCGGGATAATTCGCCGACGCGCTTGGCTATGGTGGAATCGAAGGAGTCATTGAGGGTTTTCTGTAGGTCGTCGTGTTCGGTTGTGAGGGACTGGGCGCGCTGGAGGAGGGCGGGTGCGAGCAGTGGTGAGGCATCTGTTATCGTTAGCGGAGGCACTTAGGACGAGGGATTGAAGGGGGAGGACGGACCATTGGTTGCGAAGCGCACGAATTGGCGCATGTGAGAGCGTGTTAATGCTCTTGTGCAGGTTCGGCATATCCATGGTGTTGCGGACATGCTGAGGAGGGGTGGTGATGTTGGTTTTAGGAGTTTTGTGGTGGTGAAATTTTAGAGGCAATCATTGGATGCCGGGATCTAGCGGGCATACAATTCTGCGGAGTGCAACACAACGCCTAAAGATGAATATGACTCAATTTTATGGCTGTAATAAATAATAAATTCTATATTTCTATATCATTGCTTTTGTCTAGCCTCAACTCTTTTCGCAGCGTACAACAAGCCCATTCCCAAAACTATATTTGACCCTCCCCAAACCTGCGCCAAACAACCCCCTCTTGTAGCTTGGATGGTAGCATATGACCCAGCGAACACATGATTATGAATCTAGACAATAGGTGAATTGGAAAGAGCAACAAACAAACTTCCGTCATGTCTCATTCCTTGTGTGAATACCTAGGTACCTAGGCTTCATGGAGCAACGGCTCTGTCGACATCAGAATACCGTCAGCCATTGTGAAGGGATACTTGCGATCTTCAAGAACACCACCCTTTGCGTCGGCCTTATCAACATCTCGGCTCCGGTACTCCATGGCATCATCAACAATATAAGGCTGCCGCCATGACCACTTCCCGTACGGCACGACCGGGACGTGAACCCCAGAACCTGCAGCTGGAGGGTCCTCTGCTCCCGCCGCGTTGGGTGATTTGAGAGGATCTTCTCGGAATAGGAACGGTCCCGCGCGGTAGCACAGCCTGATCTTCCGCAGCGCTTATTCCACGACTCAGTCTGGAAGCACTAGGCTTGATGGTGGGAGGACGCAAAAGGGAAGAATTTGGTCCTGCCGTCTTTTGATCATGTCATCGACCTTCAGGAGACGGCCATCTTCGAACTAGTCGACATGGAGGGCTTTCATGGTGGGCAAACTGGATGGATGGATTAGGTTGCATGCGAAATCTTTTTTCAGGTCGGTTTCAGGCACGCCGTTGGGCCAGAACGTAAAGATCTGGCCGAAGTCTGGCTGCGTCGGGGTGTCTCCCCGCGAAGGAATATACGCGGCCAGACCGTCGTCGGAGTATTCCTTCAATCCGAGTTGGAGAGGCAAGTCTTAGTCACAAAGCTTGGAGTAGGACTTTCCAGCCAGGTTCAGGAGGCTCGTCTGGGGCTGCAGCTCCTCGTGATTCTGTTCAATCGACCATCCAGCTATGGCCAACGCAAAGGGACGACCAAAGGTGGCGTACATGACGCTGGAACACGATTCTGCAGGAGGTGCCATGCAGCTGGAAGCGTCGCCCAGGATCTCGATCATTCGCAGAACATAGTGTTTGGTCTTCAGTTTCTGGAATGAAGTCATCCAAGATTTTCATCTTCCATTGATCGGCAATATCCGTCAGAGGAGGCGCGAAAAGGCCCTGGCTTATGGGGGGTTGATTCAACTGAGCGACTCTTGCGGCGGTGTCGCCCTCGGAAGTCAGGATCTCTGCACGAATACCCCCAGCAGATGTGAACACCTGCAACGAAAAATCGGCGCTGTTGTACATGATGTACCCACAGACATGATCTTCCCACTTGCCGCAAGGCCTCCAGGTGCATTGGTCAGCTTCCCCGGGCTTCAGATACGCGTTGATCAATCTTGCCGGCTGATTGATGGACGGCGGGATCTGAAAGTATTCACAATTGTCTCTGGTGGAAACCACGACATTGGGCCTCTCTTTGCCGTCGACCGTATGAGATGACGGCTGGTACACTGATGAGATAGAGGGCATGAGGCCATCTTCAGTAACAACTTCCACTGCTTTGTCAAACTTGTCGATCACGTTGAACTTGTTGAACTTCACTTATCCATGAGTTACAGGAATGAATACTGCCCCTGGATCAACACCATCTCCGTGGGGAAGTGGATCGCAGTGATTGCGAACCATTCCAAGAGTGTCGGCAGTGAATCCAGCAGCTTGGCCCGCAGTTACCGCTTCAGGCATCGTAGTCCCGTCTGGAGGCGTTGGGCGGATGAGCTGTTCCACTAATCAGGGTAACAGGCTGGTCTTGAAACCCATCGAGCCGACAGGCCAAGGAGGGGATGGTCTCCATGTCAGCATAGACTGAATCTCTTTTGTCGACCGCAAGAACACTCTCTAGCATGCTCTCTGGCAATCTCCCAACCGAATTTCGCAATACATTTGCTACTGACCCGCCCGGACGCGGATGCAACAGAGCTCTCCCACCCATGGCACGACGCGGGTATTGAGACTTGTTGCTGGAGACATCCTTGACTGGCGGCAAAGACTGTCAGCTCTGCGTATACTTGAGCAGCAGTACGTCGGGCGTGCTGAGGCTCCCAGCGGTCGTACGGGATATGGAAGTACTCTGCCTCCCATTCGACATACAGTGAGGGCTCCTCAAGACAGCCTTAGTGTTGAAGACAGCGTTGCAGTATGGCGGTGCAACTTCGTTGGCCCTGAGCTCTAGCAATGAATCGCCTACACTGTCATACATATAACCCACGTGTTCTCCATGGCCAAGTGCGGCGGCAGTGGGAATCGAAACTATATTATCAGTCATGTTCATTGCAGCCTGATATGTACCATCTCCAAACTCTTTAGCTTTGAAGGCCTTAATGCACTGAGATAAAAATCTCACAGTCTGACAGTCAGAGAATCCATCGGGCCACGGGGATTTGCAGCCGAGGAGTGCCACTGTCGGGTCTTTTCGCTGGACAAAGGAATCGGAGGGAACCTTTGTTAACTTGAAGTTGGACACCTTCCTTTGCTTGTTCAGGGAAAAGTTGCTTATGAGTGTGTCGCCGATACTCTTGATCTCATTCACCAAGGCTGAGTGATTGGATAAGACCTGGTCTATCCCCGACAGTGCATCGTTTGTGACACGCCGTCACCATTCGCAGAAGAGTCTCCAGCGTCGATAGTCAATAGTGAACCGTATGTGATCACAAGCCCGTTGAACAGCATTTATCTCCTGAAATGCTAACTTGTCATCGTTAGTGGAAGAACTTCCCTGGTTTGATCCCTCGCCTTATGCTGGGGACTAGGCGGGCGGATACCATCCCAAGTACACGCCGCCAGCGTACTATCCTCGAGAGATCCCACGAATTGGTATCTCGTGGCAAGTTTAGGATGAAATATTCGCCAGGGCTGATATATATTTTTCCATAACGCCAAAGGTGTGTATGGGGGAGCTTCGATACTCGCGACATGTCATGTCTCTGGGCTTCATGCATCGTTCTCGGCCTTGATTGACTTCCTCATGAAGTTCGACCCTTTCCATTACGCCTTGGATACCATGATAGACATAAGCGTATCGTGAATCGGCTATGTCCTTTTCCCCTGGAAGAGTCTCGGCTTCGATATTTCGGTCAGTCTGTACATGTGTGGACCTCTAGTGTACGGCATCTTCACCATTAAGGTCCCTATAAAGAACGTGACTGTGACACTCGGTGACAGTAATGGGAAGGGAGGAATCGACAGGAGAGACGATTTCACAGAAGAGAGAGAATTCTAAACACATTTGGAAAGACGCAAGCATGAGGCGTGAAGGATTTGCGAACGCATGGGTTGAAGCCATGGGCTGGACAGAGTTCGCGGCGGTGACACAAACCCAGAGGCGGTTAATGGATGACTTTGATGTGTTGGTACGAGGAAAACCGCTTATCAGTTGCGGGTGATGGACGGGAAAAAAGAAAGACAAATCTAATTAGATATGAGAGCGAATGGCTTCTCTAGTCCTGGCTTGCGTGAGGTGCCTCAGCTCTTTTAGCAGCGTACAACAACCCCATTCCCAGGATCATGCTCGACCCTCCCCAAATCTGCGCCGCCAAGTAGCTCCCGTCCGTAGCTTGCATCAACTTCCCAGCCAAGGGCGACCCCGTCAACGCGGCAAAACTAATAATCGAGAAGATCATTCCAATTCTGGTTCCAGCTTTGCTCAAATCTGATGTCAAGCTCGCACAGCATGAAGGGAAGAGACTTTGTATCGCGGCGCCGAAGTAGCCAAATATGCTCACCCAGATGAACATTCCGGTGAGAGAGGATACTTGTGACCAGAGATAGAGACATAGCGAAGCCACAAATATTGTAGGGATGAAGACAGGAATTGCACCGAAGAGACGGTCGGCGAGAAAGGCGGATACCATGCGCCCTGGGATACCGACGGCGTTGATGACGATGAGGATTAGGAACGAGTCTGAGGCTGAGCCGGAGAGTTTGTCTGTTGTGTATTGACGGGCCTAAGTGTCATCAGCACTTGTCACAGAGGTTGGTTGAGAGAACACTTACATAGTTGTACGAGATCCATGTAGGCCACAAGGTAAAGAACATTGCCGCCGCAAAGAGGACATACGCTGGCTCCTTGAACGCAGCCCATTCAACGAGTGGTCCAGCCTTTCTCGCCTTGAGTCTCGTCTTGGCGATCATCATGATAATCATTGAAGACACAGCAACTACCAATCCCATAACTCGCACAGTCCAGCGAAACCCAATCTTGGGGAGAAGCTGCTGCGCAATCAATGGAAACACAACTCCTCCCGTGCCAGCACCGCATGCACCAGCAGATATAGCAATGGTCTTCTTGGTCGTAAAATACGTCGACATGTTTGCTATCGTCGGTGCGAAAATGATTCCATTACCGAGACCTTGGCAGATTCCCTGTGCCAGAAGGACTTGCCAGTACGATGATGCGATACTGGTCATGAAGATGGCTAATATTTGGAGAAAGAGGCCTACTGCCAGGGCAGTGCGATAATACCCTGCGTCGAAAGCTCGGCCGGAGAATGTGCCGACGAAGAAAATGAGGCAGACTTCTAAGCTGCCGATCCAAGAGATTGTTGATGGCGGGAGGGAGAATTCGGCTTCGTAGTAGGGTTGGAAGATGCCGAAGCTGATGAGGTAGCCCCATGAGTTGAAAGCGACGAGATGGCCTGTTACGACCTGCAGCCAGGCTTGTAGCCCGCCATCTGGAGGTTCACCCGGGTCATCTGTTGTGCAAGCCTGGTTCTCTTCATCGTTGTTACCCTCGCTTGGTGTTGAAGCAGCGTCGTCGTCTTTGGGTTTTTCATCAGTGAGGGGCTCATCGCGGAGCGTGGGACAGACGCTGTCTGAAGTATCGACGGCCATTTTGAGTAAAGTATAAAGAGCTGGCCATGGTGAGGAGTGGTGAAGGATATGATGGAGTTTTTGTATTTAGGGACGCCGGGGTCGGGGTTGAAGTGGGAATGTTTGCGGCCCGCGGGGTTCATCCTCCGATGGAGCAGATCTTTCCCGGCATCTGGTAACTCGGCCGGACGGTTGTAGGGAGATGATTGGAGGAGGATGGACAAATTACTACGGATAGGGTTTTGTGAGACGTGATATGGGTATTTGTTTATAAATCAGGATTATGCATTGGCTTGTTAATAAAAGGGCGTGAGTTCATATGATACTTATGTTGCTTGGATGTGAGCATCGTGGAGCAAATTGCATGATCAGTCTCCTCCATTGGACCGAGGCTTAGGAAGCAGTTTCACTCAACGTGTATCCAATTTTTATAAGTAGAGTTTTTAAAATTCATCGCTGCTATGACTCAGTTTCAATTGCGCCATAATAGCACTGAAAGCAATCGATTTCGTGCCAATTCAATGATGGCACTGCATCTTCTAGTGTCTCAATATTTATGTCAGCCCCAACGTTACCAGCCAATTCTCTTACAAACTCCAATCCCCTCAGCCCTACAAGTTACACATGCGACTCATCCAGGCGTGATCGGCGTTACTTGCCGCGGTTTGGCTTAGAAATGACACATTTCTCAATCTCTAATGGTGGATTCTGATGGCTATGTCGGTAAAATCGGCAACGTAGGAAATGCCGGGAACTAAGGATATAACGGGACAGAGGGTCCATCTTGACACAGGCTGGTACGCATGACTCAGAACAAAAAGAGAAAACTTGTTCACATTATTAGTGGCTCAAGTTTGATCTGGTAATCACGGAGGCACTCGAATGGCGGGTAGAGAGCGTAATGTATTGACGATGTGCTATTGAGCTTCCTGCAAGTCTAATATCGACACACGATTGCTATTCTAAGTAAAAGTAAAAAACCCAAACCAGTCTATAGTACTTCTCTAAAATGAATCCTTGTACCAAAAATAAAAATAAAAAGAGCCGAAGCTCGATTGTGCGTCTACTCCTGCTTCTTCTTGTTCTTGTTCTTGGGCATGCGAACAAGCCAATACAGGAAAAGAGCTCCTGCAATGTTGACGACAATGTACACCATTCCGATACCAAAGTCTCTCCATCGGTTGTCGTAGCTCGAGCTGATAGCCTTGAGGAACGTGTTGGTGGACTTGATGGAGCAGAATCGACAGTTGGATGTCGCGTCGGGGTTGAAGACGTAGCCACCAGCCTTGTCGGCGAACTTCTGGAGATATTCTCCGCAGGTTGTGCCGTTCAGTGGCTGCATGACCGTGTACTCGTTGGCAGCGCACGTCACCTCCGTGTTGGCTATACCGGTTGATAAAATCGCCGAGACGAGATACGTAAACGGCGATACTCGATACATCCAGATCCAGAAGCCGGGCATGTTATCGGGCGAGGCTAAGATACCACAGAAGAACAGACACATCATGAAGAGGACATTGGCAAGATTACCGCCTGCCTCAGCAGTGTCTGTAATGGCGATACACATATGGGCAAAGGTACACGTGAAGACAAGGAACTGCCAGAAGAGAAGCCACATGAGGGCGCCTCGCTCGGCGGTCTGGCCAGCTGCTTCGGCGTTCTTCTGGAAGCCGACAGGGTAGTAGATGCAGACGAACATGAAGACAGACATGAGACTGTTCCAGGGGATCTCGGCGAAGACTTGGGAGAGCATGAAGACTTTCCAGCTGTAGGTCTTGGAGGGGCGTTCGCGGACTTCATAGAGGGAGCGTTGGGTGACGAAGTGAGGCATCTAGTAGTGTCAGTGAGAGTTGGAGGGTGGGAGTGAATAAAGACTTACCTGCATCTGGACCAATTGACCAAAGACTGTGAGAACCTGGAAAATGGCAAACATCTGGTTCTGCAAGCCTTGAATTGACAGAGGAGCGTTGAGGAAGACGAGACCGATGAAGAGACCAACTTGGATGCACAGAGCAGCCTTGGAGTAGATGTACGAAGGAGTGCGCCAGTACTGCTGGAAGACACGGAGACTAGCAATGCGAAGCTGCTCCCAGAAAGGCGCAGCGAATTCCCGGTACGACTCAGAGTTCTTGTCGTGAGGTTCATTGTGAGCACTGCCCTCAACCTTGAGACGTTGAAGCTCAGTCTGAACCGCCTCATACTCAGGGCTCTGTCGCCAGGTCTGATGCCAATCGATCTCAGTGTGTGAACCAGGCGCCGCGCCGATAACCTCGAGCATCCACTCAGCAGGGTTGTCACCCTTGGGACAAGGATCAGAACCGTTCTTGATGAAGTAGTTGGTTAGGGTCTCAGAGTTCTCGCCAATATCGCCAAAGTAGATGGTGCGTCCGCCCTTGGCCAGGAAGAGAAGACGGTCGAAGCGCTGGAAGAGCATCGCGGACGGTTGGTGGATGGTACACAGGATAGACTGGCCTGCCTTGGAGAGCTTCTCGAGGAGGTCGAGAATAGCCCAGGATGTCTGCGAGTCAAGACCGGAAGTAGGTTCGTCGACGAAGAGGAGCAGGGGGGGCTTAGCGGCGAGCTCAACGCCGATGGTAAGGCGCTTACGCTGTTCTACGTTGAGACCCTCGCCGAGGACACCGACGACTGCGTCGGCGTACTCTTGCATGTCGAGCAGCTTGATGACTTCGTCGACGTAGGCAATCTTCTCGGCGCGGGGGGTAGAGGCGGGCTGGCGGAGGAGGGCGGAGAAGGTAAGGGCTTCACGAACGGTGCTGGTCTCGAGATGAAGATCCTGCTGTTGCACGTAACCTGTCTTTCGCTGGAACGATGAATCGCGGATCTTGCCGTCGACGAGCATTTCACCTGTGATGACACCCATTGAGATACGATCGGCGAGACAGTCGAGGAGCGTAGTCTTTCCGGCACCAGATACACCCATGAGAGCAGTCAATGTTCCTGGCTTGACCCATCCGTCAACGTTATCGAGAATTCGTCGTGGTTCGCCCTTGATCTTGATGTCGTAGCACACGTTGTTCCAGTGGAAGACGCTAGTAGAGCCTTGAATGTTGGCAACCTCGTTGTTGAACTTCTCAGCAGTGGGAACAGGGCCAGAGACAGCGGCCTCGGGATCGGATTTGCTCTTGGTGGAAGCGGGGAGGTGGCCGTGACGGAAGACGAGGACTTCACCCTTTGACTTCTTGGCAGAGATGTACTCGGTAGCGATGATGTAGACGATGTGGTTGAAGATGGTCATGGCGATGAGGATACCGACGTTGCGCCATTTGTGGGCATGGTAGTACTTGTACTGCAAGTTGAGGTAACGATCGCCGTTGATGAAGTTCTCGCCAGGAATGCTACCGACAGTGGAACAAGCTCGGTTGAGACCGCCAACGTCTTCGTATCCGGCGACTGAGTTGCTGGGGATGAAGGCTGTGCAGGTAAAGTTGCGACCGGAGAACTCGTTGACCATGAGGGACTCGAAGGCGTAGGCTACTGGGTCGAGGTAGTTGATCCATCGACACCAGCCGAGCATGTAGTCTGTTGGGATGACGAAGCCGGCGAAGATGACGAGGGCAAGGATCAGCAGCGAAGCGGGAACCATGGCCTGCGAGAGTGTACGAGAGAGTGAAGCACT
Source organism: Fusarium nisikadoi (assembly GCA_013623555.1). Classification (NCBI taxonomy): domain Eukaryota; kingdom Fungi; phylum Ascomycota; class Sordariomycetes; order Hypocreales; family Nectriaceae; genus Fusarium; species Fusarium nisikadoi. The sequence goes on from JABFFB010000040.1 coordinate 97,978, forward strand.
AAACCTGTCAGTCATGAACCATTGGGGAAGATATGAAAGGAGACTTACATAGATCGGAAAATACCAGACATGGCGAGGACCATGATGAACGAAACAAGGAGGTAGAAAAAGAACGCCCCCGCCTCTCTGTTGAGGTTCGTCATGAAATAAAGAGTGACATTGAACAGAATACTATTACTGATCTTATACGGCATATCAACCAAGATCGAAGAAAACGCCTCAGCAGAAGGATGGTAGAATGCATAGCGTGCGTGTTTCTCAACAATAGGTCGTTGGGAGTACTGAGTCAGAATCTCAAGGGCAGAAGCAAAAGCGTTCATCAGGACGGCGAGGAAGAGGACAGCACCTCGTTTGAAGAAGTCGCTCGTCGTGGGCTTCATGTTGTAGAAGAGCGATGAGGCGATGAGCGCGGTGACGGTGTTGGCTACGAGGGCGAAGATCGTTACGCCTGGTGAGCCCTTGAGACGCTTCCAGCCGCGCCAGAGGCACAGGTTGACTTGCTGCATGTAGGACAGCGTGAAGGGGGACTTCAAGCGTTGGCCTTTAGCTTGGGCTGACTTTTTGTTCTCGCGGAAGGCCTCGGCGCTGGAACCGTTGAGCGGGTACAGACTCTTGTAGGTCTCGATCTCAGCGCGGACGATCTGGTACTCGCGGGACTCCTTCCAGCGCGCGGCGAACTCATCGGGTGTGCGCGGGACCTTGTTCTCAAAGCCGGGACGGATGACGCGCTCGGCTGGTGCGGTCATGGAGGTGAGGAAGTCGGGCGTCGTTTGACGATCGGGGCATTCGAAGCCGAGATTGATAAAGTACTGCTTAGCCTCATCTGCGGGACCGAAGAAGATCTGGCGTCCTTCGTAGAGGACGAGTGCCTTGTCGAAGAGATCGTATGCAGACTGGGGAGCCTGATAGATCGAGACAGCGCACGTCTGGCCAAAGAGCTCAGACTGCAGGCGCAGGGTTTTGCAGAACTCAATCGCGTTGGCGGAATCTAAGCCGCGGGTCGAGTTATCCCAGCATTGGAAGGGCGCATTTGAGAGTGTTGCCTCTGCGATGGTCACGCGCTTGCGTTCACCTCCTGAAACACCGCGGATGTAGTTATCGCCAACCTGTGTGTTGATAGTATGGCTGATGCCGTACATGGCCATGACGACATCGCGCATGTGGTCGCTGTATTGGTTGTGATTGATGTTGGGCGGTAGGTTCTGGGGACATCTCGCGCGCGCGGCAAAGGTGAGCGTGTCGCCGACCGAGAGCATGGGGAAGTGGACGTCGACCTCGGCGGTGTAGATGGTCTCGCCCTTGTGGTGCTTGTGCATCTCGTGGGCGGGGACGCCATTGTAGTTGAAGTACGTGCTGTCGTCGATGTAGATGCCGTTCGTCTCGCCCGACACTGACTTGAGGAACGTGGAACATCCTGAACCAGGGGGGCCGAGGACAACGAGCATTTCTCCCGCGTTGACGACACCGTCGAAACCGCGGAGGATGTCGATGCGGCGCTTGCCAGCGGTGGGGGAGACGACGTTGCGTGCCATGTTCGGGAGGCTGAGCCAGACGTTGCCAACGTCCTTTTGGTAGTCCGTCTCAGCGCCGTATCCAAAGACGTTCATGTCCTGGAAGCAGATGCCGCTCTGTCGAAACCCAGAGCCATGCTCGCCCATAGACTTGGCCACGGCTTTCGCCCACGCTCTGGCGTTGAAGTTCTCGCTGTGTGGGTTAAGGGGTGAGTCGGCATCGGCTGCGTTGAAGAGGTCTGCGTGGCTGCCGTTGAAGTGCGCTGAAGTGTTGGTGTACTGCCGGGCTAGATCGCGGACGATGGAGTGGCGGCGCACCATCTCCTCGCTCTGCTCCTGCTCGATCTCATCGTCGCTGGAGCTTGTCTTGTCGTCCTTGGGAGCAGGGGGCTTCTCGTTCGGAGTGGTGTCCATGTCGACGATGGTGTCGTGGCTGCTGTGCTCTGAGCGTGCCTCACCCGGAAGATGAGAAGCAGCCATACTAGCAAGACTGGAAGGTCTAGCCTTATAAGCTTATATCTGGGCCTTGTTAACTCCTGTATAAACTCTGAGCAAGTGGAGTGTCGTTACATACAGTTTCTGGTTCGAATTAGGAGAATTATTAAAGTTTGTATACTAAGGGAAAAGAAGGGATATAAGATAAAACGTAGTATAGAATAAGAAAGGTAATCGGCTCCGTAATGAGACTGTAGGTTCCGGGCAGGGTCTTAATACCATTGTGACGGGGGTGCTCTCACGCCCGTCGCACCGAAGCATGCTGTGGATCTGGGTTGTTGATACACGGATCCCGTCGACTCTCCGACCCCGATACCCACTCGGGTCCTGACAAGAGTCCGCTTCTACGAGTGCACCAGAATTGGGGGAGAAGGCGTATGCAGCAAATACCCCAGTTCGTCCGCCTCGGACAGAGTTTCGTTCCTAGACCGAGATACAAACCATTTTTGGGAATACCTTCATCCTTCTCTGCATTTCGATTCGAACCGCTAGTGCATACCGTATAACACAATGGCACCAGAGCAACAACGACCGCCTAGAATTCTAGCTTGTGTGCTGTGTCAACAGCGCAAGAAGAAATGTGACCGAAAAAGTCCATGTTCTTTCTGCATCAAGGTACGCTTACACGATCTTTTATACGAGAAAGACTAATTATGGTAGGCGAAAATACAGTGTGTTCCGAGTACGCCTGCTCCAAAGCGTACTCGTCGCAAACCTACCAAGGAGTTACTTGCGAGACTGGAGAGATGTGAAGAGCTATTGAAGAGATGTACTTGTGTGCAGAAGAGTTTGATGTACGATGCGCTGGCTACGGGGACGGGGAGCGAGTCGAGTAGTCCTGCTGATAGCAATTCGAGTCCGCCGCCTGAGAGCGAGAAGGCGTCGGTTTCGAGTCCTTATGAGAGGCATCAGGCTGAGTATCATTAATTTGTTTGGATATGGCGTTTCGGCGGTTGGGTTGTTGGGGAGTTCATGGCTTCATGGACAGTATACCTTTGGAACGGTATAAGTGTACTGGAGGATGGCGTTCAGGAAAACATCTCACATTGGCTTATAGCCTGGAATCACTAATAATTTTCGCTCTCATTTCGAAATGAGTTCGTATGTATAATATGTGGTGTTGTATTGTATGTCAACAGACCTCACTAAGAAAAGAGAGTTACACCAGACATGTCGTTGTGAAAAAGCTGGGGGATCAAGAGTCTTCGGTAAATTTCGAGCTCCACTCGTCTTGACAACTGGAGCCCCTAAGCCAGGAGTAGCTTAGTGAGAATCACAGGGCTGGCGCTATAATTGGTCAATCGTTTATTGATACGCCTCCCTGCCGGGCCCATCGAAGAACCCGTCGTGCCCCTAACCGATATGAGAGCATGATACGACTTTGCATCACATCAATCCTACGAACTGATTCTATCAATCTCGAGAATCTGCATAGAAAGCTCATTTCTAGAGCCAAGGCCCAGCATCTTGGATCTGTACACTCTAACTTTGATCTCACAGCTCAAGATTCGAGATTTGCCTCTGCCCTGCATCAAGTCATCGGAGTCCGTCTCGGGCCCGTCTCTCCACTTTTCCCGGGTCCGATTGGCTTTTTACGGGTGAAAGATAAATAAAGCTGGATTTGTAAAACGTGGCAATGCTGTGGTTTAATCGCGCTCAGGGGAATATTCGTCATAGGAAGAATGGAGAGATAACTTTAATTCCGAAACTGCCAATCGTGGTTATGATGTGGTACACCTTTACAAGACGAATACGAGACTGAGGACGTTGTTGTTGGCCCGATCGCTCCACATACATTACGCGCGTGCTGATTAGGAATCTTTCGAAATACCGCATATCTTTTACGCTGTATATTTGGGGGAGATTGAGGCTGTGGTTCGATGTTTGAGTTTAAGGTAAGGGGTGCGAGGAAGGTATCAGCTATCAGCTATCAGCTGGGCAAAGCAACACTCTCAAAAGCATAATTCGGGCAGGATACCAACTACACACACACAAAAACCAAGGCAGGCTTTCCAGTTCATCATCATATCATGTCCAAGCATGTTCAAGTTTGGGCGTTTTCAAGGAGTAGATACTAGATACTTCGGTACTACCGAGGTATCTAAGCTTGAGCACCAGTTTCTCTATCATCTTCATCTTCAATTAGTACAGGAGCATATTTCAATCTCCTGTTATCTCACTTCCGATGGTAATAGGGTTTTGGAGCGGTGTCAGTCAAGCAACAACGGCAAACAGTCGAGATATACAGCCTCACACCACACTAAACTTACGGCGTTTAGTGACATACAATTCTCCATTTATTGTGTGGCTTTACCTTAATTAGTTCACTCATCTCATCTGAAAGCGATTCGTATAAAACAGTTGCAACTAGTTCCCGATACACAAAGCTCAGCCCAAACAATTCATAACAGTGCATTGCATATCAACTCTCTCCAAGTGGAGTCCACCGACCCTTCTCAACATCTTCCTGGATTCGTTTAGCAATTTCTGGAGAGGCTTCAGAAAAGTGATCTATGTCGTCCAACCATTTCTCTTCCTCCTTCGTACTAGGCCTACCAAAGGCAGCATTGCGGTAAGGATAGCGACCAAATCGGGCGATGATAGGCCAGTGAGCGTCCAGGATCATGCACCACCAGTACGTCCAAGCTCCCATACTGATAGCACCCTCATCGTCTTTTGGTGGGCTCTTGACAATCTCTCTTATGAAAAGCAGATCATCTTTCAATGTCTTATCCCTTGACTCCCGGTGAGGGTCCTCTGTTCCCGTGTGTTCTTCAACAGCTTGACGTAAATCGTTTGACAACTCCAGTCCAATATCTTGGCTCCCCAGATCCTCGGCGTGGAGAAAAGGAGCAGCCCACATGATCTGCGCTGAAACCCAGAAGCTGAAGCTAGTAACGCCTACATCATTCTTCCACCTCTGCCATGAATTTGGACGTAGATGATGAGGTAGGGCGTACCACCGTCCAGCAAGACGTCTTGCCAGAGGTCCAAAGTATGCAACCTGCCAACGAGCTTCGATTCCAGTCAGGAGGATTCTCGATGCTTGATCAAGAAGCAACTGAAGCCCGAAGCACTGTTGCGGGAATTCTGGGTAGGATGGATCTGGGAGAAAGGACATAAGGTCGAGCTCTATAGGGGTTGGGAGTACTCCATTTTGGCTGAGGCGACTGAGAGCTATAAGGGCATCTCTTGCTTTGCTTTCTTGGCATACTTTCTTGAAGTTTGTGCTGAAGGCGTCTGACTGGGCAACGGTGAAGTCAAGATCTTCGGTTTTGGAATAAGGCAGGTAGGCATCCGTCAGCTGCATAAGCAGATCAGGAGTGATTAGTGACTTTAAAGAGGAATGGCTTTCCATTGTAATATAGCCTTTCCTGGAGGATATGTTTGGTGATAACTTTGAGTGAGATGATACCTGTTTACTATTGATATCAAGCGGGGGCTTACAAGCTACTTGAAAAGGAAGGTGGTATACAAAGTCAGCATATCTTATAATTTAAAAGGACTGCGAGTATCATCTTTACAACAAGAGCTTATCTCAAAGATGAAATAGCGCTTATTTGATAGAAGGAAAGACAAAAAAGAGATGCCTCGCTATTGCTCGCAATCGTTTTATAGGAACAGCCCGATGCGGGGGTCGAACCCGCAACCTTGAGATCGCGTACTCGTAAGAGTCTCACGCTCTACCGATTGAGCTAACCGGGCGTGGCTCTGATTGGTTGAGGGCAGCTCCTGAGATTGGGGTCCAAGATCATCGCGATGCAGACGGGCGGTAATTCGGGTGATGGGTAAGTGTTTTTGTATATCTGGATGGCTTTTATAATTTCGATTTATTATTACTACTTCGCAGAAGCTCTGTGTATGTGCTTGCAAGAACAACTATGCGTTGAAGAAATCATCTCCATTTTCTAGTCTTTGAGAACACAGAATTGCTTTGGCATTGACTGACAACTAAAACCAAGGACTTTGAGCTACTTGTTTCAATATTAATTGTTTTCTATGAAACCTCATTCCATCTCCAAATTTAATACGGACTTTGGCCCACCTGAGCCTATTTATGACTGAGAAACATCAGGTTACCAAAATTGATGACAAATTAACAGTGCTTACCCTGTAGCGAGACCAAGCATCTCGAGGTCCGAATGAACACCTCCCATCGTCATCACACTCCTGACCAGTAGTCACCGCCATCGATTGGCCGAGGAAGCGAATGTAGTTGCAATCGGTGTTATAGCCCCTCCACCATCTTAAGGTGTGGTATGTTTCCGTTCAATATCCGATAAGAACGGTTAGCGTCAATCTTGTCGCATTCCCAATTGACATCCCCGTAATGAGCCTCATTTGACATGTAACATAACCCTATTTCAAACTTTAGGCCCGGACCTTTTCACCCACCCTGGCTGAAGTGGCGCCGAGTGCCTGATCTGCCACTGGGTTAGAGTGGTGCCTGTCTCTGCTGTTGATAGCCCTGAGTAGTTGGTCCCTTCGACGTTGAATCAACGCGCCACTGAAGATATTCACAAATATCCCAGACCTTGAAGTCATGAATTCAGCTTTGATACTCAGTTGAAAGTGTCATTCGAAATCCTCGAGGAGTTCAATAATCATGAGTTTTCTGCTAAACTCCCTGGCTGAGCTTAAACAAGATCTGCGATATGTGATTCCACAAACTTTAAACCCAAGAGAGTTCTCATTGGTGATAGGCAAGATCAGATTTACAGGGACAGGAATAAGGTTTCGATCAGGAATCAGAAAATAGACGCCGTACTGGAAATCTGACAGGGGAATTTCAACAAGAGCCAGGTACTTGGAGCTCAAGCCTCAAATCTTTAGTGTCAGAGAGAATGACATTGTTCATCGACTGGAGTAATTATTGCATCAACAATTGCAACAAAGTCTCATGTGAGCTGGTCCTGTTCTCGTTTCGTAGCAACTAGGCTTGGCTTATACCATCTGCTCCAGAGGCTCATGTGCCAAGACTGAGACAGAATGTTGACGCTGATCCAGCCCACTCGGATGTGAGCTTTGATTGCAAGAATGTTCAGATGAGGCTTAGAATCTTGATTAAGTACAGGATGATGTAGGCTGTGAATCGGAATAGGGGCCTCTAGTCAGCCTGTTCCCCGTGTTGTTTCGTACGAAAAAACGCTGGTCGATTCAAAGACATTCGGGAGTAGTCGATATCTCTGGATTATGAATGTTCTAACATGCAGGAGCAACTAATCTGCAGGCCCCGTACATAAGTTATCCCAGGAAATAGCAATGTCTAGGAAGTCTCGAGGGATGATTTCATGTGGCACCATGTAACGGTAATACACTCCGAAAATGGACTCTTGTGTAACACAATCTCATCAGACCCTGAACAGCCATTGGTTATTTCCGGTCACTTATCATAATCTCTAACGTCACGTCTCGATTCCTATTGAGATCAGCCACAGATTGACTAGACGGACGCGGCCAAATCTGTCCGCGGCTAGCCAAACAAAAACGTCCATTGGCGCGACGGTGGAGCTTTGACTCATCTCTGTGTAACCTCATCTTACAAATCACGGACAAGCCTGGAATGTGCTGGTGAATAAAGTCATGCACTCAGGGCGGCCGCCAGACTTCAGCTACACTTCGATTTGATGCGTGAAGTAGAGAGACAGGCGAGTTTAGGGCTCTGGACTAGCAGTTGACGTGCTAGATAAGGTTCCGTCAAAATCGTAGCTTGGCGGACTAAGGAGCTGGCTTCCGTAGTGGAGTATTGTTAGTGTAACGTCAGGTGTCCAAGCTGTGTGAGACATTATATCCACCTGCCAGCATCTGAATCAATCTCAAGTCTTGACTTTTACTCACCGGGTGTAGAAGGTATTATCATAGTGACTTGATCTGTGCGAGGTAAATGATATATCATATTGCTAGGATTATCCCCAGCGACAACTTGCTATATCCGCCCATTCCATTTCCACTTACATCAGATCTGCACATCATCTGCATAAACGCCAACGTTGGTGGACGTCCTGAACGGGACCTTGCATACACGCCCAGACACACAGGCACATATTCCACTTCACAAGTTCTCACTGGCTGCGTTGCTGTCACTCCATAGAAACGATAGCACTTGGTCCTGTCTTCAACAACAGCATTCCAACTACAACACCCTGAACTAATAGGATGCTTAACCGGAGTATCTCTTACAAAATGCCTTGTAGCAACGTGTTTGGCAGGATGGAAAACGGCATCGATCCGCTGCGGGTGTGGCAGCCCTGGCATGAAGGCTTCCGCCTCAGCAACCCAAATTCAGCCTGGCAATGTCTTTGTATACGCACGAGATTTCTGCATCATGATTATACCCGAAAGCACAGTCTGAATGCGGATATGGGGAACTGATCAGTAGGTTTATAATCCTCTGGTAGCTCTCACTCGCGATCTTGGTCGCGCGTGTTGCTTCAACATAGGTAAATTGCTTTGTATACAATTCTTATATTTCATTTACTTTTAATGTACAATTAATACACCGCTAAAGATGCGGCCTTCATACCAGGTGCTCAGACACCTACTCTTCGCGAGCCTAACCCGTGCCCAGTTTGGGGTTCAGAACGATAGGTCAGTTCTCGGTATTAACAATGAGTTCTCAGGTGTTTGCTACACATATGTTTCGGTTTATCCCGTCCTTGCCGACCCCGATTATATCACCATCACAAAGCCCTACAGAGGCTCAGTAACAACGCAGTATACTGTCCCACCGCAGGGTGACGAGCCTGGTATTGTTATTGTTGAACAGCCAGGTGGTTCGTCGGCGCCGGAGAATGTAGTCATCCCTGCGACGGATGATAGGTCTTATGTTATTATTATTAGACCGCATTCAGGGCCGAATCCGATTTCTGCGCCTATTACGCAGGTTGTTCCGCCGAGGAGTGGACAGCCCGGGCAGATTATTATTGAGACACCGGAGACACAGGTTGGCGATGCGACGCCGGGTGTGTTGCAGCCTCTTACGCTTGAGCCAAAGGAGTCGACTGGTTATGTGACGGTTCTCCAACCACTGACAGGAACATTGGCGTCACTGCAATTGATTACTATCTCACCCACTGGCACAAACCGTGGAACGGTCATTATTAATGCCCCGACATCTTCAGTTAATGGGGAAAGCCTTCAAGGTCTTACTCTTGAGCCCGCACAGGATGGCGATTATGTCACTGTCATTGAGCCAGCGGGCACAGCCTTCAGAGGAACTGTCCCAATTCGACTAACAGTACCACCGAGCAACGGAAACCCGGGTACTATCATCATCCAAACTCCTGTGCCAGAAACTCTGATGCCGTTGGCCCTCGAGTCTTTGACCCCTAACACACTGGGTGCTTTGGGACTCGCTGGTCAAACTATCACTCTTCAACCTGCCGATGCGACCGGCTATGTGACCATCATAGAACCCGCCGAAGGAAGCGTCACACCGACCGCACCCATCCGAACTACCATTCCACCGACCGGTACTAAGCCAGGAACTGTGCTTATTCAAACACCACCGGGTTGGAATGATGGGGGAGATGGTGCAGTTTCTCAACCGACACGAACTCGTCCGCAGGGTTCGGTGTCGTACACAACCATTACTCGTGGTGTACCCATGGGATTTGGTGGTTCAGGAAGCGGTTCTGATGGCGGATCAAATGGAGGATCAGGATCAGGATCCGGTGATGGCTCCGGCGATGTCCAGGGCCAGCCAGGTCAAGGCGGCGATGGTGATTCAGGACCACGACAGACGCTTACTATTCCACCCGAGGGCGGAAAATCCGGCACCGTCCTTGTTCTGACACCTGAAGATCCCAATAATCCACAGACTGGCAACAATGGTGACGGCGACAATGATGCACAGGCTACCGGAGGATCCAGTGGAGGGAACCAAGGTGGTTCAGGTGGTGGCTCAGGCTCATCGAGTGGTGGAAATGGCCAGAGTGGAAGTGGAGGGAGCTTCGATAATGGTGGATCTGGAGGTGGTTCCAACAGCGGCAGTGGCAGCTCATCTGGCCAAGGAGGCAGCTCCAGCAATGGGGGTTCCTCTGGAAACGACGATGACCCCATGCAAGGCGGTGTTCAGGGCTCTGGCTCTGGATCGGGAGGTAATGATGTTGACGGTGCATCAGGGAACGGAGGACCTTCAGGCTCAAATAATGGTAACGGGTCTGGAAATGGCGGTTCATCAGGCTCTGGCGGAACTGATACCTGGGGAAATAGTGGTTCAGGAGGAACTCAAGGTGGAGCTCAGGGTGGTACCGACAGTGAGAATGGCCAGGATGGTAGTGATATACGATCTGCTGGCTCTTCTTCGAGCACCAAAGGCGCTTCTAGTGGTGGTTCTGGAGGTAGCGACGGACCAACATCTGGAGATACCGAGTCTGAAGGCGATGGCTCAGAGGGTGGCTCGGATTCTGGCAATGGAAGCTCTGGTGGTACTGGATCGACTGTTGGCGGTAAAGGCTCCAGTGGAGATGGAGACGGTGACTCTGGATCAGGAGGAAACAATGGCGGAGGAGGAGCAAATGGTGGTTCGGGTCAGGCATCTTCATCACAAAGTGCAGGTGCTTCTCGGCGATCAAGCACTCGATCGCCGATCATCAGGACATCGCCCTCGACTTACATCGTCACATCCAGCAGCACTGTATTCACCGTCACCGCTGATGTCGTCGAGACTCTCACCAATGCCGAACCTCGGAGGACTCATCGGTCAACCAGCAGCGACCGTCTCACAGCTGGCGTAGAAGGGCTAGGTGGCGGTGGAATTGTAGCTACTGATAGAACGACATTCAGACGCCCTTCAAACAGTCGGTCTACAGGGTCTGCGTCCGGTATTGCTGGCGGAGATGCTTCCGGGGTTGAGACTGATTCCCCACAAGCTACACAGGCTCCTGGAAGTCCTTCAAGTACTAGACGAGCTGGTGCTTCATCTAGTTCGGAATACTCTGGTACTGTTGATACACGCATTCGCCCTGGAGGTAGTGGTCTGAGCTCTACACGAAGCAGGACTTCAACTGCGGGCCAAGCTTCTCAACCTGTAAGAGAGGAGACTACGATCGTTGATAGCGGTCCGGTCGAAACGAATGATCCTGGTTCTGATGCACAAGAAGCCACATCAGGTGGAAACGCCGCTCAGAGCTCTTCTACCCGCTCGGCCCAAAGGTCAAGTGCCCCCCAATCCACTAGTACGCAAAGGCCTGTTGCAGCAACTTCTTCGTCAGGTACTCGTTTCACTGCGGTTCTAGCTGGCATATCGACTAACAATGGGAATGCTGAAGCTGGAGAGTCATCACAGGCTTCGCAGAGAAGTAGTTCAGTGTTAGGTGAGGTTGAAGGAGAACCTGGATCGACTGTGGGGGGAAATAGCGGCGATGCCACTACAGAGGATGGTGAGGCGACATCTCAGGCATCGCGAGCTTCCAGTGGCTCACAGTCAACTGGCGCTCTTGGCGCAGGCTCTTCATCAGTCTCAGCAAGATCTAGCGCTACGACATCTGGAGGGACATCACCCGGTGCAAACACTAGAGATAGCAGTGGCTCCTCTACATCAGGAGCCGCAGCCGGATCCTCTGGATCTAGAACTTCAACTGCGTCGCACGGGGGCTCATCTGTGGCGGATGCTGGAAGCTCCCAGTCTGATGCAACTCGGGGCTCGAGCACGGGTACATCAGTAGTATCGCAGTCTACAGGCCAGAGCTCAGGTGCCTCTAGAACAAGTGAGGGGATCAATTTTGAGACTCTAATTGGTACCCAGAGTGTTCCAGAGTCAGAGCGCGTGGAGCAACCCGGCGACACGTCGACTCGTTCAGTGGCAAGCAGTGGTGCCGGTTTGACAGGCCAGCCAGCTGCAGGACTCGGAGGCTCAACCACTGCTGGGTCAAATTTACAAACCACAACTATTGATGTTGATGATGAGGCGACGACATCTAGTCAAGAGTCGCTCACTGGAAGACCTACAGCTGGTGCTACGCCTGTCAGTGCGGGCGAGAGTTCTGTAAACAGCGACTCTGATACTGAGACCTCCGCCGCTTCTACAGACTCGAGCTCTGAGACGGCATCTGATGATACTCGCGAGACAGGAGAAGCTACCGGTACTTCTCAACCTGAGGATGGCGACACCAGTTTGATCTCGCCTCAAGTGCCAGTTCCCACAGATCCATTGACAGAGACTGAATCTAGCGGACAGTCACTCACGGGCGGAGTCGAAGGTATACCCGCCATCAGTGACTCATCGTTTGAGTCTCCTGGGCTGCCGCTGCCGACTGCAGTATCAACTGGTCCCCTTCCTGACTCTAGTCTGCTTTCTACAGTTACCGACGAGGAGTCCTCGGGGGCAACGGTAGGATTCGAAGTCCCTATTGGTTCGCAAACTGCGCCATCTGATGATAGTGGACTTGACCCTGGCTCAGGAGAGACTGGTACAGATGGGCCCACTGGCCGTGAGACTTCTGTGTCTGATGCTTCTTCCAACTCCTTGAGTGATGAAGAGTCTGAGACGAGCTCTGGGGATCCTGATGAGACTGGCACTGTAGCATCAGGCGGAGCTACTCAGAGTGGATCACCATCGAGCAACGGCGACGGCGATGCCGAAGAAAAAGCTATCTCAGCGGCGACTACAGTCACTATCTTCAGTGGCGGTTCAGGCTCTGCAACTCGAACAATCTACATCCCTCCCACCGCCTCAGGCGAAGCTGGCACGCTAATCTTTGAGATACCCACGTCTGATCCAGACAATGATAACTCCAGCATCACAGGTACAGGCGCCAGTGGCCCAACTGCAATCGTCACTCCTGAAGGCCCAGGCAACGTCACTATCTATAGCGGTGGCCCTGCCTCTTCAACAACAACTCGTTTCATTCCTCCTACTGTACCAGGAGAGCCTGGTACTGTGGTCATTGAGACACCAACATCTGGGCCTCAAGCTACAGGCATCGGAAATGTGACTATCGTGACTGGTGGTCCTGCGACGGTCACTCAGACTCGGTATATCCCTGCTACAGTGACTGATGAGCCTGGAACTATCGTCATCGAAACCCCGACTTCTCAAGTTGGCGAGGGTGGAGGTGCAGGAAATGCAACCATCTATAGTGCGGTGTCTGCCACTGGTACTCGCACTATCTATATTCCACCCACGGTATCTGGCGAGCCTGGAACCGTCATCATTGAGACCCCTGCTGTGAGAGAAGTGACTGTCTACACAGATGGTCCTGCATCAACCACTCGAACGCTCACTATTCCCGGCACTGCCTCAGGCGATCCTGATACAATTCTCATCGAGACTCCCACCGATGGTGAGGCGAGCGGAGTGCCTGAGACTGGAACCATTACAGGAGATCCAGGTACATCAGCGACTCGTCGTGGGAATGTCACCATCTACACCCTAGCTCCCGGAACAGCTGGCGGAACACTCTACTTCCCGCCTGATGATCCAAAAGAGTCAGGTACTGTCATCGCTGAGACACTGCCTGGTGATGTTGAAGAGACCAGCGCCAAATCCGAAGGCCCAGTGACTGAAACTGGCGGTGTTCGAGTCAATACCACGATCTTCAGCGGCGGCCCAGTAACTGCGCCTAGAACATTATACATTTCAGCGACAATTTCTGGGGAACCAGATACCGTGCTTGTTGAGACACCAACCGCAGGCCCAGAAGCAGAGGCTTCAGAGTCAGCGACTGGTCAGCGATACACAACAATCTTTGGTGGAGGGTCTGGAACAGCCACGAGGACTATCACCATTCCTGCTACTGTATCTGGGGAACTGGATACTATTCTGATCGAGACGCCCACTGACGGTGCTCCTGAAGTCACAATCACTAGAGGGGGGCCTGTCTCAGTGGCCACGACTATCACCATTCCTGGTGCGCCTGGTGAACCTGATACCGTTCTTATCGAAACACCAACCGAATCTGGCGATGCCGAGGCATCAGAGAGTGCCAACGGCCCAGACGAAGTGACTTCAACTCGTGGTGGACCAGTTACGGTTGCGACGACAATCACAATTCCCGGTCAATCAGGCCAGCCAGACACTGTTATTATTGAAACACCAACTACTGGTGCGCCCGATGTTACGATCACTAGAGGCGGACCTGTTTCATTCGCCACGACTGTAACGATCCCTGGAGCACCTGGTGAGCCCGATACGGTACTTGTGGAAACGCCAATTGAGTCTGTCGATCTATCAGTGACTGGAAGCGGTGCAGGTGAAATAACTTCTACTCATGGCGGACCTGTAACAGCAGCAACTACGATTACGATCCTAGGCGAACCAGGTCAGCCGGATACCGTTATCGTTGAAACACCTCGATCTTCTGGGGAGATTATGCCATCTGCAACTGAGAGCCAAGATGAGGTTACTATCACTCGTGGTGGGCCTGTAACTGCTGCCACGACAGTAACTATTCCTGGAGTGTCTGGTGGTCCAGACACTGTGTTTATTGAAACACCGACACAATCTTCCGAAGCGCCTACAGGAACTTCTGTTCAGGAAGTAACAATTACTCGGGGTGGCCCTGTGACAGCCCGTACTACAGTTACTATCCCTGGTGTATCGGGCGGTCCTGATACTGTTTACATTGAAGTACCTATAGAGTCTGTTGAAACCAGAGCTGTTCAAGAGGTTACTATTACGCAAGGTGGCCCTGTAACGGCTACCACAACGGTCACCGTTTCTGGCGGAGCGGGAGAGCCAGATACTGTTTATATCGAGACGCCTACCGAGTCCGCCGGCGGGGTTAGTGAAACGTCGGTAACTGGAGCCGTTCAAGAAGTCACTATCACGAGAGGCGGTCCGGTTACAGCGGCAACCACAGTCACAGTTCCAGGTGTTTCTGGGGGACCAGACACGGTCTATATTGAGATACCAACGGAATCCGCAGCTGGAGGTACGGAGCCGCCAGTGACTGGAGCTGTTCAGGAAGTTACTATCACGCGTGGCGGTCCTATTACAGCAGCAACAACGATTACTATCCCCGGAGCTTCTGGTGAGCCAGATACTGTTCTGGTTGAAGTTCCGATTGAGTCTTCTGAACGATCCTCGGCAACAGGCTCTGTACGCGAAGTCACTATTACAAGAGGTAGTCCAGTTACAGCTGCGACAACACTCACAATTCCCGGCGAATCTGGTGGACCTGACACTGTACTGGTTGAGACTCCAGCTGGCTCTTCTGGCGATAACGATGAGCCGTCTTTAACTGGCTCTGTTCGGGAAGTCACTATTACACGAGGGGGACCAGTTACAGCTGCTATAACAGTCACAATTCCTGGTGAGTCCGGAGGACCAGATACTGTACTGGTCGAGACCCCGACGAGCTCATCTGATGAAGACGGTTCTACCCGAGGAGAAGTTACAGTTACTCGTGGTGGTCCTGTTACAGCTGCTACAACCCTCACCATACCTGGAGCTTCAGGCCAGCCAGATACTGTTGTCGTTGAAACCCCAACTGAGTCTGCCATTGAACCCTGGGGAACTAATGGCGGTCAGCAAGAGGTCACCATTACCCAAGGTGGCCCTATTACAGCCGCGACAACGATCACTATTCCAGGCTTATCAGGAGGACCAGACACTGTCATCATTGAGACGCCCACTGGTACCTTTGAGACTCCCAACAATGCTCTCGCCAACGTCACTGTGTATAGTGGCGGCCCTGTCTCAGTTACCCGTACCATCTATTTCTCACCTGACACCTCTGGCCAGGCTGGCACTATTGTTATCGAAACTCCAGATGGTTCTAGTCCTACAGAAACTGCCCGTGGACCTGGAAATGTCACTATTTACACCGGTGTCGCTGGTACAGCTACAAGAACCGTCTTCATACCTGCTACAGCTTCAGGGGAGCCAGGCACAGTACTCATCGAAACACCAACAGGTTCTTCTGGCGGTGAGGAGACGACAGGGAGTCATGTTGCAACAGCGACAGGACCTCTCACTACCTCTGAGGGCAGGCGCAACACCACAATCTTCAGCGGTGGTACTGGTTCATCTACAAGGACGGTCTACTTCCCACCAGCTTCTGATGACCCCGATGGTCCTGGAACCGTTGTCATCGAGACACCAACCTCTGGTTCTGAGGAGGAAGATCCCGAAGCAACAAGCAGTACCATTTTTACTGGAGGACCGGCTAACATCACACGTATCATTGGAGGTCCTGCTTCGGTCACTACTACTATATACATCCCACCAACTGCCTCTGGTGAGCCGGGCGTCGTGATCATTGAGACGCCAACATCAGGCCCCGAGGATGAGACCACAGCTAGTGAGAGTGCCGCAAATACTGCATTCCCAGTTGGAAGGCAAAACGTTACTCTCTACAGCGGCGGTCCAGGCACAGTCGCAACAACGATTTACTGCCCACCCGCATCAAGCGACCCGGATGAGCCTGGTACGGTGGTAATCCAAACCCCAACAGCTGTTCCTAGGGAGGAGACACCATCGACTTCTGCAAGCGAAGCTGCTACGCCAATCCAGAACATCACTCGCGTCGTGGGAGGACCTGCTTCTGTCGCAACGACGATCTACATCCCTCCTACGGCATCGGGCGAACCTGGAGTGGTCATCATCGAGACGCCTACAACTAGCCCTGATGACAAAAAAACATCTTCAGTGTCTATTACCGCAACCTCCAGCGATGAGGAAGCAAGTGATATCCCCAATGTCACTCGCTACATTGGCGGTCCAGCTTCAGTCACGACAACATACACAATCCCCCCTGCATCATCTGGAGAGCCAGGTACTGTGGTCATCCAGACGCCTTCTGCCAGTCCTGCCGAGAGCGAAGCTTCCACTTCAGCAACTGAGATTCCAAACGTCACCAGATACATCGGTGGCCCAGCTTCAGTCACCACGACCTATACCATTCCTCCAGCCTCGCCTGGAGAGCCAGGTACTGTTATTGTTCAAACCCCAACTGCTAGTCCTGGAGAAAGTGCTACGTCTTCTCCATCAGCTGAAGAGCCAACTGCAATCCCAAATGTCACTCGTTACGTCGGCGGGCCAGCGTCAGTCACTACGACCTATACCCTCCCCCCAGCTTCATCTGGAGATCCGGGCACGGTAATCATTCAGACTCCGTCGGCTAGTCCGGCGGCAGAAACATCATCTTCCCGCGAGGCAGTCACAAGTGTTGAGTCTCCAAGCGCAATCCAGAACGTCACTCGCTTCGTCGGAGGCCCAGCATCAGTTACTACAACAATCTACATCCCCCCGGCTGCATCTGGTGAACCCGGCACCGTACTCATCCAAACTCCAAGCTCTGCTCCAGAGGAGACTTCACCCTCAGCAGCCGCAAGCACAACACGACCACCAATAGTTGCACAGAACACAACCATCTTTGGCGGTGGAGCAGGCTCAACCACAAGAACCATCTATATTCCCCCTGCTTCAGAAGGCGAGCCAGGAACAGTCCTCATCGAAACCCCAACTGCCAGCCCCGCAGCTTCAACCACTCCCATCAGCGGCGCACCAGCAGGCATTCCAACGACTTCCATGCCAATCGTCGCTGGTACCAATATTACTATCTTCAGAGCTGCTCCTCCCACAGCTACAGCTGAACGAACGCTGTATGATCCACCGACTGCGGCTGGAGAGCCCGGTACAGTTATTATCGAGACAATGGTTGTGTCTTCGACTTCTGGCTCAGCTGCGCCATTGAGTATGGACGCTCCTGTTCCCACAACTCTGAGTGGTTCTTCATCAAGCCCTGCTGCTGCTGGTCCTTCAAGCACTACTAACGCAGCCGCGGTTATCCCTACAACCAGTTCTTCTGTTATCGCTTCACCTCTAGCTACATCCAGTAACGCGGCAGCGGCAGTAGCAAGTTCATCGAGCAGTGCTGCAGCTGTAGCGGCTTCGAGTTCTTCTTCTGTTGCAGCTGCCGCCAGTTCTACGAGTAGCACAGCTGCAGCTGCAGCGTCTTCATCAAGTAGTGCTGCTGGGGCCGCTGCGTCAAGTTCCTCAGCTGCCGCTGCCAGTTTCTCTAGTTCAGCAGCAGCGGCGGCAGCCTCGAGCTCTTCTTCTGTTGCAGCAGCCGCCGCAGCATCTTCATCAAGCAGTGCTTCTGGGGCCGCTGCGTCAAGTTCCTTGGCTGTCGCTGCCAGTTCCTCTAGTTCAGCAGCAGCAGCAGCAGCAGCAGCCTCGAGCTCATCCAGCGCCGCCGCCGCCGCATCTTCAACATCCAGCGCAGCTCCAGCACCAGTCACCACGAGCTCAACCAGTGCTGCAGCCCCAGTGATCACCACCTCAAGCAGCGCAGCTGTTCCTGTCGTCGTCACCTCCTCCAGAAGTGCCAGCAGCACGAGCATGATGCCCCAGCTCGCATTCGGCCCAACATTCGACTGCGATGGCTTCGGCTACACCGTCCAAAGCCTTCTCGCCAACACCCTCACGCGCGTCAATCTCGTCTCTGGACAACGAACAGATATCAGAACAGGCATTGGTCCTGGCGGCCCTATCAACGGCATCGGCTTCAACAGGCTCGATAACTACATCTACGGCTTCTACCAGCAACCTTTGGTCAACGCCGCTCTTTGTGGTATTCTGGGATGTAAGCGATCGGGACTTATTCGCATCGCTAAGGATGGGCGATGGGAGGTTCTTGATCTCGTGATTGGTACAAATGCTATCAGTATGGGTGATGTTGATGATCAAGGGAGGTTCTGGGTATCCGAAGGCGGAGGTAGATGGTGGTGCGTTGATTTGAGACCGACTAGCAGCACTTTCGGTCAGCTTCTGAACTCTGGCACGTCGGCTACCAATCTCCTGTCTGGAGTGGGAGACTGGGCGTATGTCCCCGGTGGAGGCAACTATCTCTACGCCGTACAAGCATCAATCATCGAGAGCGGCCTCCTCAGAACAAACATCGTTCGATGGTCGCTGGCCACGCAAAAGTGGGAGCGCTTCCAATCCTACCCCAACCTCGTCCTCACAACTCTCAATCTCGTCTGGGGTGCCGCCATGGCAGCGCCGGACGGAACACTCTTCGCTCAGGAGACAGTATTGGGTCAAACGTGGAAGTTCACACTCGGATCCACGGCAAATCCTACAGCTATACCAGGTGGTGCTATTCTCAACTTGCTGGGATCGGATGGAGCCAGGTGTGCAGGTACTTTGGTTTCATGATTCAAAGGATAACGAGAGCGGCAAGATTGCAATAAGGCTGCGGGTTGGACACATGTACTGTCATTTTTCCTTTGTACTAGTCAAGCGGTCTGCTTCTTTTTTCTATGTACTAGTCAGCAATCACTACATGATCAACTATTTCTTTTCTCCGACTCATGTCGCCTTTGCTGGTGCAGACGCAAGCGTAGTAGAGCAGACACAGCCCTGTCCTCCAATGCTAGTCACAGGAGGAGCGTTGCAGGTAGCTTCGGTAGTCCAAGAATCGTACGTAGACGTAGGTTCCTCAGACACAACATCAGCTCTAACAAGAACAGGAATGATCTGACCGGTCGCAAGTCTGAAAGGTCGATGGTTGAGAGCCTGGAGAAGCTTTCCGATCTCACCAGAGTGGCTGCTAATGCTGATCCAGACAGCATTGTCACTTGTGAAGATCTCATCGAGGACTTCCTTGCTTCGCGCCAACTGATGTGCATCTGTCTCACCCTCCTTTCCAGTCCAGAGCTTATCCTTGTCGGAGAAGCCCTTCTCAAACTTGATCTTCTTGGCGAGAGTCTTGATAAAGCTCTTGCTACGACGGTGATCGCATGTTCGGATGCTGATGCCCTCGCGAAGTAGTTCCTTGACCATTGGAACGAAAGGCTTATCCTTGGGGAGTTTAAGGCTCTGGAAAGTCTCAACTGCGGTCTCGACGCAGCGGGCGAGAGGGGATGTGTAGTATGAGTCGAAGTATGGCATGCCTTCGTTCTCGAAGCGGGTCTTGAAGTAGGCGTTTGCCTTTTGAGCTTGAGCTTCACCTGCAGGTGTGAGGAGAGCATCCTCCCACGTGGCTGTGCCGTTGCCGGACTGAAGACCCCAGTAGCACTGCAAATGTTAGCTCACGAATTGAGGTGGCCGAGGGGATCACTTACGTTCCAGGCGGGAGTGCCGTAAAAGGACTCAGCAGCGTTGTGCCAGCCCTCGCCATGACGTCCCATGACAAGAACCTTGTAGCGCGTCTTGTCGCGGCTAGCATTGCGGTTCAGGTGCTCGACATACTGCTCGAAGCGCTCCCACTGAGTCTTGTAGCCCTTTCGGGGGTTCTTGGGGTCGGTGGGATAAGTGCGGTTCAAGAGACCAAAGTTCCATTGAGCCTGACTTATCAGCATCTGTTAATCCAGTGAGGTGAGGTGAGATGAGGTCTTACGTAGTCGAAGCCGGTAGGGTTGGTGGCAAGATCATCTTGCAAGAAGAAGCCTTCAACAGAGGTATACTTAATCTCCTTGTTCTTGGCAAAATGCCAATCCGCAAGAGCAGGCGGCGCAAGGGCCAGAAGCGCAGAGACGGTAGTGAACTTCATGATGCTTGCAGGTCAATTGTCAATGATGAGGCCCATGGTCAACCCGGGCAAACGAGCATCTTTATACCTCACGACGCCGGAAAGTTGGCCGATTTGACGTACTCGTGGCAGGGTATCATCGCACGTTTACCCCAAGCTCAAAAGCTGTTAAAGATGCATCTATTCCCGTCCGGGGAATCTTGGCCCGAGCAGGTCCTGCAGGTCCACGATTAAGGCAAAGATCGGAGCCAATGGATCGGGAACGTGCCGAGAAAGGTGGAGTCTTTTGAGGTGACAGGATGAAATGAGACCCGGGTCCTCGGTCACAGAATGAGATAGTCCAAGAGACTAGATGAAGAAATGGAGTAAATTGACAGAGAATATATAGAGTCAGTGATGGGAGGGTCGTGTTTCTGTCAAAAACGTGGTGTTGCTAGCGTGGCTGTTGTTTGTAAGTGACAAGGGTACATCAAGACCCTTAAAAGGCAGACAACTTCTCGTATTTCATCCTTCGTTCATTCACTCAATTATTGCTCTTACTTGCGTACGTGTGCTTTTCACGGCAATAACATGGGTTAGAGCAAACGCATTTAATTTATTCGTATTTATAGACGGTTACCTAAGCTCTATTGACCTCTGTTAAATTGGCAGCGTGCAAACGGACCAATCAAATCGCTCATAAAATTGTTAGGCCAACCAACGCTCACCCATTAACTTCCAGCAGCTCAAGTTACGTAGAAGCGTCACCTCACTGAGAGCTCCTTAATCTTAAAAAAGCATTCATCACCGCTTCTTCTTTTCTGGTCTCTCTCTCATTCTTTAAACCTGGACTTGTCAACATCACTCACTAGAAAAACTCATCGCTATTGTGTATCTTTGTCGTATCTTTTCTCGCCACCATGTCTTCGACTGACCCCACTAACCCCTCGATTGACGATGAGCTTCATCTTGAGGGTGAGCCTGCTCCTGAGCTCCTCGAGGGGCGCATCTGGGTCGACGGCTGCTTTGACTTCTTCCACCACGGTATTTACTCTCCCTCTCTCGTCGCGATCAGTTGTACTGACCATTCTAAGGTCACGCTGGCGCTATTGTGCAAGCCCGCCAATTGGGCGATGAGCTCTACGCTGGCGTTCACTCAGACGAGGCCATCCTCGCCAACAAGGGCCCTACAGTCATGAACCTCGCAGAACGGTAACGCCAACTCATTCCTACATGTCAAGCGACACTTTTACTGACACTTCCAGACTCGCTGCTACTGACGCTTGTCGCTGGGTCACCCGCTCTGTCGGCCACGCGCCCTACGTCACTTCTCTCCCGTACATCTCTCACTACGGCTGCAAATACGTCGTGCACGGCGATGACATCACTTCGGACAGCGACGGTAACGACTGCTACCGATTCGTCAAGGAGGCTGGTCGATTCAAGGTGGTTAAGCGCTCACCTGGAATCTCCACCACCGACCTCGTTGGTCGCATGCTTCTCTGCACAAAGACTCACTTCATCAAATCGCTCGAGAAGAAGCTCGCCGGTCAAGAGGGCCACGGCACACCGGAGGAGCGTATCGCCGAAGGTCAGCAAATGCTGGAGCGCATGAAGCTGTATGCGACAGATGCTTCGGGCAAAGCACCCGGCGCCGAGGTGTTCTTCTGGAAGGCGTCGCAGGTCGCCAAGGCGGAGGAGGGTGCGGAGGAGGGTGAGGAGGAAAGGGGCAGTTTCCGACAGCTTATTGAGGGACCCGGACCTAAGCCCGGCCAGCGCGTTGTGTACGTTGATGGAGGATACGATCTCTTCTCCAGTGGACACATTGAATTCCTGCGCCAAGTCCTCCTCGAGGAAGAAAAGGTCGCTCGTGAGCAGGGTTGGTATTCCGAACAAAACGTGAACGAGCGTCTTGGCAAGGGTGAAGACTATTCCCCCGCGTACGTCGTAGTAGGCATGCACGAGGACGAGGTCATCAACCAGTGGAAGGGCATCAACTACCCCATCATGAACACCTTTGAGCGCGGTCTCTGCGTTCTGCAGTGCAAGGTAAAACAACCCACCCAATACTACCCCAGCCCTGAACGTCACTAACCATTTTGAACCACAGTACATCAACGCCGTCATCTTCGGCGCACCCTTCTCTCCCACAAGGACCTACCTCGATACCCTACCGCGCGGCACCCCAGACGCCGTGTACCACGGCCCTACATCCTTCATGCCCCTGACATACGATCCGTACACGGCACCCAAGGCGATGGGGATCTACCGCGAGATCGGCGCGCACACGTTTGCGCACGTCAACGCCGGTGAGATCGTGCAGCGGATCATGAAGTCGAGGGACATGTACGAGGCGCGCCAGCGGGCAAAGGGCGAGAAGGCGAGCGTCGAGGCGGCGGCGCGCGAGAGGGAGATCCTGGAGGAGGAGCAGCGGAAGAAGGAGGCTGAAAGGGCGTAGGGCGTGGAATGCGGTAATGGTGTGTGTGACAGAAAAGAAAAAAGAGGTCCGGTAATGTGCGGTAAACAAGGTCCTTTCAACAGGGAATCCTAAGAGACGGGCGGATAGAAAAGTACCTTATAGTATAGAGTAATCATGATACCTAGAAATGGCGAGCTTCTGCAAGTCTACTGTGATTTCACCCTTGCCATCGTACCTTTTCACACTAACATCTCGATACATTCCACGCCACGAAGATATAGGACCGATGATCGATAACAAAGCCCTCAACGAAACACTCAATTATCCCTTCCAATTGGGGGGGGGGGGGAACATAACATGACCTCACAGTAGCAACCGAGGGGCGGTAACAATGGCAATTGACGGCTAGCCACGGTGCCATGCAACAATTCCGCCCTGCCAAGGATGGGAGAGAGAGAACTTCTATCAAGGTTTTTCATCGTCTGTCAGAATTGACAAGCAGGGATTTCACGGCACATGACTCTCTACTGCATAAACCTCTGATATGAGAGCATTGTGACGCTGGTTCAATTGGATGGTGGTTGTTGTTATCTCTGTTGATAGCCAGTTGTTTAAGCCGCGCCCTGGCAGTGGAGCAACTCGACGTTTTGACAGGAGTTTCTTATTCCGCGCTGAGAGGAGCCGATGGGGCCGGATATTTTTATGCAGTTGAACGATCTCGATAAGCACCTCAAATTCCATCAGAGTCATGTGCTCTGTCTGTATTCCCAGCAGAATTGTAGCTTCGCCATTTCGTCAAACATGCCAATCTAAAGCCAATGATCCAATTCCTCATCAATTGCGTAACGCATCAGTAAACTAATAACCCATCGTTATCTTCCAGAAGCATCATCATCAGTGGAACCTCTTCCAATCTGGCGGCTCTCCCCCCTCCACCACGTCAAAAAGGGCTGTGTGGACCACCTCACCACCTACCAAGCTCAGTCTAGCGCCGTTTTTTCTATCGATATCGCAGTGGGTGGGAGAAAAAGTTCTGGCAGAAAAAATAAATAAAACACCATCGCCGGAGCCGAGCCACGCGGGCAGAGGCGGTCTATCCGGGCCCGCGAGCGGCGGGAAGTTTTTCTGCCCCAGCTCGTGACTCTTCCGAACGACACAAAGGTGGAGACCGGATGGCGGAGGGGGGGACAGTCATACACGGGGTAGATTGTTAGGTAGTTTGGCCTTTCCGTGTCTGCGTATATAAAGTTTGTCTCTTCTCTCTTGTCTTTGTTTGCTTTCTCTGTAGACCTCTCATAGTGAACTCCGATCTCGCTCTCTTCCTCCTTCAAAAGAAGCCATTCGCTCAGAAACAACACTCACTCGATCTTCAATCCTCATCAGCAATCATGGCTCCCTCCGCCGTCGAGACCCAGGACGTCAACCTCACAGCGGCTGCAATCCACAAGAAGGATCTCGCCCAGCCCACCGTCAACGGCGCCCCCCAAGTCCAGGCTCCCCTCGACGCTTCAAAGCTCACATACACATACACACAGTCCCCCCGCTCCGTCCCCGATGAAGCAAGCGCTCACTCCGGCGACGAGACCATCGCCACGGACCACATGGTCCTCGCTTCATGGAAGGTCTCTACCGGCTGGGCCGCCCCAGAGCTCAAGCCCTACGGACCCCTGAGCCTCATGCCCACTGCCTCTGTGCTGCACTACGCTACCGAGTGCTTCGAGGGTCTCAAGGTCTTCCGTGGTTATGATGGGAGGCTCCGTGTTTTCCGCCCTGATCGTAACGCTGCGCGTCTTCGCATGTCGGCCAGCCGTATCTCGCTTCCTGTCTTTGAGCCCACAGAGGTAGAGAAGCTCATCATCGCTCTTCTGTCCGTCGACGGCACAAAGTGGCTTCCCGCCGACCGCGCTGGAAGCTTCCTGTACATCCGCCCAACAATCATCGGCACCGCTCCTCAGCTCGGTGTCTCTGCCCCCAAGGAAGCCCTCCTCTACATTATCGTGACATACATGCCCCGCATGGACGCTCCCCCCGGCGGAATGCGTCTTCACACATCCCCCGACGACATGGTCCGCGCATGGGTCGGTGGCTTCGGGTACGCCAAGGTCGGCGCCAATTACGGTCCTTCTCTGCTCGCCACGGCTGATGCACGAACCCGTGGATTCCACCAGATTCTCTGGCTGTACGGGGCTCAGGGCGAGTGTACCGAGGCCGGAGCCAGTAACTTCTTCGTTGTCTGGAAGCGAAAGGATGGCAAGAAGGAGATCATCACTGCTCCTCTTGATGATAAGCTTATTCTTGATGGTGTCACCCGCCGAAGCTGTCTTGAGCTGGTTCGTGAGCGTCTGGGTGCCGAGTATGAGATTACTGAGCGAAAGTACACCATCGCTGAGGTCGTTGAGGCCGACGCTGAGGGTCGTCTGATTGAGTCTTTCGCTGCTGGCACTGCTGTAAGTTTCCCAACTGACGATACGCCAAGAATCCTGCTAACAAAATTAGTACTTCATCTGCCCCGTCTCTCAGATCCACCACCGTGGACAGGACATCAACATCCCCATGGGCGCTGAGGGTGAGGCCGGCGAGGTCACTAGCAAGATCAAGGGCTGGCTGGGTGACATCATGTACGGTCGCACAGAGCACCCCTGGGGCGTTGTCATCCCCGAGAAGAAGCAGTAAACTGCCGATTCAAAAGTGCATTTCGGAGAGGTGCATCAAAATTCGATTCATGGAACGGCGTTGGCGGTGTTTGCTGATACATAAAAGAGACCAGGGTGGTCATGGGCACATGCATTGACAAAGATGGAAATGACAGGTGCAATAGTTAATGAGATACGAAATAGACGACCAGTTGAAAGTCAGCTCTGCTACTGTACTGTACATGACGAATCGGACATGAGACTGCTGACACCAAAATAACCCACACATTGCTTTTAGTACATCGCATCGATTAATCGTCGAAAAGATCCTGCATCATCTTCAGAGTCTCTTTCTGGATCTCAGCCTTGAGCTCCTGCACGCGTGCGTCAGTATCAATCCATCGCTTACAGCACACCAACGTACCTTGTCAACCTCGTCCAAGAGTCGGCACTTTTCCTCAACGATGGCCTCCGCCTGGGCCTTGAGGTCCTCAGCAAACTTCAAAAACTCCTCGTCGACCCCATTCTGGCCACCTTGATCGGCGAGCTCCTTGTTCAGTTCCTTCCAAGCCTGTTCCTCGATCGCACAGCATTCATCCTATTCGACACTGAGGCGAAGAACCTCTTCTCTTGCGGCAGCGATTTCTTCCTGGAGCTTCTCCAAATGAACGGCAATAGTTGCTCGAGGGTAATCTTCATGGTCATTGTGGTGACAAAGTGTGGCCGATAGCGGGTAGGCAATGTTGTCGTACAGCTGTTTATTTTGAGACAAGGTCTGGCCGACTTTCTCGGCGAAGCTCGCTGTCCTAGCCTGCACGTCCGTGTGCGCCTTTACGAGGTGGTCGATCGCAGAGCTGTGAAGGGACATTCCCATGCGAGCATACGACTCTGCGTCTTGTCAGAAATGAAGCCCAGCGTCCTGTTGTGAACTGACCTTGAAGCTGCGAAGCCTGATCATTTCTCTCGGGTGTATGGACGACCTTTCTTTCTGGCTTTGAATCGTTCAAGGACTTCCCAAGAGAAGCGTGAACCTGCTGGTAGATGTTGTGGTAGGGGATGGGCCCGATGGAGGAACTTGTTGCTGGAGTATCATCGTCGCGCAGGCGATCTCTCAGGGTTGAAGGGCAGCCATCTTCCTCTAGGCTCGAGGTGGAGATAAGAAAATTGCTATGCGCAGACGCCATGATTGCATCAAAGCTTTGAAAATAATTGCGCTGTGAATGAACAGAAAATATTTGTCGGGGAGAGTCCAGAGTAAGAAAAGGTGTGTGCTGATGATGGCAGTTTGGTGCAGCAGCGGCAGATTAAGGATAAGGAAGGAACCTGCCTCTACACCTCCAACATTCACCCATCACATCCGCGTTGCCTGGAAATATGCAATCCCAATCCCAATTCCAATAAATTTCAATTTTTATTCAACATAATAATGGGCCTTTAATAGCATCCCTGTGCCCTCAGAAATGCCCTTTCTTTTTGTGGTATCAATTCCATCACCAAACTACCCTACGGCTCTGTCATGCATTTTATCCCCCAGTCGTCGTCAAACGCCATATCGCAGCCAGCAAACTTCCTCCCGACTCGCTGAAAATACTCAAATACCGTCATTTTTCTCTCGGTGCCCATATCGCTGGCTAAGCCTTGATCTTATTCTCGATCGCCTCAACGATACTCTCCCACGTAACCATGGCCCCATTCCCAACATCAC
Source organism: Fusarium nisikadoi (assembly GCA_013623555.1). Taxonomy (NCBI): domain Eukaryota; kingdom Fungi; phylum Ascomycota; class Sordariomycetes; order Hypocreales; family Nectriaceae; genus Fusarium; species Fusarium nisikadoi. Next base: position 125,142 of record JABFFB010000040.1, read on the forward strand.
CACAAGCCAAATTCTTAGATATCGGCCTCAACACCTCGAACCAACCATTCTCCCCTCCCCATTCCTCCTCCAGCACTTGCAACTGTCTCGCAGTGATGGGGTGATTCCACATACAAGTGTTCATCGCAGGCGCGACAAGGATCTTCTTCCTAACGCCGTCCACAGTCCCCGTGACATCCCAAGCTCGAACAACAGACGTCAAGAGGTTATCGCACATGCCGTTAACAATCTTGGCCATAGTATTCGCACTCAGAGGTGAAATGACCAGAACATCCGCCCAGCGCCGTAGCTCAATATGTAAAATTGGTGCGTTGCGCTTCCACGGCTTTGCCCACTCATGCGCATCTGTGTAAACAGCGTCGACATTCGGAAGACGAGAAACTTGATCAACAGTGGGTTGCTCAAGGCTTTGTCCCGAGAGAAATTCTGACGCTGACTGAGTGAGGATGAGACGGATGGAGATGTTGTGTTGTGATTTAAGACCATTTATAATCTGGACGAGCTTAATTGTCGCGACGGAACCGGAGGCGGCGAGGAGGATATGGCGCTTGCCATCGTCTCGGGCCTGTTCGAGTGCTTCAGTTGAGTTGCGCATGTGGTGGTCGTGATGGGCGTCGTGCCCGTGTTGAATTCTGTGAAGCATTGCGATGGAGCGAGGACAATATTTGTCAGCGGTCTTGGTAGATGTGTTTGCCTAAGCGATAAAAGTATTTAGGAAATTTAGGCTAATTTTAGGGGACTCTTTGCTAAGTTTATTTTGGCAGCCACTTCTAAGGTTGGCTAAACTTGGAAGAAGTTTATATATGATAGGGTATGATGCAGTTGGGTGGAGTAATGTTAACTGTATGACCTCAGCTTTGAATATGAGTAGTATGAGTGATGGATATAATTTTAGTAAGTAGTTGACTGATTGTTTAATTGAGATCAATGGCTATGAGAATGAATCTCTGGGAATTGACAGCAGACGGGAGCTTTATCTTAATTGACCCCGCCATCAGCCCCGCGTCATATGACGAACTCTAAGGATATCACGAGCCGAATCGCAAGTGCTGAAAGCGTCTTTGCAGTGCCGACTGAACCTAAGAATGGACTGACTATGATGGCGTGTTTGTTTACAGATTGTCCTGGCCAACGATAGGAATTGGTAAATTTGTTAGTAATTGACAGTGCCGCATTCTACAGTAGGTGAAGCTGTTGCGTATAGGTGCCTGGGCCAGGCAATGAGCAATTGAACATGAAATGCTCAGAGCCTACCGAAGGAGAGGGAAATTTGATTGACAGCCAAGAACAAAACGCATCGGATTGAGGTCTCAGAATAGTTAATAGTCATTCTAACATCACCATGGGCAAACATGACATTCTTGATAAGCCGCTATCGCCTCTTCGCTGATTGGTCACTGTGCCACTGATATCCGGGGATCGGCGTCGGAACATCCTTGACATCACTAATCCCATCCAAAACTTCCGCCATCTCCAAATCCATTGCGCATCTCCATTCTCTCACCACCACATTCTCCCTCACAGCCGCCAAAATGTTTGCGCGAACAGTAGCTTCAGTATGAATTCCCACAGCCGCTATCGATATCCAAAAGCTAACACCTCCAGTCCCTCCGACAAGCCGCCCGGCCTGTCGCCGTCCGCTCAACAGCTCCTCTCTTCCGCACACCAATCTCCCCCCTCACACCCTTCCAAGCCCGTCTGCTCTCCGACCAAACCCGCTCCGCAATCGACAAAGCCGTAGCCTCCGCCCCCGTTGTGCTCTTCATGAAGGGAACGCCCGAGACACCGCAGTGCGGCTTTTCACGCGCCGCCATCCAGATCCTCGGCCTACAGGGCGTCAACCCCGATAAATTCGCCGCCTTCAACGTCCTCGAAGACCCTGAGCTGCGCGAGGGCATCAAGGAGTACTCCGACTGGCCTACGATCCCTCAGCTCTACGTCGCGAAGGAGTTTATTGGTGGAACGGATATTCTGGTTTCGATGCATCAGAATGGTGATCTGGCGAAGCTGTTTGATGAGAAGAAGGTTATTCTTGAGGGGGAGCCTGAGCAGAAGGAATAGAAGCGGCGATTGCGATCGGTCGAGTGTATAACATGGTGTAATAGTGAAGAGATACCTCTGCATGACAGATACGAATGTACAGCAAAAGAACGGAATAGAATGGTGTGGTCATTTGCTTCTCGAGCTTTGGTGCTGTAAAGAATGTCAGTGATGGGGTATGTCGCTGGCGGCATTCTCGTCCATGCCATTGTTGCCAATTGGTTTATTTCGCTCTGATCAGGGACAAGGCAGCTCCGAGAGCGCAGTTTTTGATCCTCCACCAGCGGAACGCAATCAAGAGCTGCGAAGGATTACGATGACGGGGCAGTCCAAGATAGCTGCCATAGCTTCTCTGGTTTCCTACTATGAACAGCGGAAAAGGGTTCATTGCAATGTTTTTGGGGGGATTTTGTTCTCTCTTCTAGGACGGAGAAAGGCCTCTTCCTCACTTCTTACTGAGTTGCAGGAGCAGTTTGTTCATGGAGTCACACTACAAGGCGTCAATAATTGCCGAGGGCGTTGCGCTTTTGGCCCGGTCTCGATTTATCCGTAGGTCTATATTCCGAAAGCAATGGTCTATGTCTATAAAGTCTATGTCGTCCAGTTCAAATCCATCGAAACACAACGCCACGCGATTCAGTCATCCGCTTCAGCCAAGCTTCTATCATGACAGACCTTGAATGCCCTTTACACACAGGCACAAAAGCAATCTCAATCACAGCGTCTCTCTCCATCTCAGTGTAATCACGTCTCATCGCATCAACTATCTGCTCAAACCTAGCCATCACTTTTCGAAACGCCCGGTCATCGTCCCTGGGTATGCGTTCTGGGAAGAGCGCCCCTGGGGTTTCGAGCGAAATGAGCAGCCAGTCAAAGTCATGCTGCCAACCCAGCAGCTGGAACACTTGCTGCCGGGGGAATGCAAAGATCTCTTCGCCATGTGCCATGCGGTGATTGAGTCCCGGGAGGATATCGTAGCTGAATATGAGGTCAATATTGGGTTTGGGTTCCGAGGATGGAGATCTTGGGACCCCGAAGGGTGGGCTGGGCGACCTTTGTCCATATCCGATGGATTCCCGTGCCCCCATGGATCTGGGTCTGGGCTGATTGCCATCGTGGTTCGCTTGCTGAGGCTGAGGCTGCTGAGACTGCTGAGACTGCTGAGACTGCTGAGAGGAATTGTTTGAATTCATGGATGAGGGGGGAGGTGCATTGGGATCTCTGTCACGATATTCATCTGTTTCAAAGCCCGTCTGAGTACCCGTTGAAGTAGTATGCGCCGATGGATTCCCACGCTCTCTATGGTCAACCTCCATGCTCGGTCGTAGATCAGGCCCCATATGCCTAAGATTATCTTGTAAATTTCGCATTCGACTTACACGTCGCGGGTGCGGGTCGGGAGGTGGGTGTACGGGTTCATCAATGTCCTAGGTTACCCGAAGTTAGTAAAATATCCCTTCGGGTTTTATCTCACTCACGTTTCCAGCCAACTCATCCGGACTGTAAGCCCCGCCATAAGGCATCGGAGGCCTGTCATTCATGACTTCGTCTTGTCTCGGGGGTGGGCTCGACTGGGGACTATCCGAAGAGGATGAAGAATCGTCATCGCCGTAGGCTGCTCTGAAGACGTTTAGCACCTTCATCATGTGTATCTGAAGTAGATAACTAACGCTGCATAGTCGGGACTCTCTTGGTCTGGAGGAGATGGTGTAGGGCTCTCGCTGCCGAGAACACTGAGAAGATTCCTCGGTCGTCGGCCGTTGTTAGTTGCGGACCTAGTTCCTGAACGTGTCGAGCGTAACCTCTTTCCTATATCCCCCAGATTGCGCCGGAGAAAGTACCAAACAATATTGGTATATATCCTGTTTTGTTATGGTTAGAGAGAAGCAAGGTGCTCAGAGGGAAAACTTACTCATAGTTGTCTCTGGAGTACCGAAGGGATCCGTCATGGCTCGTACTAGGCCAGTACAAGGAGCCATTCCCCCCAACACAGAGATACTCATGTGCCATCTCGATAAGTCCATTCTGTTGGACTACGTCATTTCTATCAATCAGATCCTCACCCGATATCCTAAGCCTGGTCATGAACTGGGAGCGGAATCGCTCGAGGCTTGCTTGGTAGTCAGCTGCTCCCCTCTGGCGGCTCCTTTGCCTCAGGTTCCGACGTATATAAACCAAATTACTGATTGAACCGGGTGTAGCAAATATAGCCAAGTACTGACCAAGGGAACAGCCGCAAGCCAACTCCATGGCTGGTGGCGGCGACTTGGAAAGCAGATAGTTGCCACGGTGAAAAACAGGCAGGGCATTTGCTAGGCAGCACACATATTTATTACTATGAATACAAGTCACGCGGTGCGTTTATTCGAATTCTTTCTCTCGCATTCTGCCCATCTTGGCCTGCTCGTCATAGGAGGCCTACTCATTCATGGTGGTGATTCTGCCTAGCAGACCTAGTCGGTATGAAGCCCCTTGCATAAAATGTTCTTTTTTTTCGTTGAATAATATTCCATTTATATAATTTTCGAAACAGCTAAGGAAATGTGCCGTACGCATGCTTAGAATCCTCGGAGTCGCCGTGTGAGCAGGAAGTGTAACTCGACACGCGCTCGACTTATTCTGACGCGAGCGACTACGCGTTTGGACTTGAACTCGAGTCCCATCTTTCTTTCAGAGTCTTTTATTGGGTAATAAGATTATTAGGTGATCCATAGTCAGATTGCATAAGGCATAAACTTGCAGCTGCGCCCTTTTCATGTCGCCATTGATGGGCTAGGATTGCAGGTGCTCAACTTGGCGAGAACTAAAGAAAACAAACTGGATAAAGAACTTGGATAGAAGTTGCAACATAGCTTGGTGATATGATCTTTCGATCACTGCGGTGCTGTATTGCTGCCTAGAATTTGAGACGATGATCTGAGAAGTGCTGTTGGCTGTCCCTTGCTCTATTCAAGGCATCCAATCACGAGGTTAACATCAGTGTTGCTACGCCTCACAAGGCATTTTTACAACCATTTCGTGACGCAATCATTTAAATTCTCTCGTAGATCTAGCATAAGAAAGAAATGTAGAGTTGCTGGCCATTTACTGAGTTAGGCAGTTTTTGTTCAATCGGAAATTGGCAATTCATACAGAATTTTAACTTGGCCGCCCTTACAGTTATGAGAGGTGATGCTTTATCAAAATGAAGCGACCTTCGATGGCCGACGGTTGATCCGAAAAGGACTTTGGTGTTATCAACCAATTGCAGATGGTCATTCCCAAGACAATGCATAAAGAGCATGAGGTGCTTTAAATAAACTAGTACCTTGTCTGACATACAATGTAGATATGTCCACTCCTATAACTTGTGTTTGGGACTCCAGTCCCCAAGGGCGGGCCATTCAAATGCCTTTGCACCTCCATCAAGCTCATCATGGTTAGCTGAAATGAGCTGCAAAAGATAGTACTTGGTCTGCTCTTCATTCTCCTTGATCTTTTGTTCTGAGATTGTGTTCCACATGCCAGCGCAAGCCTGGACCACGACTTGCTGTTCCTCAGTGATGCCGTTTCCGTCCTTAGATGGAGCCTCTTTGATCATATTCTCGTCATCTTTTATCTTGTACTTCGAATCTGTCCCCTTTTTGGCGGCTTCCTCGAGCTCCGCCACGACGCGTGCTTGAATCGACTCGTACGGGTCTGCGTTTTCGTTCGATAGCTTGTTCATCAAGAAATCCTTGAGGGCATCTTCATAGGTATATGTAGGATCGTCGTTTTCATCCTCGTCATCCTCTTCCCGCAGTGGAGTGTTGAGAAATTCACGCCAGTTGGTCCTTTGCGACTCTGCATACTCTTCTAATACCGTGACGAGAGCCTTTTTAGACTCATTCCCGCTCAAAAACGAAGTTTTCGAGGAAAGGAGCCCGCCCTTCCGGAACATCTCGTTGAGCCTCCCGGTGGAACTTATGTTTATATCCGTGTTATACCATTTCTCAAACTTATTCGCATCGATCCAGTAAGGTAGACGTGTTGTGTACAGGAGTTCACCGCCATGGCCTGGCTTTTTCTGCTTGTACATACTGCTGATCAAAAAAAGAACGTCCCAGCCTATTCAATACTTAGTAAGTACACATAGTGAACAGGATGAATACTCACAAGGGTGTCCGTATTGATGACCGGGTGTTACGATCAAACGCTGAGGCAGGTTTAGCAATCTCAATATTTCGCCCTGAGAAAACTCGCCCGATGAGCCGTGGTGATCCAACTTGAATGCTCTGACGGGGCGGCCACGAATCACTTCGGGACAGATATTTCTCTTCTCAAGGGGAACATTGCCGTCGCCTGCGCAGAAGTAAGAGAATCGCGGCTCACCCTTGCCAACTGTGGTCCATATGATGGCAGCCATGAGAGACTTCTCATTTTGTGTAGGGGCACTACCCTCGCAGACCAATTCAAGATTCGTCTTGTCTCCAGACTTTTGAGGCGTTGGTGGAACCTTGAACCCCCCCTTTTTGAAGCTGTAGCCGTCACCGCCAACGCACCAAAAGCCGATGCCGAACTCGTTAAATTTCTCGCCAAAGAAGTTGCATCCTATGGCGTCAGTGCCAATGATAATATTGGTATTGATTTTCTGGGCTTGCTGTAACGTACTGGGTAAGCTGATATCCTTGGAAATAAGGAGTATGACTTACCAAGGCATGAGAAGCCCGCTTGGTATTCGTACCAGTGACACAGTAAAGGTAAAATTCGTCCGCATGCACAAAAGATCTCAACTTTCCTGTGTTGATGGAGTCCAGAACTCCCTTGTAGTGATCCTTATCCCAGTGCGTAACAACCCATGCTCTCAAGAAAGGACCGACTAGACAGTGTATCTTGGCAATAAGACTGAGTCCATAGAGGATCACTTGACAAGACTTTATGCCTTGGACATCCCTTCCACCGTCCATTATAAAGGCACTATATGTGTCACCTTTGACGTCCAGGAGCAAGTGTACCGAACAGTCGCCACAAGGAACAGGGAGCTGATAGGTGACCACCGTAGGCAATTTTCTTTGCGTGTAGGGCAGCATTGAGCTTCTTGCTTCCTCAGCAAGCTTGACCATAGAGATCTCACCAGACTCTCGTCGACATTAGCAATATTTTCGTTGTTACATTAGTCAGCATGATTGTATTCAGTACTTACTGGAAACCATGGCTTGTTATGTCAAACCTACGATAAGTCTCAAGAATTTGGGTTTGGTGTAAGAAGCAGCAATGACTAGGATAGAGAAAGGAGGAACTGAATATGACTTGAAGTGATAAGTAAGTGTATCTGCTGAACCCCAAGGACGTCTGCCTTTTATAATTATCACATTGCTACTCGTGACCCGAGAGAATGAGGAGGTTCACACTCCAGCCAGCCACATTCCCACCGCAAAGCCTATTTGACGAGCTGAAAGACTCGACACGCTGCCTTTTGAACGAATGCATACAAACAGCGATATTTTCTACCGCCCACGAATGTGACCCGGTGCAATCACGTTTCATCGCAGAACACGTCGCTGCGTTGAACTTCAGCTTGTCGCGCGACCACTGCCTGGGGCGGATAAACGGCATGACAGTGAAAGTCTATCTGCGCGCTTGACTGCAGGGATAGTTTACCATAGTATGATGTATCATATGAGTCTGATGGAATACTCGAAATCTGGATCTCTAACTTGGAGGTCATATACTACCCTGGTGGTATGTGGTGGAGTAGTGACTCGCTAGGTAAGCGACGAAAATATTTAGGTAAATTTAGGCGAAGCTTAGGGGACTCTTTACTGAGCTCTTTTTGGTACCCTCTTCTAAAGATCTCAAGTTTTCTTGCTCTCCGAGGACTCGTTATGATAGAATGTTAGAAATTAGGCAGGAAATTCTAGTTGATGGCCAATATTCAGAACATATCAATGAGAAATGGGAAATGGGCGCAAGAGTGGTGCTTCAGTCGCTGCATTCAGATGTGCACCTCACGGACACTTGACATCCGAGGCAGAGTGTATGCCTCCTTTCTAAATTTAAATCTGTACGTTAAAGACTGCTGAGCATCATCTACAATGCGACGTTCCAACCCAGTCATCCAATCACGAGATGATCTTACGTGCTTCGCCTCAGGAGGCATTCTGACATGGCATTTAAATGTCGCAACGAAGGCCCCGAGATCCTGGATAAGCTAAACAGCATTTGAAGTCGAAGCAAGAAAAGTTAACTCCAAAAGTCCTGACCAACACACTCATGCACGTTTCTCAATGGACAAAGAAGCAAAGTCAACATCGACAACCACGTCAAATGAGCCTCCCGGGCACGATATCTTCTGCACTCCCGAAAACAGCGAGTTTCTCTCTCGAGTCCACTATAGAGATCTCAATACCAGCGACAGAGAAATCCGCCTTCTCAAGATCCTACCAAAATTGCGATCAGGCTTCGTCGAATGTGGGCTGTTGCCCAGCGTGAGACTCGCTGACGTGCATAAGCAATATCTTGCGTTATCGTACTGCGCAGGCGATCCGCACAACACGAAAACTATTATAGTCAACGGGGCAAGATGTAATGTCTTTTCCAACCTGCACCACGCCCTGAAGACTGTTCGTCACTACTGGGAGACGCATACGTATCACCGAGATTTGTTCCTTTGGGTGGACCAGATATGTATTAACCAGGCTAATCTGATGGAGAGGTCACATCAGGTTGGTTTCATGAGGGCCATTTATGAGAGTGCAAAAGAGACTCTCATTTGTTTATCTGTCGCTGAGACACGAGGAAACGGCATGGGATGGCTTGTGCAACTGGAGGGGACTCTTGTGAATCGGTCGATTATCGGGGAGACATTTCCGTTAAATGGCCGGGACTATTCCCAGATTTATTTCTCAACTCCTCATTTTCTAACTGAGATGGAGGAACGCCTGAGCCAGCATGAGTTTGCGGATGGCTGGATCAAGTTCTGCGAAGTTTTAAACAGCCCATGGTGGGGGAGGGCATGGGTCTTCCAAGAGTTCATGGTGTCTTCTCGAGCGACGTTCCTCTATGGACTGCATTCAATGGTCTACTCGAGCATGCTAAGGCTGATATGTGATCTCTGCTCAGCGACGCTGGAGATACTCTTCGAACCAGAGAAGACCCGTGGGACATGCGTCAAGAAAAGGCTCAAGCGTGCCCAGGCTACCCGAGCCCAGATTTCACACTCTATTTGCAAGGTTCTTAGTGTTTTTCTCGCTAAGAAGGAATGGTCTCGAAACTTCGACCTAAAAAGGCTTCTGGTTTACACGCAAAACAGCCAATCTTCTGATGAACGGGATCGGATCTACTCTATGATCGGACTCGCACATCCTGGCTATGCAATAATACCGGACTATTCACCTAAAAACGGCATTGAAATGCTTTTGGTGGACACAATGAAGCGTATCATAACATTCGAGGATAATCTGCATGTCCTATCACACCTAAGTCGCGGTGATTCCTCATCTTCGGGCCAGGGAGAACTGCTGCCCTCATGGGTCGTTGATTGGACCAAAGTCCGAAATCCCATTGAGCCTAGACTTGGCGGGACAAAGACCAAGCGGGATGGCAGCAAGTTCGTTGCTCATTATATCAGAGCAGGGTATGCTGATGCTTCATTCGTCCAGGTGCCACATCCGGTATATTCTGAGTTGAAGACTACTGCGTTACAAGTGTGGGCTGTATTCTTAGATTCCGGTTTCGTTCTCCTCGACCCGAAACTCTTTGTTGGTGAGAAGATTTTCTTTCTCAAGTCCAGTCTTCCGGTACAACGAGATGATGAACTGTGGGTTTTCTGCGGCTCATCGGAGCCTTTTCTATTGAGGAGATACTCGGGAGGATATAGGATCGTTGGGCCGGTGCTTTGCGTATCGTTGACAGAACGACCTCCTCCGCCGGAGTTCGCGAATTTGAGCAAGTACATCGACGAATCGGGAGACCTTGACCCTTTCGAGATGGAAAGGAAACGGATTACGATCTTTTAGGCGGAGTTGTATGAGTCTTGAGTTCTTGTACATAGGTGACTTTGGCAACGGTGTGCCTTATTGTTGGTGATTGATACAACTACTGAGGATATGCTGCACCATCAGCTCTAGGATCGCTACCAGCCGACCAAACCGGCGTTCCATCAGGATCAACAGTATATCTAATAATCTGCCCACGCCCAAACATGGCTCTCTTCCACCCCTCAAGCACAACGACATTATGCCCCAACTTCTTCAACTCCTCAACAGTCCTTTCGGGAATACCCTCTTCCACATGGACCGTCCAGTCCAAAACGTTGCCCTCGTCTGGCATACCGGCTCCGATGCAGATTCTCGGCGCGTCAAGAGCCTGCTGGGGATTCAGACCGAAAAGGACTTGGTTCAGCAGAACTTGGATGGTTCCTTGAGGCTGGTTAAACCCGCCCATTACGCCGAATGTAGAATGCAGAGATCCATCGCTGATATTCGTAGCCATGCCGGGAATAATCGTGTGATAAGGTCGTTTTCTCGGCTCAAGCTTGTTAGGATGTTTCTCATCCAGGGAGAAATTCGCACCGCGGTTCTGAAGTGTGAAGCCACAGCCCTTGGGAATAATCGCCGTTCCAAAACCAGCGTAGTTAGAGTTGATGAACGAAGCAGCGTTACCAGCCGAGTCAGTAACGGTGAAATACACTGTATCGCTGCTTTGAAGAGCAGGCGATACGAAATCAGGATTTCCGGGCTGAACACCGTCGTGGGCTTTGGAAGCAGAGAAGATCTTGGCGCGCTCGGCGAGGTATGAGGGCGAGATCATGCCGGCGGTAGGAACTTTTGTTGTGTCCGGGTCTGTGACATACCAGCTTGCGTCTGTGAAGCCTAGACGCAGAGCTTCGATGATAGCGTGGAGATAGGCCGTAGAGTTATGATCTTCTGGTGTGAATCTTGGAATCTGGCCCTGCTTCTCGAGCTGTTCGATTATACCCAGCGCCATGAGAGCGACGATACCTTGTCCATTGGGGGGATGTTCCCAGAGCTCAACACCGCCATTAGGATCCTTGTCTGTGAGACCTTGGCCGCGGAATTTAACGGAGATGGGCTCTGTGTTTTGAGTGCCGGTCTCAAGATGGTGCTTCAAGTCGTCGACCTCGAGATATCCTCCCAGGTCTTGAACAACCTTGACAATCTCCTCTGCGATGCGGCCGGTGTAAAAGCCCTTCTTACCCTCTGCCGCCAAAGTTCTGAATGTTTGGGCGAGAGTGGGATTCTTGAAGACTTCGCCTGGATGGGGTGCTCTGACACCATCTTGAGCAGACGGGTCCTTCTTGAGCATCTCTGCGAAGTTGGGGGAAGCATCACGAAGAAGCTTCTCTTGAGCTTGCCACTGTCTCAAGTCAGCCCAACCCTACACTCACAAGAGCGATACTTACAGAGTGAGAAGCGATTTCAGTAAGAGGGAAACCATTCTCGGCTAACTTGATCGCGGGTGCAAGAATTTGGCTCAAGCTGACTTTTCCACTGCCGAATCGCTCAACGGTATCGACCCAGCCAGCTGCAGCGCCGGGGACAGTAGCGGCGTGGACGTGATGAGTTGGGATCTCGCCAACTTTGTCGCCTGAAATGTTGAGGCTCTTGCGGATGTTCTCAATGGTCTGCTTGGAGCCTGAGCGGCCGGAGCCGTTGAGACTCTTGACTTGCTTTGTGGCGGCGTCGAAGTAGAGGAGGAACATGTCACCACCGATGCCGGTGGATACAGGCTCTGTGACGTTCAAACCCGCGGCTGCTCTTTATTAGCACTCGCTCGCAATGCCCTTATCGTTGTCGTGATGTTGACGTACCAACTGCCACGGCTGCGTCCTGATGTCTGTCAGCTACTGACTTGTGAGCATGAAGGATGTTGACTTACAGCAGCATTGCCACCAGCTCTCAGAATCTCAAGACCACAGTTCGCAGCAAGAGGTTGAGGTGCCGCTACAATGCCCTCCGTGCTATGAACGACACTTCTCCGTGAAGGAAAGCCAGTGAAGCCAGCCGAAGGCGGCTCATAGATCGACGACGTGGGAAGAGGCATGGTTACTATTACGACCGCCTTCTGTACAGTAAAGAATACGAATTAGGTGAAATTTGAGGGTGAAGAGAACTATTTACACAATATTTATGAGGTAAACACTTTCCTTCAGACCTCGGGTCAAGCCCGATGTTACATTTGGAGACGTGGGGGAGGGGTTCTTCTCAATGGCGGGGTAAGTTTGGAGGGGCGAGGGGATAATGTCGTGATAATGCCTCTCGCCGATCTTCGGGTGCGCGTGTCCGGGGTTTGATCTTTGGAGGGCGCTTCTGACATTATTCATAGACAGATTTCGGAGTAATTGCAGCATATTGAAAGTGACTGTACCAAACATGGTCGACTGCTGACATGAAGTCTTAAGAATAAGCTTAACAACGCCAAAACAGCCATATTCCCAGCGCAGCCAATGAATTGAATACCAGATGTCGCTTCTAAGAAAATGAATTTCTGTTGAATTGACTGACGAGTGGAAATTAAATCCTTCCGCTAAACCGACTTGGTAGTTACGGGTATCACTAAATTGTTTCCGTCTGAATACCCGACTTCACTTCGCAATCTTCATCCCCAACCTCTGAAGGTACGAGTAAACCGATCCCTTGGGCACCTTCTCAAGGCTACTCATCCATCTCGCCGCAAAGCTCCCTATAAACTGTTAGCTTTCACTCTTACCACAGTCACAAGTAAAATGACTTACCAACTCTTGGCCCAACCTCGTCAAACCCCAGCGCTCTCAGCACCCAAATAAGGTCAAACTCCACCAAAACACCGATAGCAACAATGGTACCAGCTGCGATCAACCCAGCGTAAACAGGATGTTCTTTTGCAAACTCCCAAGCTGTGCTAGTAGCTTTCTTTACAGCTTCAGCCATAGGCTTGGCGAGCTCTGCGCCATCTTGTAAGAGTTTCTCGATTTTGCGCTCGATGGCTTCGGCGAGGCTTGACGTCCAGCCTGTAGTGGAAACCACTTGCTTGAGACGATGGTGCAGTTCAGTCTCGGTGCCGGTGTGAGTTTGGAGGATGGAGACGAATTGAGAGGCTGCGTCGTCGGAGTAGGGGACTGGTTGGGTGATGATGGGAGCCTTCGCGCTTGGGCTGATCTCGCTGACCTGAAGAGATGGCTGAATTGGGGCGCTTTGACCGGTGAGGCAAGAGATGATGGAGGTAATTGGATTCATTTTGATGAAGACGCTCGTTGGGTCAGGTAAGTGTTGTTGATGAAAGGAGTAGATGATGATGGGTTTGGTCGAACGAGGCTCTGTTTTATTCTGATGACAGGATGGAAGGCCTCCTGCATATTTGCGATCATTCACACCAATCACTCATCTGTATGAATCACAATCGATATTTCAACACTATTGGGCGCCGTTGGCTAACTTCATTGCCCGCGCCTTGATGTTGGCCCAAGTTGAGGCCATGGCAGAGCCAACATCACACAATTTGGCCGCATCATAGGCCACAAGGCATACAGGATACTGCAAGTGCGGTCTACCTGTCAATTCATTTATTTAATGTATTCTTGTATTCACTTCTCTTGCACTTCAATCCTTGGTAAGGCGGAGCTCAGATTAGAAATTCTACTAAATTGTCTGTCCCAGCTGGCTCTTACGGCGACTGACATATGAGCTGCATTTTCAGGCTGCTATATCTGTAACCCGGAGTGATTCCTCCGTTATCCCACCGAACAGAGTATGCCTCAAGATCTCCCAATTCCTCATGCATGACAGTGACGTCTTATTCCCAGGCACACTCGCAGAGACACTACGGTCACTCCCATCTGGTCCCCTACTTGGTAAAACACCAAGCTTTCCCCGCGTGCAACAAGGCTTTCTGTCTCACTAATAATGTACCTGTCATCCATCAATCTAAAACCCTGATCCAGATCCCCCAGACGAACCAATATGACCCCGTGGTCCCTGACATTCCAGAGCCAGACGGCCCAGGAACGTAACTCTCGCCTCGCTCACCGTGGCGGCTCGCAAGGGGCCAAGCTAGCCAAGCTTATCGAGTACCCATTAAAAGAATACAAATAATTCAGTATACAGACTCCAGGAACTGTCGCAATGGGTTAAAGAAGGTAATCATGGCGTCGATCGGCGACTACATAGAGTTAATTGCATGCCTTACTAACCCCGGACCTGCGCCACATACATAGCTGGTATGTAAACTATTCACATTCCTGAGTCTTTAAGTATTTGATTGCCCAGATCACCTGTGGCTAGACCTTTGCGGCCAAGGCGAAAGAAGGTACCGTATTTCTTCGGACAAGCCTCATGCCAGGCCCCGGCCCTGACCGTCGTTCCTGCATTGGTGATTAACTTTTCCAAAAAGGATGATCAATTAATTGCCAAGATCTCACTACATCGTACCTATAACTGAAGTATAAGTACTGGCTGTTATCTTGTAGGGTTGTGGATTGATCAGCTCAACAAACACTTCAATCCAAATACACTCATTACATTCCCTATTCTCTCTATAAACACCTTTAAACTTCAAAATGAAGCCTGTTTTCGCTCTGACAGTCTGCCTCAGCGGCATTATGGGCGCTGAAGCCTGGGTTCTTCCCCCTGGTGGTGCACCCAAGGCCGGCTATGCCCTTCGTCCAGACGACCAGACTGGTAACAAGAACGCCGCAGACACAAAGATCAAGTTCTCACCCGGTGGTTCCTCTTCTTCTTCAAAGTCAGACGGTGTCATCGCTGGTTTCATTAACCCCAAGACCGGTGGTACATCGCGCCGTGGTCTTGACAGGCGCGATGACGACGACGACGATAGTTCTGATGATGGTGCTGATGGTGCCGAAGGTGATCCCGAAGTCACCGTCTTCACTCGCCCAGCAACCAGGATCGGCACTCTGAAGAAGGGAGAAACCTCTGGCAACGATGCTGATGATGATGGTGAGGATGAGATGAAGTACTTCAAGACCAACAACAAGAAGCAGAACGGCAAGAACAGGGGTGGTGACAAGAAGGACGACAATACCAAGACCAAGACAGAAGACAGCACCAAGACAAGGACTAGCGATGATGCTTCTAGGACAAAGTCCAGGCACTCTGGTGACGACGACGATAAAAAGACCGCCAGAACCAAGAAGGAGGACAGCACCAAGACAAGGACCAGCGATGACGCGTCTAGGACAAAGTCCAGGCACTCTGGTGACGACGACGATAGAAAGACCACCAGAACCAAGAAGGAGGACAGCACCAAGACAAAGACTACCGACGTAGCGAGAAATACTAGCAAGTCGAGGCACTCGGGGGATGATGATGGCAAGAAGACTACTACTAGGACGAAGAAGGAGGATTCTACCAAGACAAAGAGTAGCAGTGTTGCGACCAAGACCACTAACGTGGAGGATAAGAAGAAGGGCTCCAAGAAGTCCAAGAGCACATAACCTCACTCTCACTTCCACCAGCATCTCTTACAATCATGTATCTAATCTAGATTTTTCTTATGGGAAATGTACACGCAGAGTTCAAGAAAGGCAGCTGTTGATGTTCTTTCAGCCTCTATCTAGAATTGTATTTGTATCATAACAAAAAATGTCTTCTTCCCCAGAGGCGACATGTTCTAAATATGCTTACTTTCCTCTTCTCCGCGACTGGTGTAGCATGCGATGGTTATAGTTCGGGTACAGATATGTAACGCTTTGCTTGGACCGCTTTAGGATTGGCGCGTCCCTTGTGTGTTGAACTTGTTTTATGGTGGATATCGGAGCGACTGATGCGCCATGGTGTTGGTGGCTTAGATGGGGATTCCCTGGTATTCGTCATATCCGAGTGCGAGGTTCATGTTCTCTGCGAGGTTGTTAGAAAGGCGGTGCTTAGGTTGGTTGAACGACTTACGGAGGCATTGTGTGGCGGCACCCTTGTGAAGGTTGTCGATGGTGGCGCATCTTTAACAAGTTAGTGGACACATCAATCTGGGATGACGAGACTTACACAACGACACGCTTGCCGGTGCTGTCGACAGCAAAGCCACCAATCTCAACGTGGTGCTTGTCCTGGATGGCCTTGACGACACTTTATGACGTTAGTTCATGCAATAGCCACAGCACTTGGGGGTACATACGGAGCTTCGCCGACAACCTTGACGAGCTTCTCGCCGGCGTATCGGTCCTGGTAGATCTGGCGGATATCACGAGATGTCATCTCCTTGTTCAGGGGAATGTTGACAGTCAGGTGAATACCGCGGAACCAGGAAGCGCTGGATTGTCAGTCTTCAGTGATGTAGTGTGAGAGGTAGCAGGCTTACACATGGGGCATGAAAGCGGCAGGTGTACCGAGGTGGTGGCTAATCTCTCGCTCGTGGATGTGGCCTGTGAGGGAATCTTTGCAAGTCAGCTTCCTCTCTCCTGTTTCCTCTTGTTTCGCACTTACAGGGCAATAAGTTGTCCTTGAGGTTGTTGGTGTCGTTCTTGGGAGAAGGCTTAGTACCTGTTCCACGGTTAGCCTTCCGAATCCCGATTATTCTGCATTCTGCTGCGCGCAAGAGATTGCATTTGCTCGGGCTATGACGTACCAGCTCCGCTGTAGCCACTGATACCGAAAATGCTAGGAATGCCGCCGAGATGCTCAACAATGGGAGCCAAGGCAAGCTGAGAACCAGTAGCATAGCAGCCAGGGTTAGAAATCCGTGTAGCTGTAGCAAGCTGGCTTCTGGGCTGGAGCTCGCAAAGACCGTACTTCCATGTCTTTTGGTCCTCATCGAAACGGTAGTCGGCGGAGAGATCGACAATCAGGCTCTTGCTGTCGCCGAGAGCCTCAACGAAGGGCTGGCAGACAGCGTTGGGGAGCGCCAGAATCCAGGCATCAACCTTGCCATCCTTGTCCAGCTGAGCGACTTCCTCGGGAGACAGACTCTCGTAGATGATCTTGCGCTTGCTGTATCCCTTCAGCTCCTGACCCTGGAGCTCACGAGAAGAAACGTGTCGGAGATCCATCATGGGGTGCTCGTTCAGAAGATCGATAAGAGCCTGACCAGTGTAGCCACGGGCTCCAATGAGGCCAATTCTGGAGGGAGAGTCGTTGGAGGCATTCTTCATACCCAGGGGAGGGTTGGGGTTGGTCTGGATAGCGTAGGACAGACGGCCGGTAGAAGAGAGGCATCGAGCCTGTGCGACATTGAAGGTTCGGCCGAGGGAGATCCTGGGCACGGGCGCAACGAGGGTCGAGACGGCGGCGGCTCGGGGGGCAACGCGGCGAGCGCTGGTGCGCAGGGCGGACGAGGTAGCGGACAGCATGATTCCGATAGGGAGCGAGCCCAATTGACCGCTGTAGGGAGTATTAGAGGAGGTTGAGCGGGCGTGATGAAGGGATTGTTGGTGGGCGGGCGGGCTCAGATTCAGATGCGACAAAATAATCCTTGATCGAATTGACGTTGGTGTGGGGTTTGCCGTTTTGTGTGGCTATTCGCGGCCGAAGTCGGTCGCTGGGGAGGCTGCTGACTCATCAGGCTTGGATTTGATCGACATGAACCTGGACGAGGAGACTGCATCAAGAGAAGAAGTTGAAGAGGTCATTTTTGCAGGAGCGTTTGGATGGAGTTAAGCTTCATGTTGAACACAATGAGGAGTTGCCTTTGAGCCTTAACGTCACTCAACTGACCGTCCGTTGCGGTTGGGTGTTGCACCAGCGCCGTCTGCGTCGAGAGTTCAATGATGGTTTCAACGGCGACTGGCGATCAAACTGCTAAATACCAGTGTTTCCATTAGTTCCTACTAATAGAAATAATTTGGTGAATTTGAAGAATCTCAGTATCGTGGGTGGATCAAAAAGAGATGGGAGTGATGGAAAGATTGACAAATGGGCATTTGGCCGATTGTGTGATTACATGGTAAATGGAGAAAAGAGAGGCTGTTCAGTGGTGAATTTTGTTCATTACCAATGTTAAGGTTTCATTGTTTTCTGTGTAACGTCTCTGGATGGACAAGGCTCATCGATGCCCTGGATGACGTGCGCAGCGACTGCTCTGTCCTCAAGGCTGAACTCAACTTGACAGAGCGTCAACAGCAAACGAGCGTCAACACCTGCATCTTTACAACCCCATTCTGGTCGACCATGTATCAGTGTGTTGGCTAACGTTTTCCTCACAGTCAACACGTTGCGTACTTCAACAATGCTGCCGTTTATGGTGGCCGGCCGCTCAAGCACGTACGGGACCAATCTGATGAAGAGCGCCAAATTATTCCGCACCTTCAAGAACCTTCATCAACTCTATCCCGGATCTTCTTCTGTGTCTGGCAACCAGAAAATGGCAGGTTAGCTCCTATTTTTGTATCGGGGCTATTGTCGACGTCCCGAGCATCATCTCAAACAAGCCCGGCAAGCTCGGTACCTCGATACCCTCCAAAGGAAACTTACGTATCGCTTGCGAAGCCCGCCAGGTCACAAACTAGTTAATTGTTGTAGGATGTGATGTTATGATATAGAATCACCGCTGGACGTATGTTCACGCCCCTCGAGAACGAAACAGAATGGAGCTGTCACAGAATCATCGACAATGGTGCTATTCTCACAAACAAATACCACAATCGCAATTGACGCGGTTGGAATTTCTCAGGACAGCCTAGGCACTTCTATTTCTGCCTAGTTAGGTGTTACTTGCATTATGCCATCAATCTCTAATGACCCGTCAGATGCCAGTCACATTGGCTCTACGTCGTTAAAAGAGGCACTCGTCGTGGGTCATGACCCTCTGTCACCATCTCAAAAGCAGACAGCTGTGTAATGCCTTTCAACCCGTATGCTATCGACCTCGACGTTACCTAAGCATGCGAGAAGCCTCACCAGCTCGGTCTCGAGCCTCTTGCGTCGATGGTGAAGGATCCAATAGCGGCCTCCTAATACTGGGAGCCTGCGTCAGAAGGCCTTATCTCGGTGACAAACACCACTCGTGGTGCAACGTCTGGTGGTGTGGCGGTGAATTTTGTGTATCAGTCTGGCAAGCGATTTTCCCAGTATTCATGTTGCACGTAACAGTCGTCCAGAGCCTCGTCCTTTGGGCAGACTCATCTGGCGGGAGGTTGATGGCGGACCGGTCCGCCAAGTGATTTGACCACGTCGAGGTATTTATGCTGCTAGGAGAACGATTCGAGGTTCTCTCCAGCCTTCAAACACTGGACACTCTTCTGGCGTTAAGCGACCCATCTCCCAGTATTCTTCTTTACATGAGACGACATGACTGAGATTGTGAGACCTGCACTTGGCCAGCAGGTTGCCATTGGCACACTCTACGACGCGAGAGTTGATCAATTTCTTCCGTCTTCTATCTTGCCACCAAATCCACCCCAAGGAACTGTCTCTAGACGTGCTTGTCCGATCTCTATGCGGCACCGGAGTGGGATATCTCGAGGTTCCAGTCATGCTAGTCGGTTCCAAGCAATGCGCATTGATAGCAACCTCGCAGCAAGCATTCTATCCGGTTTGATCGACCTCAAAGGATCTGCCAACTTTCTGAGGGACAGCGCACTAGACGGAGACACATTCTACGGTGTTAACCGGATTCTCTTCGATACTTACGAAGATGTTCTTAATCTCCGCCAGAGTGTGTATAGAAGTGGAATGGCCTCGGGAATTTCCCTCCCGGTTGGCCATCGCGGTACCCATGTGGTCACCAATATCCAATGGGGACTACAAAGCATCGTGACAATGAAGCATCATATAGCCGACCCGAGTCAACGAATGGCCCTAGAAGTTGCTTTTCAAAGAGACTTGGAGGAATTGCACGACATTGTCAGGTCCATCGACACGAGTGACTTCAGCAACAACCTGGCAAGCCGTCGACTAAAACTCGACTATGAGTTCATGATCTATACTGACATCCAACGCGACTATGGCATTTTCAAAGAGACCCTACCTGTATTGTGCAGGTTCTTACAAACAGGCCCGCAGCAGATTACACACACTGTTGGAGGCGCCGGGTACCCAACGGAGTATACTTTACTTCCCATACAAATGCTTCCTCACATCATGCCTGGTATGGGAGTTGCTCCCAACCATTACCGCCGCCTGAGATTTGTTACCAATGTCGATCCTTTATTTGTTCTTTTCGATTATTGGAATACTTGTAAGGACATACTCGAGGAGTATAGACATTCGCTCGTGGGTCGAGAACAATATCTTGCAAGGAGCCACATCGAGGACGTTGATGCAGCAATTACTCGGCTTGAAATATCCCGAAAAGGCCTTCAAATGACTCTACAAAGGATTGTACTAGGTATCAGAGACGGCACAGAGGATGAAACCAGTATCCGACAGCTACACACTGCTCACAAATCCGCCCAACGGATCTCTATGGTTGCTGGTCAGCAAACTGACAAGCTCAGATTCATAGAGCAATGTCTCAACAGCGGAGCAACATATATCGGTTTCAATGGCGCTTGTATCAACGAACGCACTCTTTCGCAGGACCCTCCACCGTTTCAATTCCTCTTCAATAATGCTGTGCTCAAAAGTTCAAGTTCATGGAATGAACAGTGTACAATTCTGAGAGAGCTCCTTCACAACCCCCAGAACCAAAACCAGGTGTTCATTGTGGACTGCGACGCCCCCTCTGAGTACAGAGAGTTGGAAGCCCCGATCTTTGGTCCAATACGAACAATGACGAGGCCAGTGATTGAAGTTTCGGAATATCGGGATACGTCAGCAGAACGCAGGCGTCCTGCCAGGCATGCAGGGCATCGGCAACAGCCACAAGGTTGTATCGCTCGTTGTGATCCGGGCGAGATGGATTTTGATACACGGAGACCGGCTGAGCTCCATTTGGTCAAGATCCCCTGTCCTGGGCGATCTTGCGCCTCTCACTTGAGTCGTGAATGGGCCTGCGCCACTTGCAACACTCCTCTTGAGTTCGGGTTTACGAACAGCTGCATCTACTGTGACTGTGGTTCAGCGGCTTGCGACTCATGGGACTTCAAATGCAATAGCGATAGTCACGGACACGGTTTCGATCGATACCACACGGATGAACTTTACCGACTCTTGACAAGATCAATACAGCCTGATTGTCGCAATATCCTGGTTCTGGGACAGACTGGCGTTGGCAAGTCAACCTTCATCAATTCATTCGTCAATTTCCTGACGTTTGGAAGTTTTGATGAGGCTAAATCCGCCCGGAAACTAGAGTACAGGGTCCCGTGTTCCTTTTCAGTCAGTCATTGGAACTCATCGAAACCAGATCAGGAATTTGAGAGCCGGACGATCCGCGTCGGCTCTGGAGATAGTGAGCATGACGGTACCACGGGCGATTCTGCGACACAAAGGACATCGGTTTACAGAGTGACATATAATGATACCAAATACCGCATAATCGATACTCCAGGTATCGGTGACACCCGAGGTCCTGAAACAGACAATAAAAACATCAAGGATATCATGAACACTCTGAAAAGATATGAAGAGCTCCATGGAATATTGATCTTAGTCAAGACCAACGAAGCACGCCTGACCGCCACGATTAATTTCTGCTTTGGGGAGCTATTGTCCCATCTCCATCGCAGCGCTGTTGCAAATGTCGTCTTTGGATTCACACATACCCTGATCTCCAACTACGCACCAGGAGATGCCCTCAGGCCACTTCAAAGCTACCTGAAAAGCAACACAACTGTTGATCTAACGGTGTGCCGCGCAAACACGTACAGTTTTGATGCGAAAAGCTTCCATCACCTGGCAGCGTACTTTCAAGGTGTCAGGGGCGACGATGAGAGAAGTTCCCGCGAAAGCTGGGATAAATCGAGAGCAGAAACCTTGAGGCTACTTTCATATATAGATAACCTCACGCCACACGAGATCAGGCAAACACTTACCATGGAGGGTGCTCGCGAAGCGCTTGGTCATTTGGTGATTCCCATGGTTGAGATTTCTCAGGAGATCAGAAAGAATTTGAGCCTTCTGGAAGAAAAGAGGGCAGAATTAAATGATATGCGCCTGACAGGAGATGATCTACGAAAGAGACTTCATCTGGAGAGAATCAAGGTTGTTCCTACAAAGCTCGATAAGCCTCGGACTGTCTGCAAGAATAAGCATTGCTGTGAGTTCAAGTCCAATTCCAGTGGTGAGGTTGTCCCATTCTACAGGTCAATCTGCCACGAAGATTGCAGACTACCAGGTGTTACCGAAGAGTGCGTGGGCCACCCAGAACTCATCAAATGCCGGGCTTTCAAGGAGACCAAAGACAAGAGTTGCAGAAGTTGCAAGCATAGCTGGCAGGAGCACATGCATTTCTTCTATGAACTGACAGAAAGCAAGGTCAAGGTCACGGATAAAGACGTTGAGCGACGCCTCCAAGACAATGCAAGCGATGTGGCCCTACGACAAGAGGGTATAAAGCGAGTTCAACAGCTTGAGAACGAATACCGAAGCGAACAGAAACAGCTTCGAAAGGCCACGGCGCAGTTTGTCGCGTATCTGAGAGAGCATTCTGCCAATGCTTTCAACGATGCGACCGAAAAGTATTACGACCAGCTCATCAAGGTTGAGATAGGCAAGATCCAGTTCGGAAAGGACAACAGACTGAACGTCGATACGAACAAGAGAAAGCTCAAGGGTCTGACAGATGACAGAGACAAGCATCTCGAGCTTGTCAAGACGATCCAGGAAAACATACATGCTCCTCGTGACCAGACGGAGGCGCTTCTGAAGCAAGATGGAGTCGAGCAACTCATCACGGATCTGTACAATCTCAAGCACTTTGGCAAAAGGTTGAGGAGTCTGAGAGATGATATCACGAATTACAAGAGCCAAGACAAGCGATCGCATCATCGTCATCGGTCTCGGTCGCGGAGGTCTCGGAGCACTGACACGCGTGAAGGTGTAAGTGATAGATCTAGTCGAAGCCACGATGAGCGTGAAGAATCGGGACGGAGCAGGGGAATTATTCGAGGAATCCATAAATTTCTGTCCGATATCTAGGCCCATTGGCGGTGATACAGTAGGCTGACGACTGGTGGATGAGGGGCCGATTGATCTGCATCAGAGGGTGCAATGCATTCGCTTAGTTATGTTAATTTATCTTCAATCCTTTTATACACAGTCTATCGTATTTTATCACAATAATGATACAGGGGTCTAGAAGAACCTCCAAATAGAGTCAGCTGGCTTGGCAGCCTTGAATCTGCCATACCACCTCACCAGAGGCCACAGCAACAACATCGACAGCCCCCAAATAGCAAGATACGCAAAAACGTTGTCAATGCCTCGCTTGGAGTCCGGATCCATCTGCCCATGGTTCTCAGTTTCATGGCCAAACCACGCAACCATGACTCTGCCGAAAATAAAGACAAAGAACAAATGCGCGAGGTAGAAGAACAGCGCAGCTCTGCCGAAATCCAGAAGCATCGTGAAGCGCTTAGCAACACCAGCAGGAATTCCACCGAAGAACGCGAGAAGAAATAGGTTTCCAGCCAAGGTGAAAGCCCAGAATGCAACGTCGGGGGGGTATTTCGTTATGTAGAAGAAGGACTGTACTGAGACGAGGTACTGGTTCTGGTCGGGATGCGCGATGTGCTCGGGTGTCTGGAGACAGCCCTCGGAGAGATTTCCAAAGTGTAGCACGCGCGTGAGCACAAATATGATGAGGAAGAATATTCCAGCGGCGGTGTTGCACAGTGCTGCGACACGAGAGTTCCACGTTCGAGCAACGTCGATGCGCGCGTACAAGAGACCTAGTATCGCGAACGATACCCAAGCCATGGGGGGGAATACCGATTGAACTCGGTCCGTCAAGGTAGTCCAGAACCATACACCAAGCCAGGGGTTATGAGAAATAGCAGGACTGTCAGCTGATAGAGTCGTCAGAGAAGATGAATGCTCGTTGACGGTGCAGTGCCCGTGAGCAGGTGAGAGCCAGATATTCCACCATATCGTCACCACACCCAATATCGCAAGCAGCGCATTGTGTACATGCCAAGAGACAGTTTCTCCAAAATCCGAAGACTCACTCCCTCCGAGCAGCGCTTCACTTTCGTCAGTGGATTTACTAGGGATATGCCTCGCGAGCCACGGCTCCGTAAAGTCCATAACAACCCAAAGCAATCCCGCGAGCAAATAATCCACCGCCAACGAAAACAGCACAATATTCATAAACCACACTTTTCCCACGGTAATAGCCCATCCAAATACCACAGTTACAGCCGTGAGCACAGAAGCCCGTATGAAGAAGTACCTCGCAATGCGTCCGCTCGACCAGCCCAGCTTCTTCCGAGATCGTCCAAGGTACACCACGCCTATCCCAAGCAACATCGTGAACCCCGGTGCGCAGAGATGCGTCAACGTTCGGACGATGTAGGCGGGCGTGCGGTTCCAGCGCTTTATGGGCACGCCGTCCATCTCTGTCTCGCGGCCTGTGCCGTGGGCCCAGGTGTTTAGGGCGAGGGCCATGTGGTCCATCGCCATGACCAGCATGAGGAGGCCGCGCAGGAGATCGGGAGCGAGGGCGCGTGTGGAGGGCTGTGTTGGCTTTGAGGGCCGGGGAGTATCAGGCGAAAAGGAGCCGTAGCTGGCATCGGGACGTCGGTCGGTATCATCGTGGGAGGATGGTGCTGATGGCATGGCTATGATGGTGTCGCATTCATCAGCGACTGGAAGCTATACTCGTGGCGACAGATGCTGGTTAATCGGTACAGAGGCTATGGACAAAGGAGAGGTAAAGAAGGAAGAGGGAGCAGGTATATCATCTCGGATATTTCGGGCGATCGGTCGACATCATAGATCTGGGTATGTTGGTGGATTAATAAGTAATAAGCGGACTTTGGTAGCGGAGTTTCGGTCCATCGTGGACTAGGCGAATCGGAGGGTTTGGCGATGAACCGCGCGGCCCGTCGCTTGGTAATCACATTCAGCATTGGGGCTAAAGAAGAGGGAGCGGTTCCAGAAAGAGCAGCTGGATAATATGGCGTAGGTATATTGAATCGAATTGATGCTAAAGCTAAGAAGCAGAGTAAAGAGTGATGTCACCCAACACAAGAGAACACAGAAGCAAGGTACAGTACAGCCCCTGTCAATCACCCCCGCAATCCAACGCTCACTACCCCTGTCAATCATCCCTCCCTAAGGCTGCACAAGAGCAATGTCTTAATTCGTATCAGCATACGGCCCACTCGAAGAACTGAGCAAAGCACAACCCCCAAAGCTCTTCGTAAACTCTATGCCCTCGCACCCAACTTACGCGGAGCACGCTTCTATGCAGTCTACTAAGCTGTCCGTGACGAGTGTGGGGAGTGTCATGTAGCTGAATACGTCGGTGTTGCATTGGAGGGTGTATGTAGTGCCGGTTGAGTCCTCGTGGGGATTGGCGAGGTCGGTGCAGGCTTGGCCGGCGGTTATTGTTCTGCTGTCGTGGTGGGTTCTTGGGTTGTTGGCTCGGAAGAGGACTGGGCAGTGGTGGACTCTTCATCAGTTGTAGCTTAAGTAGAGCCGTCTACAGTCATGACATCGGTGGTTGATGTATCTTCGGTGGAAGCAGAAGACTCAGCTGTCGTAGTCTCGCTCTCAGTAACAGCCTCTGTAGTCGTTTCGTTCTCCGTGGTGATCTCCCATCACTCACCTGGTAGAAGCCTGCCGTACCACCAAGCAAACTCACCTGCAGCGACCGTACAGATGTCGCGAAGAGTCTCGTAACAGCACCTGTCGGAGGCGCAGGTCCTGCAACAAGCTCTTTATAATCCTCACCATTGTAGAAGAACGGTACGTCGTCTATGAATAGCTGTTCTTCCGCTAGGTTGAAGCTTTGAGCAGGTTGTTGTTTCTGACGAAGCCTTTGTCTTTGTTTTGGCGTTTGCGGGTGTTGGGGGCGGAGATGAGGAAGATCACCGAACGGCCTGGAGGTTCGATGATGCCTGTTGAGGTAGTGAGGGCATCGCTGCTGACTATAGATCCTCGAGTTGTGGTGATTTGGTCGGTCAGGGTTCCGGTCGCTGGATCCAATGACACTGTTTCTGAACCGATGGAGCTTGCGTCTGTTCAGTTTCCACGATTGAAGACACTTCGGTGGTATCAGATGTGACAACCGACGTATCAGACGTCAATGCGCTCTGGGACTCTGTTTCTGTTACACAGTCAGTTTAATTCCCGGCTAGTTCAGGTCACTTACGACTCACGGGTACTGAGCTGTTTCCCGCAAAAGTCGGTTGCAGAGAAGATGCTCCCGTTGATTGACCAGGATTTGCTACAGGAGCAAGGTAGGTAGACAGATACGTAACGCACCGTGTATCCAGCCTCATAGCTCCATGATCGGCCTATGAGAGAACACCACTGGCCCCCAGGACTATTGTGAGGATGATTTGGCTCTTGATGATATCACGTACGTTTCTTTTCAGCTTGAAGAGTAAGATGAAGTCACTATAGCATTTCGCGGCGGAATTACATCTATCTTAAGTATACCAGTAATGACAGCATCTCATCCGTTGTTACATATTAGTTGTTGACATTAACCTAAGGATAAACGAGCCGCCTTGTCGCCCGCCAACTCGCCGTTATTTTCATTCTCACACCGTTAGTGCAACGGCCTACCCGTGCATCCGCCTCTCACAAGCCACGTCTCAAGATTCTGCACATTCAGACACGGCTACTTACATGCCATGCCAGGTCATACGCTACATAGCATCGGGTCATTTTTTACTGTCAAGAGTAAATTGGCCTGCATTTACTGGACCATCGCTGAGGATAGAGAGACATTGGGTCACTTGCTGCCTGCGTAGTAGGGAGGATTCCGTTAAGTCAAACATGAGACTTCATCTGATATCAAGCTACTAAAGGAAGGTGAAGGGACCACGTACCCGTTTATGTAACGGCAAACGGCTACCTAAGTAGCCAAGCGTTAAATCTTGATGGCCGGCCTCTCGTTACCCAATACCGTGTTTGTAACTAAGACAGCAGACCTATCTCGCTTCACCTCCGCATCAGAAGCATGATTGTTGCATTAGC
Source organism: Fusarium nisikadoi (assembly GCA_013623555.1). NCBI lineage: Eukaryota > Fungi > Ascomycota > Sordariomycetes > Hypocreales > Nectriaceae > Fusarium > Fusarium nisikadoi. The sequence goes on from JABFFB010000040.1 coordinate 152,120, forward strand.
GCATCGCAGAGTGCTCTCTAGACCAACAGATGCGGGAAGTATATATTAAATCTAGCATTTACCAACGATTTTTAGGCTGCCCGACCAATCACAGATAGGATAAAACACAATTCGGAGAGCTTGACTATGTGGCTGCGGCAATCTGCCTTAGTTATGTCTCTTTCTAACTGTGCAGGATCAAGACAGCTCATCTTTACGGCTAAGTGCTGATGTTTGCTGTCAGCCGTCGAAATGTGATAAATTCATTAGTTTTTCTAAGTTTGTTCGTGATTAATATGTCTATATATGTTCAGCTGAGGCCAAATCAACCATAGTATCGTTCTTCATGGGCAACGCAGCGAGTTCTTCAACTGCATTTGCTAAATCTTTGTTCTCAGAAACGCCGTCAGATATGCCCTCTGAAAGTGAACATCAATTCTATACGCATCATACCACAATGTCGTCGCTGAGAACACAAAACCGCGGCACCGAAAGACCGCCAAGTGAAAGTCTAAAGCAAAACCCGTTGGCGCATAAATGCTTGCGACAGATCTATGAGCAGAAAGAGCTAACTGAAGATAGCTTCAACTTTTTGTTGAACCTACTCAGAGATGCCTATCCGTCTGAGCGACAGATATCTGTCCGGGGCGACGTAGACACAAAGCCATCCGGCTTTGCACACACTGACTTTGTGACTCCTTTGTACCATAAGAAAACGGGGCAGTGGTCAGTCTTATGCGTGTTTTCTCAGCAACAGAGCAAGGAGAGTCGAGGGAGACCTATCTTCAAGGCACAGCACTATGATCCGGATCCGCGTCAGGACAAGGGCAGGCATGCTGAGGTGGGCGACAGGATTCGCTCCTGGGCCGAGAGAGCGCACGGCAGAAACGTGGAATTGAAGTACACTCGCGTAGTAAGTCTCATCACGCAAATATATTCACTCAATATTAACACGGCCCAGGAGGGGCCGACGGTATCGCACCAGAACGAAACCGGCATTTATGTCGCGATGGGGGTCTTGGACTTTGATGCCCACCGGTCCATTCAGTCAAAAGACGACTTCTGGAGCGGTGATCCTGTAAATATTGTCAAAGGTGCTTTGCAGGCAACTCAGACTCAGTACCCTACCCCAGGAGGAACACCTAAAAGGAGGGGATCCTCTGTCTCTTCTGCGGTCAATGGAGCCGAGGGGATGAAAACCCCAACCAGAACCCCAAAGAACGATACTCGGAATGGCTGGACTCGTCCAAGCTGCGATCGACAGGACATCTTCAGGACCCGGACACCTACGCCAGGAAACCCGAAGCGCAGACGTGTCGATTCAGCCGATCCCATGGCGTTTGAGGTGAAGGAGAAATTGGAGGCGGCTAGTTGCTTCATCTCGGGCCTGAAACTTCCTCCAGTGACAGCTCTTCAAGATGAGGTCGACGATCGCCTCAAGGAGCGCAGCGAGCATGTCAAGGCTATCGAGAAGAAGAAAGAAAGGCTACAGAAGTGTCAGAACGAGCGAGCGTCACAGGCCAAACAGCATGGTATTATAGATACAGAGTTCACGAAACTCGGCGCCGACATCACAGCTGATGAGAAGGCTGCCAGGGAAGCGCTCGCAGAAATCCCTCCCCCTACGAGGAAGTTCAACTTCCCCATGCCGAGTACACTGCAGGACGTGTACAGAGAATACTTCGAAACGAACATCGAGCCACAGAGACAGAGGCACAAGGAGTTGGGCACAAGGAAGCGCAAGGCAAGCGAGATGTTACAGTTGGCGGAACAAGCCTGTACGAAGCGTGAGGAGGAAGTAGAGCAGTCTGAAGATAAGATGAGGGGGTTTGAGGAGGGGGTGAAGACGGCGTATATGAGGAGGGAGTTTGTGGCCATGAAGGAGAGGCATCTGGATGATCATAGGGCTTTTCTGTTGCAGTTTGAGGGTAATGATTGGGAGAAGAAGTTGGATAAGAGGGGAGGTAAGACGTAGTAGTTTTGCATGTTTCATCATTGGGTTTGGTTGGAGATTATTTTACATGGCAGACTTGTTTCGGCAGATGCATTTGTTTGGTAGGGTTGGTCATCATGTCTCAGGTTAGCGTTTCCTTTACATTGCAGACAAGACAGTCTTATGTTTTTACGAAGTCATTTCTATTTGGGGTGCATAGATGCCATTTCATCCGCATCGTGAAGCGATATCATTAATTATCTGGGGTTGAGGGTCAAAACGTGGGGTTGTGAGATGAACATCTCCGAGATCCGGCACTTCGGCGATATGACGTTTTGTTTTGTTTCCAAGTGACCAATACAAAATGAGATTATTACGTGGGGTCAGCCGAGCTGATAATCCCCGGGTTCCGGGTCTGATCCTTTCACTGAGTCACAACCATCACAATGCACCCAGCTACAGTCAAGCTACAGAGTAGACAGAATGTGATAGAATTGCTCCCAATGCTCGGAAAAGTCTCATCAACTGCCGGTGCACGGCTACGCACGGCCCGGCGACCGAAATCTTGATCTCGGCTGTTATCAAACCTATCGCCAATCGCCCAACCAATTTGAGCTTAAAGTAGTGAGTCAATGGAGACGACCAAGAAAAAGAAAGGAAGAAAAAAAAAAGGGCTGCTCAACAAATTACGTTGTCATCCCCAAAATTTCTTACCCTTCGGCCTCTCTCCGTCCGAATTTACAGCAAAGCTTCTAATACCTACAGGCAGTACCTTAGTAGCTTAGGCTGTTTTTTATAGTGTCAGTAGCACCGAGTGCGCCCCCCAACGTGTAACCAAGGATTGGATCTACTGCAGGTGGTTGCTGCAGTCTTGCCCGTTTTTATCCTTGTCTGTTGAACCGTCGCTGTCACTTGTCACTGTCACATCCGTCCATTATCGCACCATATCCATACCTACCTGCTGCAGCTGCAACCGCGCTGTGGATGCCTCTAATGTTTTCCTCTCGGCTCCCTTACTTTTCTCTCCGCTCCTCCTCTTCCTCCTTCACATCTTTATCTTCATCATCTCAGCGTATTGCCTCTCGCTCCATACTCACCACCTTCCAAGCACGCTTCACTTCTTCCTCATCCACACAAGACCCAAAACCCGCTCCGAGACCAGATTGGCGCGCAATGGCCGAGCAAGACATCACAAAGTATCTCCAGCAGAGCCACGACCGGCTCTTCGACAACAACCGCGCCTGGGCCGAGAACAAGGCAAAGGTCAACCCGGACTTCTTCAAGAACCTCGCCGCCGGCCAAGCACCCGAGTACCTCTGGATCGGATGCGCCGACTCTCGCATCCCCGCCGAGCAGATCTGCGGCCTTGAGCCGGGCGAGGCATTTATCCACCGCAACATCGCCAACCTCGTGTGCAACACTGACCTCAACGCCATGGGCGTCATCAACTACGCCGTCAAGCACCTCGGCGTCAAGCACATCATCGTCTGTGGTCACTACGGCTGCGGAGGTGTCAAGGCGGCTATGACCCCCCAGGACCTCGGCCTGCTGAACCCATGGCTCCGCAACATCCGCGACGTCTACCGCCTTCATGAGAAGGAGCTCGATGCGATCGAGGACGAGGGCGCCCGCTACGACCGCTTGGTCGAGCTGAACGTCGTCGAGCAGTGTCGCAACGTCATCAAGTCTGCTGATGTTCAGCAGTCGTGGCACGAGAACAAGTATCCCATTGTTCACGGATGGGTGTTTGGTTTCAAGGATGGACTTCTCAAGGATCTTAAGATTAACTTTGAGTCTGTGTTGGCCGACATCCAAAAGATTTACAACCTTGTTGACAAGAAGAAATAATGGAAGAGCGTGGCGTTGATAGAAGAAATCTAACTTACCTTTCTGATTCAAGTGCTGTGTCTGTGACTGATGATGCAAGGACAGCCTTGTGAGATGACAAGAGGTTCAATGAAGGGGCAACGTCCACCTTTTAAACATATCAGTAGCGTTTCTTAAGTGCCTGATATGCAGGGATACTGCTCTCTTCAGCCCTACGAGTGACCGTAACAGGGACCACGGCTTGGCTCGACCGCACCTCGATGACGGTCTGGGCCTTCAAGGTGTCGAGAGACGGAGGAGCAACACAGCCACGGCGTTTTTTGCACAATTGGAGGCCTATTACCTCCTACGAAATGCCAGTGCTTCCGAAATAAAAAAGCAATTTTAAAGCAATTTTTAAATGCTCTTATTAATGGTAGAAATGCAGAAATTCATCACAAGGATCGCTCTCACGTGACCACCCTTTCAGGGTGCATCTCCACACATCGTACGATTTCCACATGGCCTGGTCCACGATGGAGGGATCGCTTGCAGGCCTCGGATCCAGAGACGGCAGTTTTTTCCCAAGTGCCGGATCAGAGATTTGGCGAATATGGGGAAGTTGGCCGGAAAAAGAAGGTTGTTTCTGATCTTGCTGCTAATGTGAATGGCTGATCGGGCGTGATGAACCGGGAAATGTCTCTCTTTGTGAAGTATTGGTAGAGGGGCCGGTTATGTGCAGCATCGTTGCAAGTGTAATTTGCGCTTCGTTACATCATGCTTTGAAAACGATGATGAGAATTCATCTGCGACTAATTCAATTCAGCTTCAACAAGGGGTGTTCATCTGGTTTGCTTCGTTTGTTGTGCCCTCACAATCTGGTGACCTTGATGGACAGGGCGCATAGAACGGCATATGTACATCTCGACTGTGCTTACTCGGATGCTTGATATTGGCGTTTTATCGAGGGCCGAGACCTTGACGCTTGTTTGTAAAATATAGGCTAATAATAACAAGTCCACAGGTTTGCTTCATGTTAGCTATGGCTGCTTGTTCTACGGGCCGGTACGCTGATTCGTTTCGCTACCTGCAGCTTCAATCAATTACCTAGGTCAGTACCTTGTGTCAAGGCAGGGCATTAAACTTATCAACTCGTTTTAATTCCTTACCAAGAATATAAATAAAAACCGCCCTTTACTTGTTTTAAGACTTAATTGTGTATTGTCTTTCAATTGTGCACGCGACAAACACTTGTCCTCACTTACAAAGTGTGCATGCCAAGATTACCCTACAGACAAGCAAGTCAGAACCTTTTTGCTCTTCCCCCGTCATCCCGTTTCGTCTACCAAAGCCCAAACTCTGACTGATCTTCACCCAAACCTATATCACTCACCTCACTCACTTCAAACCTCAAAACACCACGTTTCCGTCTCCGCCTCTTCCGCTGTCCGTACATGAGTTCTGCTTGCTCGCTTTCCTTCAGCAATAAGCATCACGTGAGTGATTCGGTCTGGTGGTCTAGTGGTATGATTCTCGCTTAGGGAAAACCCTACAGCATAGCTTGCGAGAGGTCCCGGGTTCAATCCCCGGCCAGACCCTTACTTTTGCCATGAAGATGTCGTGGAAGTATTTCTTTTTGCTGTTTGTTAACAGTTGGTTGGTTGGACTGTTGATGTGAGTGAGGCCATTGAGTTTGGGTCTCACCGAACCTTGTTAGTCCCCTTGAGTCACTTTCGATACCCCTTAAGCCGTTTCGTGTGAGGCACAGACATGCTTATAGAGGCTAAAGAGGGTTAACGAATTTTACTTGAATTTTCTGCCTTTTTCTCAATCAGTCTTGTTCCGGTGACACCGACAATTGGTTGATAGATGTGTCGCATAGTAATTGGTGACGATGTTGCGCTTGCATGCAGACACTTTTCGCGGTGGAGATATTTCGGCGCTAGTCTATTTAAGTCACCTCCACTGTCGCGTTTTGCTCATGCGAGCAAGTCCCCGCCGTGCATCATGGTCCTGGTCTCGCTCACTCACAGTGAGCGCACCTTCTAACGGCTGCGAACAAAAAAAGTAAACAACCCGTGTAGCCCATCCCAGCCCAGCCCAGCCCAGCCCAGTCCAGCGCATCCCATCCAAACATAACTTGACCAATCCCAACTCAGCGTAAGACAAGGCTTCAAACCGCGTTGTCTTCTGTTTGTTGCTCCTTTTTCTGCCCGAATTGTCAGTCCATGTCGATCTAGTCACCGAATTTGTTTGTGTCTCCTGTATCTTCCCGTGTTTCCGTCCGTCACCATGAACGCGATTTTCAACTTCTTGTCATCACCGCTCAAGCAGCCCACAGAGAGACCTCCACCCTCCAGCATGCCACTTACCGCCTCGCGACCGAGTTTGTCGCCTAGAGAGCAACGTCTTGCCAAACGCGCTGCAGACAGGTTTTCCGAGCCGGCAGGTCGCAGTCCCGTAAGTTTCATCTAGAAGGTGCCCAGCTTTGCTTTGCACTGCGCTGCGCTGCATCGCGCAGGTGCCTTAATGAGCTGGCACCTCCCCCCCAAGTCTTATCTTGGGCACCTGCTGACTTTGGCTCTTCTTTCTTACAACAGCGCTCGCGTCTGAGTAACGTTTCTCTTGCATCGAGCGACCACGATAACACCGCCGAGATTTCTGTTGTTAGTCGACGACGAGAAACCATCGCCATGGCTCCACCGCCGAGCGTCAAGAAGCGCACCAGCACGTCTGCGCGCTCGTCGCCGATACGAAAACCAAAGACTAACGGATCTGTTTCTCGCGTCGCATCATCGCCCGCCGTCCGATCTTCCCCTAGAAGGCGAGAATCGGCTGAGCTTGGAGAATTTTCGCCGGCCTTTGCCACGTCACCAGCCTCAACCCCTAAGAGGAGGGGCATTAATGGAGTTTCTCGAACCAGCGAGGAAGCTAAGAGCCCTAGAAGGTCCTCGAGGGGCTCGCGCGTGACGGAACTTCAAACAAATAGCAAAGCACAGAAAGGGAAGACGCCCAAGGAACAGCCCGAAGAGGTGCAGTCTGAAGAAGAGGCGGAAGACGACAAACTATACGAATTCGATAGTATCACGGATCACCGCTGGGTTGGGAACGAAATCGAGCTATGTATGCAATGGAAAGATGGCGAGAGCTCCTGGGTCTCAGAGGAACTTCTCCATACCGACAACCCGTCGGCGCTTTTTGCGTACTGGCGCTCGCAGCCCGACGGGCGACCTAAGAACCCCAACGAGGACGACGATGTCTACCAGGTTTTCGCGATTCGAAAGCACCGCGTGCGTAAGGGTGAACCGCAGGTCATGGTCGAATGGTTAGGCTACGGCGTATCCGAAAACACCTGGGAGGACCAGGACTACATCGAAACGGTCGCGCCCAAGCTCGTCGATGCCTATTTTGACCAAGTTAAGGGCAAGAGTCAGGTAAAGAGCAAGCCGAAGAGCAAAGCGAAGCCCAAGGCTCCTGCGAAAACCAAGGCACAAGCAAAGACGACTCGTGGCGCGACTAGAAGCAGCGCAAGGGTTTCGAAGCGATAAATAATTACACTGAAGTACGATTGGAACTGGTTGTATTATTTTGCCTCAAAACGGCCGTGGAAGTGTTTTTGAAGGGGCCGTCCAGATGCAAATGGGTACCTGTCATGATGGAAATGAACATTGGTTGGACTGTAATAAAAATTAGGACCTTGAATTGACCCTAAGCGATGAAAGTATTCAGGTAGTTTATATGAGATTTGGTAGACTCTCTATCAAGTTTGTTTTGGCAACCTCTTCTAAAGTCACAAGTCTTCTTGCTTCCCGAGGCTTGCCTTGCAAATGCATGATGGTGATGATCTGATTTGCTTAGCATCACCCAGGGAGCAAGATAACTTAGGGCCTCTCCCTATCCTAAGTGATGAAAAGACTTAGGCAATTCAGTGTAGATAAGTAAGGCCTTTAGATTAGTTATTTTAGTTATTTTATATAAAGGTTTCGGGTTTCTTGCCTCTCCGTAGCATCCATGTAAGACTGATGGATCCTGATGGGGCTGACTGTATCCAAAACGCCCACCTCAAACATCGTGATCTTCATCTCGTCATCCTCAACCAACTCAAACTCACACATTCAACACAATCACGATGACGGCCCCTAATCTCTCATCTCGTATACCAACGATCATCCTCCTCTCCATCCTCACAGTCTTTGGCTTCGACGCGCTCATTCTGCAACTCGACCGCAACGGCTACACCTCCATGCTGAAATCCATAACCCACGACCCTCTGCCGCGTTTTCTCCCCGATACTAATCGCCTACTCCTCAAGCAATACACGGGAATAGGACCAATCGATGGCTTTTTTGCTTTTTCGAATGTCATCTGGGCGAACGTGACCGATGGCTCGAGGCCGGAGCTTTCGCTGTTTACGTTTTGTTTCGGAGCGCAGTTGATTGCGCTTTTTGTGGTGTTTCTGATTGAAGCGCAGAGGGTGCTTGCCTGGAGTCCTGTTGTGCTCAAGTAAGTTATTTTGAGAATTGAGAATTGAGGTTTGATATGCTGACAATGGATGTAGTGGTGTCTTTTGGGGATTTGCGGTGCAGAGCCTTGGGTTTGGATTCGTAGCGCCGCTCTACTTTGTCATTCACTTGATCTTCACAGCTGGATCTTCAAGGTCTGAGAGCGTTCATATTCGAGACTCCTTGTGCCTTCACACTGTTGTGCCGTCTTTTCTTCTCGGATACATCGTGCCGTGTATCTTCATGGCGTATCCATTCTCAAACTTCAATGTTCGACAGTGGGCTAATGCCGTCTGGTCCATCGCTCCAGTCTACATCTTCTCCCTTCAAGCGGTATTCACCGTTGTCCTGAAGAGGCTGAGCGTTGGACAGGATGCGCACAAGCCAAAGGTCGTACTCGACAAGAATGCTCTATCGCATGCCTACAGCTTCGCATGGAACGTCGCAGTCATAGGCCAGATGACAACCTACGCCGTCCTCATCGCAGCAAGCCTCCTACCCAACCTCTTCCCCGACGGCGTAGCGGCCTCGCTGAGCATGAACAAAGTCTTCACTCCCGACGCGGCGCCTCATTCATACAAACCCATGTCCAGCGCCGCCGCGGCTATACATAACTTTCTGATCTACGATTTTGGAACGGGATCTGTGGCGGCGCTTGTGTGGGCGCTGCAGCAGCTGTTGGAGGCCAAGCCGGAGTTGAGGGTTGGAGAGGAGAGGACTAATCTTGTGAGGGGGGTTGTTACGAGCGTTTTGCTGTCGGGGCCGGGAGGGGCGGTTGTTGCGTTGATGCAGCATCGTGATGAGTCTGTTCTAAGCGCTGAGGGCAAGGCTGAGAAGATTCAGTGAAAGAAACTGGGCTGGACCGGGCGTATGTAAAAGTAAAGGGCCAGATTGTGATAAGTGAGATAGGATTGCTTTCTATTTATCTAAGCCTTCTCCTCTCTGTTCTCTCCAAGAGGAACATCTAAGCCATGTCGCCCCTTGTACCCCGACACCTCAGCTGCTTTCCATCCGCCCTTTTGTAGCAGACTCTCATCCTTGAGACGATAAACTTCAACCTTGAGAGGTCGACAGCACTTGATCATCTCCTCCTCACTATCCTCTCCAAAGCCCCAAAGCGACAAATCACCACCAGGGCAAGTACCTATAACAATTAGCAACTCTCAACTCACATCACGCTCAAAAATGTACTTACTCAAAGCCATAAGCAAGTCCTGCTCCGCCAAAAACTCAATGTAATCCCCCTTCTCCGCCGGGCAAGGATTCATAAAATATCTCCCTTGCTCATCTAACCCCGTGACCTGAAAGATATTGATAACATCATGAACATCACCCTCATTTAACCCATAGGGCAACACCGCGCGGGTAAGGTTAGAGTGGCATTGGAAGTTATACTGCCCTCCGCTGAGAACAGTGTTGATGTACGGATCACATCGCGTGCCGAGAAGATCGTGAACCCTCCCGCCGTGCTCATCTGTGCCGTACCAGTCAAGAGTGTCGGTGATTATGGTGGCTAGGGGACGCATGTAGGGGAGGTTGGACCAGAGACGGTCGTACGTTGAGACGTGTGAGGCGTGGAGTTGTTTGGTGCGGGATGCCCAGAAGCGCTCACGCGGGTTATGAGCGTTCCAGATATTCAGATCACCTTACTAGTGTAAGTCAAGTTCAAATGTCTAACTCATCCTCTGCTCACTTCATCCCCAGATATCCTTACCAACCTGCGGGCCCTCAGGCGTGCTGATCTTGACGATACATCCCGCCGGGGCTTTCCATGCCTTTCCGGATCGAATCGGTAGAGTGAATTCCTCGACGAGTTCACGCGGTGCCTCGCGGATGGAAGTGTACAGAGCCTTATCGACGGTGAGGACTGAGCCTGGGGAGGGGAGATAAGCTGGGACGGGCTTCTTGATTGGCTTTCTGTTTGCCAGACGCTCAGCTCCGTTTGAAGACATGATGGCTTTGAGATATACAGTTTGAGCAGGAAGAGAAATTTCGTGATGTGAGGAGGAGAGTGTTAATCTCTTGGCTGTTCTAAGTGGAGACTTGGTCGTGTCTCGTCCTCTATTGATAGAGTTACAAGAAGGCGCACGATAGGGTGTTTTGAGTCTGGAGGTACTTGGCTTCTAATTCATAGGGCGTGAATGGCATTTACTCATTGATCATTAATAATCTGTGTTTTTACCCAAGACCGGCTCTGGGCAGCATGAGGAATTACAGTGCAGGTTGGTTGCGGATGATGCGATTTCGGAGGTGGGTCGGCATCGTGAAGACTTGCCGATATCGACCCTCCACGGCAAATGAAAAGTTGCCGTATGCATGAGGATCCAGAATGGCACCCGATATCTAGGTAGTTAATTATTATCGATGTGCAGACCCCGACTATTCTTTACAAGCCTTTTGAAACAGCATGTCTGGCCCTGCGTTAGAACCAGCACGCTGGGCTTGCCCCTTACTGCTCGACCCGACCTTGTTACCCCTCCACGAAGCTTAGGACCCCCCTAACTTGATCTTTCTGGTAACGTTCAAACTCTAACAATCCAAGCTCGAGTACCAAAAGATAGCGGGCGACGCCGACGTTGAACGCTAGATACATGCCTATGCATACCTAACCGAACGATGATGTGATGGGAGCTTACGTCGCTCCCTGTTCGAAGTCCAAGAGTGAGCGAACGCGTCGCAAACGAGCACATCGGCCGAAGCCCTCAATCACGACGTGGGCGAAGACGAGAACGATCACAGCTGCGAACAACAGCTATAAAGATACTGTCACATGAGATATGTCAAGACCCTCACGACATGGTCTTTGAGGAGTTGCGACAGCCATTGGGATATCCACCCTTGGTCCGGCTTTAGCGCAAACGTTAGCGGACGCTGTACGTCAGCCAGTATAATTTACACAGATTGATAATGGACATGACGCAATTCGAAAAGTCGCGTCTCGAACAATACCTCGCAAGCGCAATCCTCCGTTGCAATAAACCGTGCAACAAGGCGCGCGCCCTCGTCTTGAGCTATCAACGATACCTGTTCTCCCCAAATACCACTCTTGGTAGCAGCCTGGGAACAACATGGCTAAGTCGCGCAATTGACATGGCAAAGGCTGCAAAACCGCGATGGTCGACTTGAAGAAATAGATAAGTGATTGTAGCCAGATTGGTCCGAGAGATTGCCATGACGACAAGTTCACTAAGTTCAATTCGCATCGCGTTGACATGCAAGAGTCAAATATTAAGAGACTATTGTTTGACGATCCAATACCCTTGGCCAATGACCGCCATGTGGCTCTTTAGTGTATCAGGCTTATTTGAGCGGGGATTGGCACATACTGGTAACCATTGGCCGGGAATGTCCCAGTTACTGTGATGCTGCAAATCCGTGCATTTGACTTGGTGTTGACTTATATAGTTAAGTTGCATAGTTCGGCGATAACTTTAATATTCCTCTCTCAACCAATAGAGCACTGCAATACTGAGAACTCGTACCACAATAATTCACGGCCCTAGATAAGGACAATCACACAATGCAATTTATCGAATTTCTTTTATCTTCAGCTGTATTTCCACTACTGTCCACAGACTGAGACACCACCAATCACCGTCCCATCTTCCCAAGGGAGGAATGCTCCTTCGACCCTTGCACCACAATTCCAGGAATGCTTCCAAGACAGGGGCTCATTCCAGAAAAAATGAGCATCATAGTCTAAGGATTGCATGTCAGGCTATAGCTCCCTTGCGTAGGGCACAGATAGCCTTATAGACCTCAAGGGTCCTCTCCGATCTGCGCCTTGTTTTGTGCAAAACGTAATCATGGTCGTCATATCAGGCTCCCCTTGGGCCAAAAAACTGGTTTTCCTGATTATTTCTTTAAATATACTTCTCTGGTGGTATGTCTACTCTGTCCCGGGAGTTACGGGTCATGTCAAGCCTCCGACGACGAATTTGAAGACGAGCGATGCGAAAGCGATACCGGCGGATAAGAAGGTGCAAGGAAAGGATGGGAAGAGTGTCAAGGGTGTGAAGGCGGCCAAGGACGAGAAACCTGGCGAGTCTGTTGACAAGAAGGGATTTAAGACGTTCCGTTCTTGGAGTAACTTTGACGTCGTCAGACCCAAGAACGATCACACTTTTGTGTATCGTCGGTTCAAGAGCTCGCCGCATAAGCCTCCACATATTGAATGGAACCCTAATGGAAAGGAACTCTCAAAGGGATATGTCTTTATCACACCACAGTCCAGCGGCGCCGAGAGGGGTCTTGTGCAAGCTGCGTCGTTCATCATGAAGCAGAATGCAGAGATGATATACGCCCACGACGAAGAACCCTACGATTCTGAGGGCTTCCGTGTGCAGACCGTCCACGGCGAGCAGTATCTTACGCTCTGGCGCGGTGCGCGAAAGATGAGCCATGGATTCGGAGAAGTCATCATCATGAATAATGAGTACGAAAGGACGGTTATCCACCTCGATGCCATCATCACCAACATGTACGGCCAAAAGTTCCTCAGCGGGCTGGACTTTCACGAGCAGGAATTGACCACGCGAGGGACGATTCTTGTCACGGCCTACAACACGACCATGTTCAACCTCACGCAGATGGGAGGGTCAGAGCACGGTTTCGTTTCTGACTCTCTATTCTTCGAGATCGATATCGAAACGCAGGAGATTCTGTTCAGCTGGAGCGCCCTCGACCATTTCTGGCCCCAAGACTCCATGCTTCCACTTATTTCATCCTCTGGCTACGGCGGGCCCAAGAACCCATATGACTTCTTCCACCTGAGCTCAATACAAGCCGTCAACCACGATTCATTCCTCATCAGCAGTCGGAACTTCTGGTCTGTGTATCTGATCTCACGCTCAAATGGTAGGATCCTTTGGGAGTTGAGAGGGAATACCAAAGGAGGAGATTTCGGCGCGATGCCGCACCATGGACGATTCCGGTGGCAGAACCACGTCCGCGCGCATAATGTTACGTCGAGGGAGATGATAATCAGCATGTTTGACAACCACAATAGTCCAGAGGATTTGGGAAAGACGTATTCGCGGGGTTTGCTGCTGAAGTTGAAGCTGCCGCCTAACCCGGACGAGAAGCCCGAGGTTTTGCGTATTCTCTCGCCAGATCGTGCAAAGATCTCACCTGAGTACGGAAGTTACCAATTGGGTCTCAGCAATGGCAACCAATTTGTGAGCTGGGGCGCAGGCGGTGTCATCCACGAATATGGTCCTGATGACGGCCACGATCTCCGCTGGCAAGCCCGCTTCGGCCACGACGAGTCCATCACCAGCTACCGCGCCTTCAAGGACGTCTGGACAGGCACACCCTCCAAATGGACGCCCGCTCTCGTCGTCGAAAAGCGCGAAGACACAGTGTATGGCTTTGTGAGCTGGAACGGCGCAACCGACATAGATTCCTACAACATCTACCTCGCGGAACAAGGCACGGCGCTCAAACCATTGGGAAAGGCTAATGTGCTGGGCTTCGAGACGGGCTTCGATCTCGGTGTTAAGAACAACGAGACGAATTGCATCATGGTCGCTGCTGTGAGGAAGGGCCAAGAGATTAGACAGTCGAATGTTGGGTGTATTGAGGGTAGGACGTTTGTGTCGACGATTGTGGATTCAACGGGTAAGGCGACGGGGGATTCTATCGTGGAGAAGACTACGATGCAGAAGATTTTAGGATATTTCTCACGAGGTTGATGAGAATTGTATTTTACTACGATGCAAGCATGTCATTTCTTCATTACTGAACCAAGTTCAGCTTCTTTCCACCATGCCCAAAATAGGTGTTGATGATGGCGCTACTCTCAATAGCCCAAGTACAAGGCGATAGTTCAGCAGATTAGTGGGAATTATTGCAAAAGAAAATTAAATCAAGAAAGGAGTCTAGATTTAAGAATAAACATAGGCTTAATTACTGTCTCTGGTCTGTTTATTCTTGTTGCATTCGTTCCAACTTGGTCACCATGAGATTCACGCACCCAGCACTACTGTTGGCGCTGTGCCAAATTGCTTCATCATCACCATGCAAGCCCTCATCATCAGTGACTTCCAATGCTCCTACGAGTACCGAGAATGATTTCGCGTCATCTGCGACCGCGACACCGACAGCGATCTCGGTGGAAACAGGCTCATCCACTGTGTCTCATGACACGACGCTGACCTCCGACTTGTCAATCTCGACGACTTTGGTGTCAACTACACTCGACGCAACAACAGACTCGTCAGCAACCGTGGATGAGACTACGACCACCTTTGAGAGCGAGACAACCTCAGGTTCTGCTACCCTCATCTCGACTACCACCACCGACGCTTCAACCACCACATCAGCAGCCCCCGAAATCCCATCCAACCGCGTCCTCAACTCTGGCTTCGAGGACGCCTCGGTCGAACCCTGGCAATCCATATCAGGAAACCTATCCCCGTCATCATCAGAAGTCCACACTGGCAGTCAAGCCGGTTACTTCAGCTTCACCGCCCCCATGACCACAGTGATGGGTGCAAGACAGTTCATCAACCCCGCCTGGATCACGCCCGGAATGACCTACAAATTCTCCGCCTGGGTTAAGATCACAAATACTGTCAACTGCGGTTACCGCACGGTGGTTTGTGGCCATGGCGCCGGGCAAGGTACGACAAGTTCGGTTGGGTTCATCGCCGAGACTGGAGGGTTTTCTTTGGCGAGTGTGACGTGTTCTTGGACGCAGGCTCAGTGGGAGGCTGGGCCGAGTGTACAGATTAGGAGTTCTTGTACGGGACTTTCTTTCTTTGTTGATGATGCCACTTTGGAGGAGGATGTGACCTTGGGGTGAGAGTGAGAATGTCGTATTGGTGCTGGGACCAAAGGAACGGGGAAGACCAGAGCGATGGCAGTATTTATTTCGAGTGTTCCAAGTTTAATATATAGATAAGGACAGAAAGGCAGTCAACGCAAGTTGCTGCCGAGTAACATAGACTTTATATAGATGGTATATACCAACAATATTCCAGCTGGACCATGGACCTAGACGTTGAGTACCGCTCCAACTACCTTCTAAACGGCTCATACTGGCCAGTCTGAGGATTGTAAATACTGACAACACTAGAAGAAGAGCTCAAAGTATTGAAGCTCTTGTAAGTTCTGTTAGTCCGTGGACGATGGTGAGCTAGTGTTGGTGGTCTTCTTTGCTGGTAGTAGTGTAGCGGAGGCGGATACTGTATACAGGACTGGGTTCTGTAAGGGGACTGAGGGTAAAGGTAGTAAGGTCCACGATTCCTAAGGTTTGCGTAAGAAGGAAGATATGGAGGCGGTTGTAAATATTTCGGGGGTGTTCGGGGCGGCTGATACTGAGGAGGGGGCTTTGAAGGAGTGTCAATGACAGTTTCGATATCCTGCAGATCATCTGAAGAAACTGTAGCTAATTGCCTTGGGTGAAATATGTTAAGAAGAAGTGTGACGAGGAAGATGGATCCTGCGTCGAAGACATAGAAGTAGATTTCTGTTGCTTGGAGAATGCCAAGGGGTCCAGTGGCATACTCGATCACTCGATAGACTGACCGAGCAATCACGAGTCCACAGGCGATGTAAAGAACGATTATCCAGCGTTTCCAAGGGATGGTCTGATTGGCACTGAGGCGAGATGGGTTATCGATAATGCGGCTGTGCATGATGTGCAGAACCGAATTGAAGAAGCCGAAGAAGTAAATCTGAAAAGCCAGGCCGCTAATAATTATGAGCTGGGCTGTTCTTTGCTGACCAACGGAAGTAGCATTAATCAATATGCCAGCACCTATTTCATATGAGTAGATGATCAGAAGCGGGAATGGCTGGACTAACCTGTAAATTGTGTTGCCAAAGCGACCAAGTCGGCAAAAATGAAGACCTTGGGGATGGCTTTGACCGGAACAAGTGAATAGATATCTGCATCCAGAGAAATAATGATTTTTCTCAGAATCATGTAGATACTCGCAGTAATCAAACTTGGACCTAAAAGAAACGCAAATGTCTGAATAGCATAAGGAGCGAAAGTCCAGTCTGGCGATTCAGAAGCTGATACAGCACGACAAGCATATCCAGCAGCCTCAACTACAGGAATCAGCACTCTCAGTTCACTCACCTCCAACTCAAGGATAAGTTCAACTTACCAACACAACCCAAAAGAAACGGTATAAAAAACCAAGTCCTGCATCGTATCATCTGCAACAAACAAACAACAGTCGAAGCAGAAAACAAACCAAGCGCAATGAGAGAAAGAATAAACGAAGGATGATAATGGTACAGCTCGAGTGCTGCCATGGTGCAGGTGAAAGCCTCAAGGCTTGAACGAGAGTGAGCCCGTGAGTTTGGAGGTAAAACAAAATGACATTTTTTCGAGACACGATCGATGTTTGGTCTCGGAAGGGTGGAATAAGGCTTTATTTCCACGGAAAACTCTATAAATAACCTTGATCTGGTTCATCTGGGGGCGGTGATGAATGCGGATGAGATGCTGCTTGCGGGTGACCCACTGGCTGGATGCAGATGATGATGTCTCAAATCGATCAAGTTCTGTGGGAGTGAGACAGATATACTGAGACGTGTTGTCTCGAAGCATACTGACCAGGGATAATTAGTTTGTGATTGGTGGCGATAGAGTTGTGTGTACCTGAACCGGAGTTTTGTTTCTGAGCTTGCGGGTAGAGCCGAGATTTGTCTCGATCATCGCGAGATAAGGTCATTGGTTTATCACGATGGACCGGGAACTTGAGAGTAGGTGCAGAGCTAATGGTTCTAGATCGAGGGCTTGATAGTTCTTGTTCATGTCTATTACAAGCTAACTCTTGGCATCGTGAAAAGGATGCCGAGACTTGTTTTTACTGAAGCTGGCAAGCCGTGTAGGCAGTGAAGGAGGCTGAAGCCCAGCAGGACTCCCAAAATACAGTATTGGGAGCTATTTGCCTCATTCATTCTCATAAGGAATATCAATACTCGGGTTCTCATCGTAGTGCGCATGATATGCAGGCCCTGACAATTTGAGGTTTTAGACAGATAATCAAGGCAACATTGAGAACAAGGGTGATGGAGGGGATGTCGGCATGGTTTATTGTAGGCATGAGACTTGAAAACTTTATATTGGGACTGGAAAAAAGGTCGTATTCATCGAATGATAATGTGGTATCATCGAGATACCCTGACGATGTTTGTAGCTGGATTTAGGCACCTAGACATTTAGCAGCAATCTTTGACATGCCTCTGGAGGAGATTGGATAAAGATCTCAAGAAAAATGAGATATCTGTAGTTATTAATGACATATTAGAACATCAGAAGGACAGTGAAGTGATCGTGAAGGTTGAAAATAGTTAGCGAAGTGCATAGGCAAGTCGTGTGATCCCAGAGCTTATCTGCGGATCTTAAGCTCGGGTATCGTGAGGTTGAGAACATGTGTCCCTGTCATGCCCATTGAGTTATAATTTATGTGATTTGTTAGTAGATACAATAATTCCGCACATATCACAGCTTCAACAACATCCAAAGATGAATCAAAAGCTCACGGTTGTTTGTTGTTCAATGACTTTGAGTTTTATCAAACACGTCTTAAACCCGAGCCATAGCCGATGTGCCTGATCCTTTCCCCAAACAGCAAAGTGTGAAAAAGAGGCTGGCTGGGTGATGTCACAAACAAGACTAAGCATGCCTCCCGTCGAATCAGATCCCAGCACGGAGAAAATATCTCAACTTGTCTCCGATCCTTAGGGAGGCTTGTCAACTCCACGATCGAGATATTGCTTTAGTGTGGCCCCCTTGTACACAACCAAACTCTCACTCCGCACTCAACGTCCTACGCCCGAGACAATCGGGCTGAATGTACCTGTAGTGAAGTGCGCGTCCAGGGGACTGTCGCACCCTTGGACAGGGCGATCAGTTCGTTAGGCTAAACGAGACACCACCACCGCGGAGCTGGACACAGAACGGACGGGGGCGGCGTCTAACGTCATGCCGTACAAGACTCTGCTTCCTGCACCTGATGCTTCGGGTGATCCTGGCCCCAAGGATCAAGACACGCGGGTTGCCAGGCGGAGGCGGGCGAATAGGCCCAACGCCTGCGAGAACTGCCGCCTGAAAAAAGCCCGTGTAAGTCACTCCTTATTTCTCTACCTGCTGCACCCGAGTTCCTGTATGGTACCTCATGTGTGACCCACCGCTGATGCTGTAGCCAGTGCGATGGTAAGAGACCAAACTGCTCCAAGTGCGAGAAATGGGGAACGGCGTGCGTCTACAGCGTTGATCACCTCGGCAATGTCGAGCGTGAACTCAGAGAGCACCGTGATATTCTCGAGTTCTTGCTGTCGCTCCCAGAAGATGAAGCCCTCGCCGTACACAGGCGGCTAAGGAGTACGAGTAGCCTTTCCGATGCACTGTCCTCGTTGCAGGGGAGTATGCATGGGAGGCTTCAGCCCTCTGGCATACGGACTGCCCAGGCCATGTCGCCGCCGACGTCGTCAGGTCTAGAGTTTGAGCTGACGGTTCGCCATGGCATGGCGTATCCCACCTTGTTTCCCCTGGACCTACCGTCTTTGAGCGCCGATCCTAGATTGAGACCTGTTCAGCGCTCGTCCCAAGGGCTTTTGCTCGAAGGATCGTCGCCGTCTGACACCATGTCCCCGTCGACATCATCTAGCAATGAGCAGTCTGTACCTACACCGAGCACTCAACCGCTCGAACGTCCCCCCATAAAACAAGAGGAAGACGTCGCCGGCCCCCATAGAGAAAAGTATTGCGATGAGAGGTTACACCAACTGCAGATTGGGTACTGGACTGGTGTCTCTATTGACGACCAAGTCGCTGCCAGCGCCATCTCACTATACCTGCAGGGGAACCACTCCATATTTGGGCTCTTCGACCCGGACCTTTTTATACACGACCTCGTCCACCGCAAACACCAGTACTGCTCACCCTTCCTGGTGAATGCCCTGCTGGCCCACGCCTGTGTAAGTTGCCACTCGCCACATGCTGTCATTTTGGCTGATGTTGATCCACCATAGCAAGCTTATTCCGTGATTGACGAAGCTGTCGGCGTTTTGAGCCAGGACTTTATGAGAGATGCTGGCGTGTTATGGCGCGCTGAGCGATCGTCTGATTCATTAGTCAACGTCGCTGCCATTCTCATGCTCAGCGTCAGTTGCCATCTTGAGCAATCCAGTGTTTCGAGCAACGATCTTCTTGACGATGGCCGCGCGATGGCGGAGCGGCTAAAGCTCTTCAGCATACCGCACACACCAGAAAATGCAGCATCGTTCGATGGCTTAGACTCCGACACCAAACGCGCAACAGCTCATACAGCCTGGGGAGCATACAGCTATTTAACGTACGTCCACCTCTCCCCCATTCTCACGCCCCGCTAACGCCTCAGACTAAACACATTCTGGGTCCCGACCAAGCCCATAGCATTCCCACCAATGTTCCCCGTCCCCGGGCGGAGTCACAAGGACACGATAGATGAAAGGTTAGCAGTTCACTGGCCGCCACACTTCACCCCTGACTATGCAGGAAAAACGTTTCAAGCGCTATGTGAGCTCTGGACTATAATGCAGGAGGTCATAGCGGTATACTTTGCGCATCAAGGCGATGATGCTGTTGCTTCGATGAAGATTCCTTTGGCGTTTGTGGAGGCGAAGTATCAGAAGATATTGACCTTTACGGATTCGTTGCCGCCAGAGATGTCGTCGATTGATCCAGGGAATATGCCCGATCACGTTTTGGCGTTCAAGTAAGTCATGAGTTTCGTAGTGAGAGGATATGACTGACGATGTACAGCATTCTATTGCATGTTGCTATTACGCACCTCTTTCACACATTCATCATGGATCCGAGCAATCAGAATCTAAACCCGGCGTTGTTAGAGTCTCCCAAAGCAGCACTGAGAGCATCGACAAACCAACTTCAAAGACTCATTCTCATCAGCCGCCTCTACCATCCCCACGCCCACTCTCTCAGCGTTCTAAGCTCGGCAGTTGTCCACGTCAGCAACACCATAATTCGCGACGCCGCCCTGCGCAACCATTCCATCCAAGCCCCCAGCCTCGGCAAAAAGCACCGACGTCGAGGAAGTAATGAAGAAGCACATTGGCACTTCTACTTCCTCGTCTGTCTAGCAGCCTGCCAAGATCTCGGCGCTTGTTTTCCCGTCTGTGAACCCATTGGAAAGGGGCTTTTAGCTATGGCTATGAGAGATGGGAGCATGACAGCCGCTGAAGCGAATAAGCTCATGCGTGCTTTAGAAGCGCCGAAGCAAGATGTACCGCCTACTAAAGATGAGAGTGGTACGTTTGGGAGCTGGGTTTTGGATTTTGATCTGGAGGCTACGAAGCCTGGCGATGGACATATAAGGAATCTGGCTGCTCAGTTTGAGGAGTTGAGTATGCATAATGAGTTTACAGAGGGGGGAGATTTTGTTTTGGAGTAATGGGTAATGAACACGATACCCCGGGCCTTTGAGCCAGCAAGCAACAAATGATTTATTAGAACATGAAGCAACACGAATACGGAAAAACATAGCAAAGTACACGTATTGGAGTATCTCTCAACCTTCCGATGACATTTGCAGCAAGGTATTGATATTCAGTAGCCCCTGATGCAAAGTGAATCCCTTTGAACAACTGACAAACTGGATATATGCAGAAATTCTGGCCTAGAATGACATCTCTATAATTTCAAATATCACATCTATACGAACAGCAAAGTACACAGTCTACAGAACTAACAGCATCCACCACCATGATCGTGGCTATGCTCATGAGCCTTCTCAGCATCCCTCTCGCTCAACCCCTCCGCCTCCTTACTCACACAACTGACATGAAAAGCCGCCAATTTCACCAAGCCCGGGATGTCCCTCAACAGTCCAATATTCTCCTTAAAATCATCCGTCTCCCGAAACTTGTGGTGCGCCTCAACACTCGGCCATCCGATAAACGCCGCAAGCATACTCCCCGTCTTGCCCTCGTCTCCTCGGATAGGCACATCGTTCTCAACACTCCATCCGTAGCTGATGCCGCGCCAGTCACGGGACGTCTTGAGCGCCACGCCGGTGAACTCCTCGAGACGGCGGGTGGCTGTGGCGCGGGATGCGACGTCATAGTCGGAGGGGAAGAATGCTAGCAGGACTTCTGTTACGGGGGAGCAGTCTTTGTCGAGGACGTCTTCTGGGGGGAATGGGGTTAGGGTGACGTGTTTGTTGATAGATTTTGAAAAGTCCACGATGGGTTTGAGAGATTCAATGATAGGGCCATGATCGCTGCATTTTATTAGCACTATTTAAAAGATAAGCAAGTGTTGACTTACGCGGTCTTGGGGTAATTCTCATGGTCTTCCAAAGTCTCCCAATCAAGAAACAACCATAGCGTAGAAGGATTCTCGACCTCAACACCAGTATAAACTCGTCGAGCACCAGGTTGTTTCAATGCTGTCTCCAGAACATTTTGATATGTCTTTGCCGCAGCTGATTCATCAAAGACATTAACGCCCTCGCTGAGAGTAACATATGAGAACTCCGTCACGTTTTGAATTTTGGAAGCCATTTTGAGAAAGATTTTGTGATGGGAGAGTCTATGATACGAGTATGATGTTGAAGTATGAGGAGGGGTAAATAAGGTCATGGCATCTGGTGGGGTCGAACACGTGCTTCTTCCGTTAACCCGCATGGAACAAAGGAAGTCATCGCCTCGTCGATATGAACTAGTCAGGTCAACGATAAAAGGGTGAATGGATATGAGAATAGTGTAATATTTGTAGTCATTGTATTATTCAATCCTTTGAGCCACTGGCTTCTCCTCCGTTCTGCGCCTTGAACTCATTGATAGCCTTCTCAGTAACCCTCATCGCCTCCAGCCCAACAGGAGCACCAAGATAAATCATCGACTGCAAAACAGCCTCTCGAATCTCAATCTCGGTCAAACCATTCCGCATAGCTCCCTTGGTGTGCAACGTCAATTCAGGCCATGCCTTTTGAGCCGTCAAAAACGCCAATGCTATAAAGCTGTCAGAAATGGTAATTTGATATAATCGCATCACTTACTGAGAAGGCTTCTCTGCTTTCTATCAAGACCAGGTCGAGTCCATACATTCCCCCAGGCGTATTCTGTGATGAGCTCTTGCGCGGGTTTCCAGTATTCGTTGTCGAGGCTTGCGACTGCTTTGGAGACGTATTCTTCGCCGAGAACTTCGCCGCGGACTTTGAGGCCCTTTTTGAAACCTTCGCTGAATTCTTGATTTTGAGACATGATTTGAGATTGTGGAGTTGATGCAGTATGTTGATGCCATGGGGTTAAGTAGTCCATTGACGTTTATTATATACTTTGAGGGCGGAGGTCCTTCTCCGTGTCCGGGGACTCCGCAACCGGAGCACCCGGCTGTGAACGGCGAGGCCGGTTATAGGACCTGTAACTCAGAATGATGTCTTACTGCAGTTCCAACAAAAGCCCATTAATAGTAATTAGAAAGAAGAATCCGTATGACTGATAGACCAAGACTCAAAAATCTTTAATTTCACACAATAATGATCAATTAGGAAGATTACGTATAAAGACACCGATTTATAGCATTGATGGTGTTTCTCACTGCATCATTGAACATAAGTACGTTATAGTAAATTGTAAAAGACAAGAATACCATTACTCCGAACAACTAGATCCCATATTACACGTTTGTAGACGAAGTCGAATAAGCACAGCTATCACCATCATCCTCCATTCCCATCTCAACCCTCCAATCTTCAGGCGCACACCAAACATCCAATGCATCCTCATTCACCTCAACCTCGTCTAAGCCGGCCCAGGCCCCCAGGTCCAAGATATCTCCCACATCATAAGAAGTAGCAGACACCGAGATCAACTGCTTCACCTTGGAGGTGATCTCCTCGAGGTAGTCCATATTCTGCTCCAGATGCCAAGAATAATCCTGCCCAACGGTTGCATACCCGTTCCTGAGGAATTGCAGTTGATCCAAGTAGAAGGCAACAGCTTCATCTTGTGATCCTGGAGAGGTCAAGTCGTCCTCCCATGTCGCAGCATCCTTGAGCATGAGGAATCTAACGTCAATAGCCGAGGTGCGGTGTCCTAGACTCTCATGCATAGATGCCAGAAGCCTCATGCAACTCATGGCCATGGAGTGGTTGGCACCATACACATCCTTGAGGTTATAGCTGATGTCCTCGAGAAGAGTGAATGCTGCGTTATGCTCTCCACAGGCGAAATGAACCTCTGCCAGTCGCTTGCCAATGGCGATTGTGGTGGTGGGCTCGAGGTTGAAGTCGTAGTGGTCTCGTGAGTTCCATAGCAGTTCAAGGATGCGCTGTACAGCGATTAGTATAAAAGCAGATAACTGGGGATCGTTACTGACCTTGAGAGTAGTGTAATCGTTCTGCTTGCCAGCGATGCTGAGGATGCATGTGAGATGACTGACGCTTAGCACGCTCAGGTCAATGTCAGAAGTGAAGCTCATTGCTAGTACTCCCAACTGTGTAGCCAGCTCTTCGATTAAACCACTGAGAGAAATATCGCCTTCAATCTCAGAGATCTTGTACAACAAAGTACTCAACTTCAGAAGTATCAGCGCAGAAGAGCTATCGTCGCTGTCGGCTCCGCCTTCACTGTACTCAAAGACCCATTGCGACAGGTAGAAACAAGCCTTGTGGGAACCTGCATCGCCCATCTGCTGAATGAGTACGAAGGCGTCCTCCAAAAGTGACGCGGAAATGTCTTGTTCAGAGGACGAAGCAAGGATGGCTTGGAAGAGACGATATGTTGAGCTACCCTTGCCCTCTGATCGATCTAGCATGCGACAGAACAGTTTCCACAGCTCGTCTTGGATGACACCAGCCTCAGAGCGTAAATGGTATGATTCGAGATGCTGGATCAGTCTTGAACCAGTGGTCAAGAGACTGCCAAGCTGGTCATGTTGCTGACCCGCTCGAAGCCACGCCTCATAAAGCGCTGTCTCAGCAACGACTCGGGTCAAGATGTCACCGAAGAGGCTTTCGGTCTTCTTCCTGGAGAGTTCCTCCATAGCGTACACAAGAACGAGGCATCTTCGGTCATAAGTCACAGAACGCTTGTGCTTGTTCTCTAGGTATGATTGTCCGCAGAGGCCTTGAGATTGTTGCAATCGTGCGATTTCGGAGCGAATGGTCTGCAAGAAGGCCAGGTTTCCATGGCTAACGCCCAGAAGCTTGTACATTGTGCTGAAGTGCTCTGCAAGATGGAACAGCCTTCGGGGGTTTGTCTCCTTCTTCAAAACTCCCAGAATGACCTCTTCCAAGGTAACTGTGGCTTGCTTCTTGTTCTCAACAGTGAGGTTCAACACCCAAAAGTCGATGACCTTTCTCAGGCTGGAGATGCTGCGCTCATGACCGTAGCCGTGCTTCTTTGCGCATTGCCTCCAAGACTTGATGAGGATGGTCTCTGCTCTGTCGTGGAGAAGAGGCTTGCTTGACATGAGAACACTCAATCGCTCCTCAACGAGGCGTAAAATCTCGAGGAACGACTCATCCGAGCCCGACAGACCAAGGCATATCTCGTTCAGCTCGTCGTATATATCGACAGCCTCACGAAGAGTTGTGTCATCCATCTCAAGAAGCTTGGTCAGCTCAAGCGAAGCCTTGAGATACCAGATATCTTGTCGTCCCAGATCGGACAGCATAATGGTTCTCAGCTTGCGAGCCAGCCGCACGGCGATGGAGACACTGCCAACGGAGAGTAGTGTTTGAGAGTAGCCGATATAAATCTCGAATCCACGAGCAGCGTCCATCGATACATGATGTCGCAAGTCAGCAAAGTACGACCAGAGCCGCTCGTACCGACGGAGGAGAATGGTATAGCTCTCCCGCTTGCCCTTGCTTCTCTGGCTCTTGCACAGAGCGAGGAGGCCTTCAATGAGAACGATGATTGAAGCTACATCGTCCTCATCTGGCTCCTCCTCGAAGCAATCACAAATGTCGTCATCGTCTTCGATGACAGTGCCTAGATGAAGGCTCAGACGGACAATCGCAGCAGCGACGTGAAGTGTGAATGAGTGAGAATGACCCAGGTGAGCTCTACAATCACCAATAATGGACTTCCAGAACTCGAGAGCCTCAAGATGCAAGCCAGCATCTTCAAGAGCTCCAGAAAGGATCAAGGCAATGTCCTGGCTGGAAGATTGCCAGAGAAGCACGCTCTGCTTGCAGCACTTGACAATGGATAGGATCAAGGCATCTCCTTGAGCAGCTTGCTCAGTCAACTTGTACATCTGAGCCATTATTATCGCGATCTCGACACGTTCACGGGTGAAGGTCTTGGGGAGATGCAGTTTTCCCCCATCTATAAGGACCTGCGGCCAGAGGACCTCGAGACTCTTGCGACAGATACTAATAGCTGCTTTCCACTCTCTTCGCGAACGATGTAGATGAGCCAGGTCTCTACACAAGAAGACCGTGTCTGATCCTATATCTCCATGACCGTGTGTAGAATGGAGAATACTATCGAGGATATTCAACCACAAGAAGTCTTCGATGGGGTTCTTAACACCCTTGTAGCAGACAATGAGCGCAGAATAGACTTGTAGCATTTCATCGAAGTGGTCATGAGAGGGTAGCTGATGAATCTCGTAGAGAACGCGAAGGATGCTCAATGCTTCCTGGTTCTTCTCTAATCGAAGGAGAAGCTGCGCGATTTCTCGAAGGTTCACCAGTGTGGTTACCTCGCATCGGCGGTCGGTTGTCATGAACCTGGAGACAGAAGTCCAGAATGACACCAGCGTCGTGCTAGCTTCCTTCTCGAGAGACAGGTCGCGCAGCTTTGTGGCCAACTGAAGAGTAACAGAGGTAAAAGCGACCAGGATGGCACCGTGGTTATTGTTCTCCTTGTTCAATTGCCCCTGAAGCAGACTCCACAACTGCTGAAGTGCACCCTTTGAAGCGCTTGACATGCCTCGGTCTTGGTAGTGTCGAACAATACGGGTAATGGCAGAGAGAGCTGCATCAGTCCATGTCTCTAGGGTGGGAGCAGCATCGAAGACATCCTGGCACAGCTGCTGAGCGGCAGCCATATCATCAGCGTGCTCAAGCGCATCAATAAGCACGTGGAACAGATCCAGAGTCTTGCTTGCAAAGAGGCCTCTGGTTCTGCAGCATGCGACATACATATCGTGCAGAATCTCTGCAGCCTCAGCGAAACGCATCTCCGCCTTGTAGAGCTCCGCGAGCCTCTGAGCGACGGCGAGTGTCTGATCATGACTCTCTCCAAGCTCACCCCTCAAGACACGCCAGAGGTACTTGTAGACCTTGGAGCTCTTCGAGGATAGCGTCGTGTGCGGCTTGACGAGGGACATGATGTACTTGGCACCAGCTGTAGCCTGAGGGCTGGGATCTTCGAAGGTGAGAATGGCTGCTTCAAAGGCTTCAACCAGCTTCTCTATACTGATGGTGTGACGAAGATCCGAATGTGCGAGATTGATCAATGTTTGGATCACGGATTTGGCATTTGGACCGAAGGCGGCCTTTCGCAGGGAGAGTATCTTGGTTAATTGCTTGTTCGTCGTGATGCTGTCACCTTCAGCTCGGAGGAAGTGCCATTCGGCAAGGGCCATCAAGACAGAGTCAGACATCTTGGATGAAACCTCAGTGGGAAGGTGTCGCGAGAGCTTCTCTGAGGAGGAGAGAGACTTCTCGTAATGTTCATACCAGTTCCTGGCAGCATATACCATCAGTGGATCAAAGTCCTTGTACGAAGCCGCAGTAGCCCATTGGGTCTGCGAAACATTCTGGAAGACAATATCGACCTTGTCTTGCTGAAGGTGCTTCTTCGCATGCTCAAGACAGTCAATCGCAACCCGTCGATGAGCCAGGTTCAACGATAATGCAATCTTCCCATGCGTAGCAAGATGATGCATCTTCGCTTGGACAACAGAGTCTACGAACTGTATACGACCGCTGCGAATGGCTATGATGCTGGCAAGAGGAGAGTTGGAGCTCACGGACCGGCCGGAACGGATTCTTCTGAGCCAGTTGCTCATGGTGACAGAGCCATAGCGCTCCATCTCGTCGACCTGGATAGCTCGTTTTCCGACCAGAAGCCATGAAAGAAGAGATTGCATATCGGGGTTCGAGTAGTCAATCTTGAGAAGCATGTTATCGAGGATGCCCTGAACCGTCTTGGGAGTCTTGCAGATGATGTCTGTCATACGGCCTAGATCATGTTCAGCCTCTAGCAACCGAAGGATAAGCTTGGCTTCCAGCAGAGACGTCCATTGACGCTCTGCGATATGCTTCTGCAGCTCCCTCTTCATCTCCGCCGAGAGGAATGACAGTATAGCAGAGGTTGAGAGCGCCATCTGCATGAAAGAACGGGCATTTCTGCGAATATCCATGCGGGACAGAGTGTAGATTTGGGTGCCAGAGATGGATCTCGCTGAGTCGGCATCAGCCAATGCAAGACACCGAATGTTCTCGCATTTTGATGTAAGTGCTTGGAGCTTGGCGAGGAACTTGGAAGAGCCATCGGTGCCATGGCTGTCAATGGTGTTGATCACGATGGCAACGTTTCCACTGGCCTTGGAACAACGATCTGAGAGAAGTTCCCACAGCAGGTCCTCTGTCTTCTCCGCTGACTCGGTTTCACTGCGCTTCCTGACAGTGTTGATAGCATCTAGCAAGCCAGTATCACCGATGGACTGATCAAGCAGTTGAAAGAGCAATGCTTTGAGCAGCCGAACGGACGAAGAACCTTGCGTCGCAGACGTAACCGATGCGCGTAGCAACTTTGCATCTAGAGACAGAGATAATTGCAAACGCTCAATGATGTTGGAGACGAGCTCTTGCTCTCCATAGCCAGCGTCTCCCGCGACAAGTAATAGTCTGGATGGGGTCTTGAAGAACTGAACGACGACCGGCTCAACGCAGTCAAAGACAAAGGAGTGTCCATGCTTGCTTCCGTGATGGCCTCGAGAGAAGCCGTGGCTGCAATGACCATGGCCACTGCCATTCAACCAGTCTTGCACGGGCCCATGACAGGTCCCAAGCGAACCGTCAGAACTACCCTTGAGCGATAGGATCCAGAGTTCCTCGCACGCTTGATGCGCAGCCAGGGACAATGAAGCCAGGTCTGCCTCAAAATATTGCTCGATCTGAAGGATAAACGACGACGAAGTACGGGAGCCGGCTACAGAGAAGTTAGCATACTGACATGACATGAACTAGGATAGCTTTGAGGACTCACCTTTGTTGATTTCATCCAAAATGTCAATGAACCCCAAGCAAATTTGCTGCAACGACTGAAGAACTTTGGACAAGCAGCTATAAAGCTTATCCGATGACACGCCCTCAGGCACCGAAGCTCTCACATGCTGAATTGTAACACTCGATCGGTGGAAAACAGCAAGTAAGTTATCTAGAGCCGTGCTAGCACTAGTGAGCTTTCCCTGCATCGACAGAGCAAGTTCACAGCTAGAATAGAACATGGAAGCGACGCTCTCAGCATCAGATCCATGATTCTTCATAAGCGCGACGAAATCAGCGATGCGCTCGGCTGAAGACTGGACTTGCTTCAGACGCCTGTCGACAAGACTCCATTGATGAGGTACGAGTCTCATGCGCGTCTTGTCAATGAGGTCAAAGACGTGGTGAATAGTGACGCGCTCTCGTGAAGCAGGGAGTGCGCATGTCATGCGCAGCTCTCGTAGAGAACTGTAAGCTCTAACCATGCGATCTTCTGTGGACAGCGCTTTGTTGGACTGACTACTAACAGCGCGTCGACCGACGAAACTGCCCGAAGTAGTTGTAGTTTCACTAGACATTGTGCGCCTTGTAGACAGAGGCTGCGAGTCATTGCGACTGCTGCGCTTTGGCAAGCTGATGTGAACTCTTCGAATCGTGGTGCTATCGCCATCGTTCTTGATAAGGCTGTTGTCAAAGTCTTTGGATCCGTGGCTCAAGTCTCTGGTTTGCTGTCCTGAGATGGATCTGCGACCTTGGGGACGTAATGGTGCTGGTCTTGTTTGTAGTCGCCTGTCCAAGACGGTGTCGATAGTGAGGTCTGCTTCGGAAGTGTCGACCTCGTCGTCGAAGACGAGATGTGACTCTTGTACTGGTTGGACATGTTCTTCGCTGTGTCCAGAGCCTTCTGAGGGTGAAGGTGACTCTGGACCGAGCTCTGTGACATCTACCAAGGGCTCTGCAGCCTTTGGAAGTTGCGGCGCAACGTCTTCTGCTTCTGCCATAAGAGTTAGCATCAATTGGTGTGTTCAATGTTAATTGGAGGTCAGTCGCGGTGACTTACGAGGAGACTGCAGCATTGCGACGACTCTGTTATGGTCTCTCAACCTCAGTCAAACTTGAGCTCTTGGTGATATCTCAACTTCTGTAGATAAATTGTGATTGTAGAGTTCTTGAAGGAAAAAGCGAGAAGTGAATGGGCTAGAGAATGGAGAACGGGCATGCGCAATGCTGCAAGGAAGCCAGTCACTTGCATCGCTTTATCGAAACAGGCATCGGGTTCAATTCCTCGTAATGCAGACACTCTATTCATGCTTATTTTTCGATAGTTCCATTTCAGCTGCATCTTGTTCTGTCTAGACTGGTCTGGGTGTGGAGGGGGCTATCAATCGGGTGTAAGTCGCACCATTCGAGACAATGTACTGTGCTGGGTATCGCACACGGAGTACGTGGGGAGTGCAAGACACGCAGCATCGGTAGCGCTCCCTTCGGAGTTTCAGGGGGCTTATCCCCTGAAGTTCGCGTGCTCCGCTGCCTAACCTAGTCTACTGCGCTAGATTTGGGCGCTAATGCAGTCCCAGTCCTTTCAGCACACATCGGGGACGCCTCTCAATTAACCCCGCCATCAAAGCAACGCTCCAACTGAAGGCTGGAATCAATATTTCCCAGCTCTCAGCTCTCAGTTCTACGAGAGACCGGAAAGACAGGATTCCGCGCTCAAGACCTGAATCTAGAAGTCAAAGTCACAGTCACATCCGGGGGTCGCCGACACATACTCTCGATTACCCACCGTAGTCACGAGCGAGGTAAGGTTCTAGTGCGTGCATGGCGAGACAATGCCTCCGTAGGTTACCCAACGTCCCAGCTCTAGACTCTATTCGGTCTTCCTAGGAAAGGCCAGCTCTCATATGTAACTTCTAATGTAATCTGAGGACAAGATAATCCGTTTTAGATAGCCCACAGGGCAACGGCAGGAGGAGTTGGTCGTGTTACATGACGAGACTTGGACGTGCCCCTACCAGCGACCTGTCCGTCACTTTCAATACCGATAGTGCACACTGATGATTTAGAAAGCTATCTGTTACTATCATTAATCTTATACAGATCTTTGAGCTAGTTCCCGCCTCACCATCTCCTCCATTTCTTCCTCGTCCATCTCATCCTCCTCATTATCTGGCACAGCTGTAGACTCTTTGAGCGCATCCGCGACAGGATTATCGCTCCAGCACTTCCATCCCCAGCACATACTCTCCATGGACTTGTCTAGGAGAGCCTCAAACAACATACAGGACTCGCGATTAAAGGGGTACAAGTACCGGTCGACTGAGACATGCTGTATGGGATATTAATACTCAACATTGCAATACATCCTCGTACTCTTCTACTTACAGGTCTGCTGGTAGGGCTGTTGCGGTAGCCATAATATAGACGGGGTGCCAACCAAGTGTACCGGTGATTGTCGTCTCCCATCCATCCATTAAGTGTTCCTACGAGTGCAGGATAGTGGACCTCCGTTTCGACGACCACTGTGTCATGTTTCTCGTTGTTCGAGTAGTACGCGAGGCGTTTGACAAAAGCTTCATATCTGCCAAGGGTTAGCTTATTGCATTCCATGTGAGAGATCTGGATATTACTTGCCTCATCATGACGGTATTGGTAGCAGGCGTGCCAAGTACCAGATTGTTGGGTACCTGAGATGAACTTAGATCCCCTTTGGTGATCCCCCCGAAGCTGAAAGCCGACCTGTGAAGCCACTGATACAGTCAGTATCGCATTGCAGTAGCTGGAGGAAGGGCCACTGACCTCTGCAACTCTCGCTTTCTTTGCCTTGGCAGCGTTGGAGTAAAAAGTAGGGAATAGTTTTGCCAACCCCTATGGAGTGTTAATACGGCCAATACAAAGGTAAAACGGCCATCGCCAAAAGATAACATACCGCGTTCGCAGAATACCCGTTGGTGGCTACGCATTTGTCTTGTGTTGGCTTTCTCTTGCCCTTTTTTGCAGCGACCACATAGTCATGCTCAACTTCGGTTATTGTTCGCTCTGTTTTCTCACATTTGGTCAGTAGTACATGAAGCTGCTGAGCACGCTCCTCCTTTGGGGGAGGGTATTTCCTCTGCCAAAGCGGCTTGTCGTGAACAGTTCTGCAAAAGAACTCCCGTACAGGCAGATCCACCAGGATAGTGTAGAGTGCTCCTGGGTGCGGCTCGAGGTGCCTCCATCCGTCATCGCTCCAGCCAATGGAGTTGTTGGCATAAGCATGATTAAATTCATCCTCGAAAACGATGTTGTCAGGGCTCAGGTCAGGTTTGAACTTGAGTCGAGGTGCTTCAAGAACATGCTGTACCGCCATACACACTTCCTTTTTCACCTCCACGCGATCACGGCCATAAATGCCCCGGTCTTGGAGATATTTGTTGGATATAACGATAACGAACCCGGTCTTAAATATGGCCATGTCGGCAGTGGGGATGGCAGCATCCCAGTAGCGACCAAAGAAGTCTTTTGATGCCAGTTTATCTCCCTGTGATTTGCGCAACAGTTCTGAGATCAATTAGTACATCATCCGTTTCCAGCCAAATGCATGACTTACCTGCCCAGAGTCCAAACACCGCAAGATGATCCATCTTGTCATTGCCATCACTGACGTCTGCGAAGAGTCGGTTGAAGAGCTTTAGCTCATGAGCCTCACATTGGAAACCTTCAACAGCCCAGCAGCGAAATGTGAGTAATGCTCGCCCTTCTCGGTGAGCTTGTCGAATTCTGTTGATGGCCGCGACTATCTCGTCGGGCGTGCCATTATTCGCGATCCAATTGTCTGTTCTCCACGCAATGGCCGCTCGGCAATCCTTAGCATAGTCGTCTGAATTACCTTTCATGCGCTTATGGATCTCCTCTAGTCGGATGAAGCAGTCGCCTACTTTCCAGGATTCTTCAGGTCTGTTCTCTGCAAGATACACAAAACGGTGCCCATCGTCTCGGTCTGGGTCGTTGTTGAACCGGCCACGATACAGAAGCAGTTTGTATGGCACAAAATCTTCCTAGGTACTATTAGCATGGCATTCTCAATTACGTCAAGTTCGCGGTGACAGAGTCTTTACTTGTCCTTCTTTAGGTAGACCCTCGATGTCCATAATCTTGTGCATTCCTCGATATTTCTTATACCCGATGATCTCCTTAGCATCGGACCACCAAGGAGCACACGGCAAAAACTCATAGACCTGCCCAGTGGGCATGAAGCCTGCGTACATGTCAGCCTATTGGTTTCATCATGAAGACGATGGCTCGTACAGTTATACTGGAGATCTTCACCATCCGGTAGGGCTGCGTATTCGAAGTTCTGATTTTGATAGGCCGATGGTCTATTTCTTAATCGATAACCTGTCCACGGTATTATCAGTCAAAGTTTTTGGACTGTTTTGGATGATTTGGCTTACACCCATTGGGTTTCCATTTACGCTTGTTCCCATCTTTCTTCCGAACAGCCGGGGGCGTCTTCCAATGGTTGCCAGTATTGTCATCTTTCGTTCTGCTTTGCTTTTGTATCAAATGTTTTACAAGACTCGACTCTCTCGTAACATCTTGGATGGCGTCTAGGTAATCCTCACCGTTCGCGATGTCGCCTAGGTCATCCCCATCATTCTGATTGCCGCCTAGATAGTTCATCTTCTGTTTCGTGTTGACCCGTTCGGAGAAGGAAGGGATTTTGTGAGTGCAGTACAGCCGCTGGCGTCGACAATGCGAACCGGAGAGACTAGTATTATACAATTTGGAGTACAGCCTTGCATATACGGTGCGGTGTCAGCGTTAGAGGCTTGGGATGATTGAGAAGTTCAAGACCTAGCATTCGACGGGATAGCACCAGGCCTCTCCGAAAGAACCCCAGCAGGTCGAGACCTTTACTGGCCAGAGTATCTTTCTTACAGGGCAGGAAGAGCTTGGAGTGTATTAGACCCAAGAATCAATAGTTTGTGGAGCTGCAGATCCAGGGTCACCACACCCCGGGGGGTGTAGAAGAGGGTCAGACCAGGGTGTAAGAAACTGGGCTTGCTGAAACAGGCGCACTATCTCGTCGTAAACTATGCAGGTCTGGGCCGAAGAGTATTGGTCACAGGTCTTGAGATGTTGCCTCCGGGTTTTCGGCACAGTATCACTGTATCTGAGCTCACTGGTGGGTTTAATCCGAGTGACACGGTTGAGGGCGGGTTTCGCAGTTGCCGCTCTCATTTACAGGCTGACTATGGAGTACCGAAGTTTGGCTCTGGCTGCCTTTGCTGTGGTCTCACTACTCAACTAACGTCGCAATTGAGATGCCAGAAGTACGAAAGACGTCATAGAGAATTCTAATACAGAAATGCATTTATAATAATATATCATGAGACAGGCGAAACGAAAATGCATCAATATAAAACTAGCTTGCTCAACTGCGACAGACTGATATACGAGTTTGTAAGGAACAAAAAATGAGATCCTTCAATAGATGTACACAAAAAACACTAAGCCAGGTAGAAACAGACCTAGTTGCAGAACACTGTTGGAGGACCGATGTAAAAGCGCTGCGGGTCGTTCAAGATGACGTCGGGAACATTATCACCAATGCCACTGTAGGCTTTCTGCACCTTGAGGCTCTCCGCGTCTGTTCCGCCGTGGGCCAAGCTGATGAAGCTGTTGAGAATACCTTGACGGTGTGTTTTGGTAAAGATGGGCTTAGGAGCAGCAGCCTCCTTTGCCTCTCCGGCCTCTGTCAAATGGATTGTGTCCATAGGAGGCTTCTCCCTCTTTGCCTCGGGCTCCAAGCCCATAGCGCCCTTGACACGAGACCACTTAACGCTGTCTCTAGCATTGGCATGATCGAGATAGCGAACAGACTCCTTCTTGATCGTTCCAGGTGTCCATGTCGGTGCCGTGTGGTTCTCTAGCTTTGACTTAAACACGGGGATGGACTGCTCGGGAGCAGCAGGTGCAGGAGGTACGAGAGTAGCTCCGACGAGATGTGACACTGTAGGAGGCATCCTATCAGGTCTCATGTAGTCTGCTGTATTCTCTGAGTAAGGGCCCCAGTAGTTGGCTGGTAATTGATCTTCGACCTTGGCTACTTCGCGGAAAGGAATAGATATATCCTCCTTGACGTTTCGAACCTTGACACTCAAAATCGATTTGATCTTTGAAGAGTCACTCGTGTCCTTCTTCATCTGCATAGGTCTGCTGATGATAGAGTTGCCGGTGTACTGAGTGCCGCCGCGTCCCTCGATTCCAATGGAGTTAGTTGGCACCGCACTTCGAACGGAAAAGATGAAGTTGTCGCTACGGACGTTCCAGCGCTCTTTTTCGGATACCACCTTGTTGGTAGAAGTTTTGCTGACAGTGTCGCTCTTCTTCTTGTCATCCCCAAGAAGACCAGACACAGCTGTGAATGTATGAGGGTTGACGATGGCGTTGTCTTTCCGTGTATCACCTCCTTCCTGTAGCACAAGGTCCATGAGTTCGCGGAGACTAATACGCCTCTTGCCTTCGGAGGATCCAGAGCCAAAGCTGACAGTGAAGCTGACGACAGATAGATCAAAGTGCACGCTACCGTGAATTGGTGGTCCTTCGAGGTGTAGGGAAGCACCCACGTCGACGGAGATCTTCTTTCTAAAGCGCCAGACTCTAATCTCATAATACACGCCTGCAGATACTGCCATATCTGCCATGTAGTGCAGAGGCTTGAGATTGACGAGGAAGTCAGCGTGCGCATCAAAATGAGCACCCAGAGGGCCAGCAGAGAAGACAGCCTGAAGCATTCCTCCTGCCATAACGGCTCCTGGTGTAATAGCTGCGTATGCATTACCAGTGACTCTGAGGTTTGAGCTGAGCGTCCACGAGATACCTAATCGCTGTGGACGAGGGTAATGCGCTGGAACTTGGTACATGGGATGGTAACCACCGAAACTGACGACCCAGTCGCCCGCATGTGGGTTATTCTTGCCGAACCAACTTCTGATGGCAAAGCCACCTGATGGTCTACAATCTTTATTGAGGATGAAGGAAGTAGGATTGATAAGACCATCCACTGAGAGCTCGCCATGGACAAGGTCGAGCTTGCCAACCACAGACAGATCAATGAGGACAAGAGCTTTATCGGGGCTGGCACGCCGAGGAAGAGTAGCTGTTGCCCGAGCAATCAAACCAATGTCGGTTTGATTGGGTCCGAGAGCTACTGTTGCAACAGCACGCATGTCGATAGCCTCACAAGCTCGGATGACAAGACCAAGCGCCAACCAAATGGATCCCATGCTAGGCGTCACAAAGGCATCAGGACCTGTCAGTGACGTGATGGCCTGGTTCATATTGAAGCCTCCCGCCTGGTCAAAGCCCTGAATGAGTGGGAATTTGGTCAACTGCTCCACGGCGGGTAGTCGGAGACGTGAGTTGTAGCCAAAGCCAGCCATGAGACCACGAACCTCAGCCCAGCCCACTGTGAAAATGAGTCCCTCCATCATGGCATAGATGAAGAAGGAATCATACTCTGGTGTACCATCTGCAGCGTTGGCTGGGACTTGCTCATACATGCCAAGTGCTGCGATGGAAAAGGTGGTGAGTGAGATAGCGACACCTCCAAAGTATGCTTTGGTGCCAGGCTTGTGATGAAAAGCACCTGCGATTTGGATTGGCATACGACTGAATGACATGTCGATCCCCTCGATCTCAACATCAATCGGAACATGGAGAATGTCGTGTAGTCCATGAATCTGCTTGGAGTCGAGTCTGACGACAAGATTGAGTCCTTGAATACCGGCACTGATGGGTCCGATGAGAACGCTGGCATCAAGATGGATGCGCAAGACGCCGCCCTCGTAGGACAATGAGATGCCGGAGAGAGTGAGAGGTCCCTTCTTCTTCGTAAGCGCGGCTGTGGTCGGGGGCGCGCCGCCACTAGGAACAGATGCCTCTGCGGATGTGGTCTTCTCTTGAACTGGAGTAGGAGTGGCCTTGGAGCCAGGAGTGACTGCACCTGCTGGTGCTGTCTTCTTCTTCTCTTTCTTGTCCTGGCCAAAGACGTGGTCGAGGAAGACACCTTGACTACCGACAAGACGGAAGTGGAACCCTTCAGCCAATTCCTTATCCTCAGGTCTCATCTTGAATGGCTGTTTCTGGAACATCTCATCACTTCCATTCAGAATGCTGATATCCTCCTGTGTAAACATGGTATTGACCCAAAGGAATTCAAGGGCATCAAATGGTATGTCCAGATTTCCAAGGATGGGAAGCTTGGAGATTGATGGCAGAGGACCCAGAGACACACGTATCAGTCTCTTGATGGGCGAGGGCTTATCTGCCTTTCCGGTGATAGGAACCATCTGTGCAAATTGGACGTGTAGCATACCAAAGTTGAGCTCTGCACCAAAGATGATATGTGGCTTTGTACCATTCAGACGAGTCGCAAAAACGTCGAACTTGTCTTCAGGCTTGGATACCTTGAAGGTTGTTCCTGTCACAAAGTCCGGAAGGATGTCTCGGACTTCCTGGCCCAGAAGCTTTTGCACAGCGTCGCCGAGTGTGAAATCTTTGGACGCCTTACCAGCCGCTGTCATTTCCTTGTGCAATTCGGCAGTGAGACTCCAATTATTGGCATCTTTACGCTCGAATTTTGTCTCCAGCAGAATATTAGAGATCTTGAGGTTCGCTTCGAACTTGACCCGAGTTGGCTGGTCCTTGCCAGCCGTAACCTCAAGAGCTAGGCGCTGTAGCACAATACTCTCCAAAATAGACATCGCATGTGTCTTCTCTTCGCCTGCCTCGAACAAAGAATGTAGAGCTGTCATGGGAATATGCGATGCATGCGCGCGGAATGAGACTTGGCTCTGTTGTGACGAATACGTTACCATGGCCTGCAGCGATGGCGGAGGATCACCTTCCTTGAACGGCACAAGGGTGATGGCTCCATCAAGAACGATGTTCAAATCCTTTGAATCGTAGACGTAGTTGACTGAGAAGCCCAACATAGTATGCTCGATCTGTAGGGACGGTATCTTTGAAGGGCCTGAGACGACCGAAGTCTCTGTTGGCTTTCCGATCAAAGCTTCAAGGCGACCACTGACACGCAGACTCTTATTAGAGACGTAGAGATCAGCCGCGGTAATCTCAGTGGGAATACCAAACGGCAAGTTCTGTACGAAGCT
Organism: Fusarium nisikadoi; assembly: GCA_013623555.1. NCBI lineage: Eukaryota > Fungi > Ascomycota > Sordariomycetes > Hypocreales > Nectriaceae > Fusarium > Fusarium nisikadoi. Next base: position 189,696 of record JABFFB010000040.1, read on the forward strand.
ACTGTCGAGGCAACGTAGCGACATGAATGGCTCTGATGGATCAAGGTAAGGGAACTGTTCCCATCGCTCATAGTCAAGATAGTACTGCAGCGGAGGATTGCCTTGTCCCAGCACGTTGCCAATACCCTTGAATTCACATTCGCCTGAGAATTCTCCAGTGCCTTTAGTCCAGATGAAGTCCATGGTGAAGACCGAATGCTTATCCTTTGGAACAAGCACTTGCATAGAAGCTTCGAGCTCTAGGCGCATGCCAGCAAGAGTTGTACCGCCCTTCGGGTTGTTCAGAAGAGTGACAGTCACCTTTCTCCAGTATATATGAGAAGTACTGGTGTTCTGAGCCTTGGACCCATGGCCGGTATTGAGGAGGACTTTCTCCAAGTCATCAAGGGCAGTGCCTACTTCGCTGCAGCTCTTCCTGATCCACGTTTTAAGTGCTTCCCACTGAAGCGCTTTCGAGTAGCAGACGAAAAACACGTTGATGTGATCTTCTCCTATGGTCACGTACATACCCATCGCACGCTTCTCGCCATTAATGTCTGGCTCCGCGGCAATGGTGAGTTCTCCGATGGTGAAGGCATCTCCCCAAGGACCAGATGATGGTGATACAGTCCTCTTGGCAATGACAGACATGGGAGGGATGTTGTCATTCCAGCCGGAGAGATATTTATCCAGTGTCTTGACTATTCCTTCTTTGAGGTCAAGGGAGGCTTCGAGACGGACGCAACATCCAGATCCTGAACCGGGAATATACCACATCGCGTTGCGAGCTGGCGTACCAGCTAAAGCGCCAAACGTAATTGTGGTCCCTTTGAGCAATGCCTTGAGCCACGGTTTGGGGTTGATGTGGGCCACCGCACAAAGATCGGCGAGGTCCTTGAAGCCACCGTTGGCAGAGCTTGACACCAACCCAAGGAGGAGATGGCCGGGATAGCGATCAATGCCAGTAAGCGTGGTTATCTTGGTATCTTTTGATGCGTGGAAGAATCCAGTCTCAAATTCGTCATTGAGCACTTTCGCATCAGTAGAGAACACAAGCGGAGCACTGTTTGCATCCTTGGATACCTTGACATTGAGACCGGTCATTTCGAGAGATTTGCCATCCGAGCCAAGTTTCAAGTTGACATCAGCGCTCTGAAGGTAAGACGCATTTTCGTCAAGCTTCCAAGCTGCGCTAAAGTCTCGTCTCAGAGGATCGCTCAATGATAGCTTAAATTCGCTTATATTGGCCTTGATTGCTTCCAAAGAAGTCTCAAAGACGATGGGTCCTGACGAAGTCAGAAACGCTTGAGTGCCGGTGTCTGGCGTTGAGAAGACAATGTGATCAGACGGGACGGTACCAGCGCTGATGCCTGGCGTTGCACTACGGATTTGCGTTGTTTGACCCGTTGCTGCGAGCATGTATTGGTCTTTGAGGGGTATAAGTTGTTGCGGAGGGGGAGGGAAGCTTGGGGCGGTTGTAGCTGGGTTTGTGATGGGCGTGACGGCTGGGCCAGAGGGAGCTGAAGTTGGTGGCAGGACCTTTGGCTCACTCGATACTGGAGCAGTGACAGGTGCAGCTATAACGCCTCCAGCATGACTAGGCTCCTGAATATCCGGCCCTGATTGAACGGGAACATCAGGTTTTTCAGGCTTTGGGGCAGAAATGACTCCAGTTCCAGGTCCGGCGACGGTTCCTGGTGCCACAGGGCCAGCAGAAGGAGTTGTCAACCGTGGATCTGTTGTCGTAGCCGGAGGCGACACTCCACCTGGTTTCTGGACGTTGCCTGGCGTTGGAGTTGTGGCGGGCAAGTCGGTAGATGGGCTACCAGAACCAATCCCGTCAGTCTTGTCACCTCCAGCTTTGTCACCTCCAGTCTGTCCCGGGAGCACAGGTCTATCTCCTACAGGAGGCGAGACTGATCCAGCAGCGGTATGCGTCCCTGACGACGCATCGCGAGAGCCTCTAGATGGAGCTCGAGGTCGCTTGTCAACATCGCCACCCCTTCCTATCACCGGCCGACCATGGCTATGACCGAGTGATCGTCTCCCCGGTTTGGCACGATGCGGAACATCACCGCGGGGTTCATCATCTTCCAGCCATTTCTTAACCTGACGATGTCTGTGGCGCTGACGATTATTATGCCCAGAAAGGTCATCAAAATCGGCATCTAATGAGGCCTGATCCTGTTTACGCTTGACTGTAGAGCGTGTCCAGTCCCGCTCACCAAAGAAACGACCAGGAGTGCTCACGACTCTGATACCACCAGCGGTCTCTGCGCTGGTATTCTCATCAGAGTCTGAGCTCTTTGAGGTTATAGACTGATCATCTTCAATTAATTTATGCTTGCGACTTTGGGATGAGTCAACTTACACGAGTTTTGAGCGTGACTAGCCTACCAGGCTTGTTAATCAAGCTGCCTCGCCCAACTAATGTCGAAGAAATAAGCTCATCAGCGCTGAAAACAAAGTTCTTTTCTACCAGAGTTTCCTGCTGGTCTGGTAGTGACGGCGGCCATTTGTCGCTGGCCGATCGTCTTCCATGGACGCGGTGGGCCATTGTATCTCCAAGGCTGTGATGCTCGAGATGAGCATTCGTCTGCTATGACCAAATATTGTGATTAGGGAAAGACTGTATCATGCGCCAAGGTCCATCACTTGGGGAACTGGATGAGATGAACGAGCAGATGCTCAATCGCACACAGGCCAAGCATAGTCCATGCTGATCAGGCCGGACAACCCCAGACTGCAAGCTATTTCGGATGCAGCACTCAGCCATGGCCTAGAACGCTTTGTTCACCCCTGCTCGTGTAAGTCACTTGAGGGGCATCAAGGATCCAATTGCTCAGCTGCAAGAGAGCCAATCCTCCCCAGTCAGTACATGCAGCTCTCCTCTCACCATCACATCTCATTCAAGACATGCAGCAACTAGCTCCAATTGCAAGACCGGAGTTTCCGCCATTCGATAAGTCGATGCGTCGTCAATCGATAGTCTACGGGAGCGGGCGCTTGCGTATAGCATCAGCCGTTGGTTCATGCGTAGAGTCGAGGCGTTCTCGCGATGGGGGCGTCGGTACGGCCCCTAAGGGAGCTACGTGATAGGTGGCGCAAACGAACGCTGAGACTAGTCAACTCTCCTTTCGTCTTAGATAAAACGAAACTATCGAAAGGAGTATCTTCCACGTGGAGGGGGAGGCCATTTTGGGATGATAAGAGGAGAGCTGAGCTTTAGCTGCATCCAGGGTCTCGAACCATTTCCCCGGGGCGTGCAGGACAAGCTTTTGGGAGCTTGGCGTCGAGACCATTGAGTTTACAGGGGTAAGATGCCCTAGACTGTTTGTGTAAGTGCCCTGTGAAAATTTTCGGCCCAATTAGAGCTGGGGCTGATCCTGGCTGGGCTATCTACCCTAAGGCTGCCTCTCGTGAATCTTGAGGTGCTTCTACGCTGAATGAACAGCCACATAAGTTACTAGAAAGGCTGAAGTTTATGGAAAAGGTTTATTTTGAGGATCTTTAAAAATTCTATTCTGCTATATAGTAAAAGCTAAGTGATTCATGGAGACTGAGTTTGATAGCTATGTAAGTCTAACCAGGCCGGTAGTTAAATGATCATCTTTTTGATCCGAACATAACAAAGTGTTTCAATTGAGATAGCTTCAGTAATAACCTCCAGATAAATGATGAATATGTACAAACACCTCAGACTATTCCTTGCGCAGAATCCATGAGTCCATGACATCGGTTGTAGCTAATACAGAAACATCCTTTCCAGTAGCATTCTTAGTCTTCTCCCACGTCCCATAAACCTCCCGTGTCTTGATTACAACATCATTACCCACAACACCATTAACGGTAGCCCTGATCAGCATGAAACTGGCATCCAATGCCTCTGAAAATATAGCACCCCCTCCAGTTGTCCCACGAGGCTTCAAATGAACCACCAGTTCAGCAGCCGACTCTTTCGTAGTCGGTCTATGTGTCGTAGCTGCGATCCATTGCTGTCGTGGCCCAATGGCACGTACGGTAGGCAGCGGCGCCAGATGGTCAAGAAGATGGGATGCATCTTCTCCAATGGGGATGGTGACTTCGATGGCAAATACTTCTGTTCCAGCGGGGAGATTCTTGGGCTTAGTGCTAGCTTTGATAGAGAAGACGATGTTTTGAGGCGTGTTGGACTGCGCTGGGATGCTGCGGCCTGGGGAGTCTTGGGAAAAGGCCAATTTCGAGAACCATGACTTGTTCTTGGCTTCTGTGTTCTCAGGCAGATGTTTAATTGCAGGGTCGCGAGTATCTTCTTCAGGCGCAGTCAGCTCAGGGAGGATACTTCGAGGCAGGTTCTCGTTGCCAGCGGTCACATTGAAGTTGAGTGTAACACAGTGATCACTCTCCAGTAACTGCGTCGCGATATACACCACTTTCGAGTCTGCCTTTGGCTTGTCCCAGACCCGCTCTTTGTTCTGATCAATAAAGTACTCCATCATGCTGACCACGAGATGAGGAGTCAGGACACCGGTGTCATGATTCCAGATGGGCTTGATGGGGAAACCAGAAGGACTGATGACGCCAGTTCTGCTCCACTCGATCTTCTTTTCCACTTCAGCCTGTGGCAAAGCGTTTTTGAACTTGTCCGTCATCTTCAAGAATGGCTTCATCTCGCAGGTGAACTCCATAGATTCCTTCTTGACGTCTCCCAAACTGTACCGCTGTTGATGTGGCGGTAGCTTAAGCTGGACCTTGTAGTCTACCAACTTCTGTTCCTGGCCTCTTGAGACAAGGCATAGAATCATGTCTTCGTTGCGAGCTCGGTACGCGCAGCTCAGAGGAATCGTGTCGTTTGAGCCTGGTAGCTTGGTAGTGATGTTCATCTCGAGATCGGGAAAAGACTCCACGATACCACTGCGGACAATGAAGCCCGAGCCACCGATTTTCACACGATCGGCTGGTGCCTTCTCCAGATACAGATTAAAAGCCCAACGAATGAGATCGCGGACAGGATCACTGCCGCCTCCCATAGTGTTGGCTAGACTCATCGCGCCATCGACCAGAGCATCGATCCAAGTATCATCAACGAGAAAACAGTTGACGCTTTCCTTCTCAAGGACAGCAGGGTCTGGGAACAGATTCGTCGCTGGGACTAGCTTTAGAGACATGAGATTGTCGATGAGCCAATTGAACACGAGACCCAACTGAGGAATTGAAGAAACGACGGGCTTAGCCTGGCATAGTTCCAGAGTCTTGCCTTCAAGCCAGGGCTTGGCTGCACTGTCGAGATGTCTGCGCAATTTCTCAAAGGTCATCACGCCTGGAGCTGCGGCCATGGATGTCGGTTCAGGAGAAGGGACCTGCCATCTCAAATCTCCATCTCTCGGCAAACCCTTCATCTTTGCCGCCACAGAGCCCTTGAAAAGCCCATCAAGTTTCGATAACGCGCTAGAGACAACGTCGTCCGCCTTGTGCATGAGTTTTGATTGCTCATTGTCTCCGTTATCATTGTCTGCGACCTTGGACTTGGTTACGGCCTTCATGCACAGCTTTCGGCGGAGGTAGGCAATGGCCGTTGAAAACTTGGCGTCGCGACCTGCCAGTGTTCGACCCAACTCCCAAGCCGTATTGTACGAGATGTCGAGGATTCTCGCTGACGTGTCAATGATTTGCAGATCAGTTCCGTGTACACTTGACTTGATGCGTGCCTTGCGCGAAGATCCAGGGATAAGCGGTCCCCGATACAGCGCCATGGATGCTTCACCGGCGATGTCGCGATGTCGCACGATAGTGTATCCCTCTGTGACCCTCCGACGGACCCACGCAGCCGACGGATCGTCTGGCTTCTTGGGATCTATTTGCGGGAGCGTGATTGCCAGAGGGCGTATGCTTTTAGGAGCAGCGAGATTCTTGAACATCTCAAGAGAGTGATCCGCATTGTTCTTCTCCCAGGTGAATGTCCAGGAAAACAGAGAAACAAGCGCGACTGTTGCTGAGGCCTCACTCGCAGCTTTCCAGTCGATGCGACTACCCAAGGTCTCAATTGAGACGATGTGCGCGTTTACTTTGACGGGCTGATCACCTAGGGTATAAGGACGTGCTCTATGACCGATAAGCGTGCTGAGTTTGTTCGTAACATGACCGCTCTCATCCTTGATACCGCTATCTGTCATGTAGGTGAGGAGTTTATAGCGATCCAAGTCCGGCCCAGCTTGTTGCTCCGTCTTGCCAGTTGAGTCTTGACGCTCAAAATACATCTTGAACGCGCTGCTCTTGACAAACAGGAAATCAGCAGTAGCCGGTGATCCATCACCTTTGGCCGGGACATCAGCGTCAGAATAGTCATTCTTATGGCACCACTTTGAGCGATTGCTGTTGAAGAGACTCAAGGGAATCGTAAACGATCTTGTACCCGAGGGTTTCGCAGCGCTGGTCACCTCGGGAGGCACACACAGATCGTCGTCTGTAAAGAGAAGCAAGGCAATCCATGGCGTAGGAGCAGTGCCCTCGATGTGTGTTTGCGACCGTTCCCAGGGCGTCGCTCCTTTGAGAACGACATGAGGAAGCGTTGTTGCGCTCACGGTACGCAAGTTTGGCGGATAGAATGAGTGAATGAGGTCTGGTGCGATGCCATATGGTTGACATGCCTTGACTGTGACGGGTTGTGTTGATACCAGCTTCTCAGTGTCGCTGCCTGCCGTGACCTCTTGCGTAGTGATGATCTCGTATTCTCCCGGAGGCATGGGAGGGATCTCATAGGCGTAGAGACGAGCTTTTGCGTCGGCATTGTCGTAAGCAGTTGAACTGCTGGACGTTGCCGTCGCGATTGGGTTGGTATTAGACATACTGCCGCTTCAACTGAGGGAGATGGTGATGGTACGAATGGCAGCAAAATGATAATGAAGGATCGCTAGATCAGTAGATTTTGGCTGAGCTCCCTCTGTTGGAGAATGAGTATGAAGGCTTCACAACACAGCATCTCCAGCGCTTACACGACAGACCCTCCCAAAGGCAATCAGCCTCACCATGGTGCCAATCTCGCCAAAGAATGTGTAATTCTTGACAGACGATTTGTGTCTAGACTCAAGCCCATGTTCACTGGATCTGTACCCCTGCCAAGCGGAAGATAGCTGAGATCCTCAGAACGTGAGACTTGCATCAGAACTATCGAAATGGCAAATCACGCGCCTGGGGAACTTGCCCGTTTGGAACATCAGGGGATACGGCGTTCCCGTTTCGGTTGAGCAACACTCTTGTCGGAGGCAAATCGATGCATACGCCCTTAGCTAGTGATTGGAGCTAGGCGTTTCTTAGCGAGCGTCCCAGCTCCCGGGCCGCTAGTGGCCGTTCAGCCAGCCGCTATAAGGGGAAATAGGGATACGCTAACCAAGCGTTTTGGTGGTGTGTGCCGTTCTTCCCGTAGGCCTCTGGGGAGAAATGTTCCGTGGAGGGAGAGAAGTATACAGTGTGTCTCGCACTGCTCGATGACTTGGGAACTGGACCCTGAAAAAGTGTGGTTGGTAATGGGCCTCGGCCTGTATGTCTCAGTCGCGTATCGCAAGCTGAATGAACCCTAGCTACGGTAACATCTTTCGAGAATAGCTTCCGTGCTATTAGATACTAGTGATGGCTAGAACAAGCAGGGTATCTTGTGCTGCGCATCTGATTGCCAGTGAGGTATGTAGAAGCTTGAGGTCGATTACTCGTAGTTGATCATAACGGCCATCTTCACTATCGCCAACATACGACCAAATCACTATCCTCTTCATCACGTTTGTTGGCGCATATTCTCACAATGACAACGGCGATGGCTTCTAAATCTCCAGCAGTCGATCCAGCAGATCTGTCAGAAGATGAGAAAGAAACTCCAATTTACTCGGAGACACCATCTGCTCCCAAACCACAAAAACCCGTTAAGAAGGCTACAGACGTTGACTGCTGGTCCATGAACCTCGATGCCTTCATTCTCAACAAGCACATCTTCAATAAAGAGCACTTTATCGCGCCACTAAACAGACCCGACAACTCGTCATTTCTGTCAGGGGAGTTCTCAGCGCCAGATGCGATTCCCAATGTTGACATTGACGGAGCGTATCCATGGTACTCAAATTCTCGAATTGCGGACATCACGCAAACACCGGAAGTCAAGGATGGTAAGAATGTCTATGACCGCATGCTGCGTAATGAGCGATTGGGTGTCTATCTACATTGGACGCTGCCGCAGCATTTCCGTAATGGAAAAGCAAAGGATACCGACGATGAAAAAGCAGGAAATGTCGCAGTAAGTGCACCACATTGGGGTGCAAGAACAATATGACTGACCAGCGACAGCAAACACACGTGCCAGATCGTTGGATAGTCTTTAGGTGCATCACTGAAGCCTCTGAAGACGGTGCTCCTGCATTGACGGCCTTCATAGTTGAGAGCAATCGCATCCGCCATTTTGGCGGGCACTTTGACCCTTCCACAGATGACACTTTTGATGTTGAGACGGAAGCTTCTCCATTTATCGACAAGGAAGTCTCAGTGGAAAAGCAGGTCGATGTGTTTATGGGTATGAGACGCAAGTTCGACGATGATTGGAATGATCCTGATCCTAATGGCCTTTACCACTCGCCGTTAACATTGTTGGACTCGGCAAACCCTCTGTTCGCAGACTTTCAGCACCACAACTCTAACATCTTCTCCATTCACGATGATGTTAGCTGGAAAGACAGCGCCGGCAAAATTATCCAGCCTGCATCTGCGACTATCTCGTACGCCGTGTTTGGCTATCACTCAACGTTTCATTCGGAGCATGACGAGAAAAAGTCTATTACCCACGGCGCCATGTACAATGTCAGCTGGAAAAGAGATGAGGCGCCTCAAAACTCTGAGGCACTGAATATCGCTAGGAACGTGAGCAGCAAGCAGCCTATAGCTATGGGATCAGACTCACTGGAGGCGCTTGAAGCGTACCTTCATGCTTTGCCAGAGGACACGAGCCCAGTAGAAAAGACGGCAGCGAATCAAAGCCTGGAGCCTAAGCGATGGAGCAACAATGACTGGGTTGCGCTCATTGACGAGATGAAGATGGCAATCGGACAATCTGGCCAAGGTGGACTACTCGACTCCCACGTACCGCAGAATCTCAGAGCTGGTTTCAAGCCTACAGACGGAGGCAAGAAATGGCGCTTCAACAATGAAAATGTGTCTGCCCAGGGCAACGACGAGTCCGTTGATCCCACCAAGATGAAAGATTTGCATGTTCCTACCAAAGCTGAGATGCAAGCGTTGCTCAAAGCGGATAGATTCCAGGCATACATAGATGCTTTGGACCGTCAGGAAGGATATCTTCGCCATCGGCTGTTCTGTGAGTGGTGGAAGCGCCGTGCTCGTGTGCAGGGAGGCAGATGGGCAGATCCCTCAGTTCGCGCGGAATGCAGCAGAAGAATTCGCGATGATCTTGCGGCTTTGAAGACGGTCCAAGAGCTACGTCAGAGGTATAACCAGGGCAGTGTTCCAGCCGACCTGAAAACGATGCATGCCACTGCTAGATCGGAATTCTTCAGCCGCACGTCTCCTTCAATCGTCATGGGAGGACTCGGCACGGCGTGGCCTTCAGAGTTTCTCGTCAAGAAGAACAATGAAGCTAGGCCGCTTAGCTCACTGCCGTTTACTGGGAAGCAAGGAGCAGAGCTGGTACAGCAGTGGCTGAGAGAGCTTGTCGGGGCCAAGCCAGGCGATGCGAATCACCAGCTGTGCATGGTCCACGGCATGAAGCTCTTCTTCCAGAACCCGGAGCTGGTCAATAAGATCGCCGGTGCTGAAAAGTCAAACAAGGGCCTCATGCGACTTCCAGCATTGTTTGAGTCTCTGGACAGCCTCGACGCTCTCAACTATACCGCACCAGGCTGGGTTCGTGTTGGAGTTGATGCACTGATGCAGGAGTGGGCGTATGCCTTGAGTATCGGCGACCCAGAGAAGATGAAGGAGCCCAGACCTGCTTACTACAATAAAGCTGACACTCACTGGAATGATACGCAGCCATGCCGTGTCTTGTTTCTAGAGTGGGAGGTCGAGTACTATCACCTTCCCAAGCGATTCTGGACGCTGCAGAGATTGAGTGATGGTACGGCAGACTACAGAATTGCACCGGGGGTCAACATCTCATCATTTGACATGATGGACCTCCACAAACGCACTGTCTCAGGACGAAGTATTCTACGACCCAATGCTGAGTGGGCGATGACAACGCTGGCACAACAGCTGCTAGACAAAGTAGATAATGAGTCTCTCGAGAAGGCAGGTCTAGCAGGTGGAAAGAGCAAGATCCTTGATCAGCTAGAGACGTCCCTGAAGAGCCTCAATCTCGTATCCGGAAATCTTGACGGTTTCACGGATCAACTTCTCACTCTTCACGGTGGAATCCACGTTTCGCCATACAAATCCGAGATGCATCCTCCGCGCAATGAGAAAGAAACTTCCCTTCTTGAGGCATTACTCGGCTCAGAAAATGGCCATGACGTTACGCCTTTCGGAGAAGATGTTTGTTCCATCGACAAGGCAGAACGGGACTTCAAGCCTGTAACTCACGGCCAAGCACGCTTCACAAAGTTCAACATTGTCGACAAATTCGGCCAGGTCGTCTCGCCAATCCACACTCCAGATGTCATCAACAAAGCAAAGCCTCTGTATCCTTGCCTCGGTCGAACAATCGCATGCCAGCCAAATGAGGCAGAAGGTGGAGGCTTTGCCAACAGCGTTGAGCTAGACGATGAGCACTGCTCGCAGTTCTTCCAGCTCGGCCATCGCATCAATCAAGACGCTAGACTCAACGTCCAGTTCGTGGTCAACTCCGCTGACGTTGGCGCGCACCACGAGACAACGCAGTTCTTCACTGGTGATTATGAAGCAGGTCGCGGTCAGAGACATCATGTCTGGCGCCCGACCACAGAGTACGAGGATCCTGTCTGGGGCTGGCTTATGCTTGACTTCCGCACCATGGGCATCCAAGTCTACAACGCGGCTGGTGAAAGTATGGGCGAAGCTCTAGTACCGGACAATATCCACGGCAAGGCATATTGGCAGGTTCACTATGCTGAGGGCGACATGTCTGAAGCAGCCAATGAGTCATCGCAGCTGCAACAGCTCATGAAGCGCATGTCTGATGCCAAGTTCCTCGTTGGTCTATGGGCGATGCTTTCTGATGCGTGTCAGAACATTTACAACGATCCTTTGACTGGCGATGCGCAGATGCTCAATATGGTAGGACGGCCGCTTGCGCTTGTCAATATCGGCATGAACCTTGAGCTTGCTACGCCTGTGATGCAGTCGCAGAGTTACCAGGACTTGTTGAAGAAGGAGGAGATCAAGCTTGACGAGTACAAGTTCGAGGTCCTTCTCGGTGACAAGTCAAATCTGCGCGATGGACTCATCGGCTACTTTCCTCCATCGCCAGAGCCATCTCCACCAATCGAGCCCGCTCCTATTCCGCAGCCCCAAGACCGCGTTACAGACAAAGTCCCTGACGTCAACTGCGTCTACACCGAGTTCGGTTACCCAGGACGTAATATCGTCGCGGGCGATAACCAGAAACCAGACTCGTTCGCGTCGCCCAGCTCGAGCAAAGTCTACCTTTCACCTATGCACGTCGATCCCTCCAAGTGCACCCCCGATCTTGCCAAAGACTACGCCAAGGACTACGACGCAGCTGCAGCCTACCATCGCGGAATCTGGAACCATCCCTCAACCGTTGTTCTCGGCGCCATCGTCGACCCCTACCAACCCGTCCATATCGCCACGGGCATTCTACCGTCAACAACCCTCAAGCTACCCCAGTGGATCATTGACCAGACCCTCAAGAAGCTGCGCATCCTCTTGCGCGGTGGGCCTGTCCTCACAAGATCAGACCTTCCAGGTATCGACACCAGCCTCGATTCATGGAAGAAGCCTATGAACCAGACCACGGCTGAAGCATGTATCCCCGCCCTCACGGACAAGGGCGAGTGGTCATGGCTGCAACCTAATCTGGCGGCGTATACCCTGCCTGGAGATGATGATGAGTACCTACCTCAGTTCGTTCCGTACAATTTGAAGTCAGCGCCTTCAGACTATCCCTTGGAGATGGGCCCGCATACAGTGCTTGAGGGCTTCTACAAGTTCGAGTTATCTCAGATGAAGCCAAATGCAGAGCTGAGAGCGGGTAATCCAGCGGAGGGCGGTGATGCAAAGCAACAGAAGGAAATGAAGAAGTAATTTAAATGTGGCACAAGGTGAAATGTAGCCACCTAGCTACGGTTCCCTTTGCCTATACATAAGTGTTTGTTTGTTTATCGAGCGGTGGTCTTTAGTTACGTAGTTTCTCTTGATACAATACCACAATGCATATTTCGAATGTCATCCATACAGCTAGCTCAGACTCGGCGATTATGAAGACAACTATTTGTTATGGAGCCCGTTCTTCAGAAGTCCTTGAATTCCTCCTAGTGCCGTGTGCCAATGAGGTCCTTCGCTCCATGTCCCACAAACTTCTGCCTCATCGCTTAAGCCCATGCCTCTGGAACCAATTCTGATGATGCTCCTCCTCCCACCTCTTCTCCGCCCTCCTCAACGTCGCCGAAGCATCCCAGAAATCCCTCCTCTGCGCCACATCCCTCGCCGTCCTCCCCTTATTATCCTTAATCGTCGGATCCGCCTTCCAGTCCCTCAACACGCGAATAACCTCCCTCTTCTCATCGTCGCCATCCTCCGCAGCACTAGCAGCATAGTGCAGCGGCGTTCGCCCGTCAGTTGTACGAGCGTTAGGGTCAGCGTGGGCGTCATCAACCAACAGTTCTACGAGTGCCGCGGATGCGTAGCGTGCTGCGAGGTGGAGGGGTGTGCGGCCCCCGTTGGCGCGCGCGTTGGGGTTGGCGGAGGAGTCGAGGAGGAGTATTGCTATGGCGAGGTGGTCACGTTCAGCGGCAAGGTGGAGGGGTGTGAAGCCGTTTTGGTCGCGGGTTGAGGGGGAGGCGTGGCGGAGGGCAGAGTTGCAGGCCTGGATATCGCCGTTCCAAGCGGCGTCGAGGAGGATTTCTTCAGGGTCTTCTACGGGCGCTGGTGGCCTTGGAGGTTTGGCTTCCGCTGGTGTCGGTTGCGCTGGTTTGATGCCTGTGGGTTCTTCTTTCTTCAATGGCACCTCTGTTGGTTGTGCAGGTCCGGCCTTGGGTGATGGTGTTGGGAGATCGGCTAGGTCATCGTCAACCTTGAGCTTCACACCCTTGGGAGAGCCTGGGGGAGCTTCGTCGGTATTTTTCTGAGCCTCAGGTTCACTGGCATCTTTTTCAGGTTCCGTTGGCTTGTCCTCCGGTATGGCATCTTTGGCAGTCTCAGCCTTGGGCTCAGTCGACACATCAGAGGGCTCAGACCTCGCAGTGTCCTCGTCGACTGACTTCCGATATCGCCCTACAGGAGGAGGATCTAAGTCAATCGAGCCAGTCCTTGAATTTGAAATAGGCTGTGCTGTGCTTGACCGTCGTGCATCAGCAGAATGTGAAGACTGCACGGGAGCGGGAGGCGGCACTGGATTGTCAAAGCCAGGAGGAGCTGGTTTCATTAGAGCACGTCTGGGATTATTGTCAGAAAGGCAGTCGCGTAAGTAAGCTGGGGTATGACATACGAGTAAATGTTGACCATGAGCTTGCTAAGAGCAGCCAACTGCTTCTCCAGCTCTCCATCAGCCAGCTTAATCTTCTCCTCCCACTCATCCTTATACTTGTAAGAATTATAAAACTCTTCAAGGCCACCAAACATGGTGCCACCAAGCCCATCACTGCTGATCTCTTGAAGCAGCTTCGTCATTTCGTCCAGTGCGGCTGTCGCATTCCTGATCGCTTCATCGATCTGCCTCCGCATGGGCTTCGCATCGTCTCCATCGATGATGTCAGGTCTCGCCTGTAGTGTGTTTTGGATCTGTGTGATGGTGTCTCTTGCTGTTGTCGCCTTTGCCGATAGTTCATGGATCTCCTCGGGGGTCTTTTGAAGCTTCATGAACCAGTCCGTCCATTCTTTGGCCGTGTCGGCGTGTTTACCCAGCGCTTCGATACCAGCGTAGGCAGCGACAGCTTGAGGGAAATGTTTCATGAAGTCGAAGCCCTTCTTCTTAGGCTCCTTCTCAGCGGGCTTCTCGGCTGGTTTGGCTTCCTGGTGCTCTGGAGACTTGATAGAGTGCCTTCGAGAGGAAGGCTGTGGGTTTACAACGCTGGAATAGCTCGGCCTTCTTCCTTTATTTGCCGGTTCATGCGGCTCATGAGAACGAAGTGGCGAGTCTCCTCTTGACTGAGGTCTGCCTCTCAGCATGTCTGCCGCCAAGTGAGGCGCTGGTCTATACGTTGATGGGGGCGATCTCTTCCCTGCTCCAGGAGGACGCCTTGGTGACGGCGGCGGATCATAGGATGGACGTCTTCTTGGATCCGGTCGTGAGCTGTCCGTTGGGTAAGACCTCATGGGCGGACGTGCGACCGCAGGCTTTGGAGAGTACGGGAATGGTAATGTGTCAGGTCCCGGAGGTCGAGGTTTTTGGCGTCTTTCTGGAGTAGGAGACCTGCGACGTGATGTAGGCCGACTCTCATCCTCGGACATCCAGTCAGAGTCCCTCGTCACGCGCCGTCTCAGTGCTCGCTGCACAGGCGCTGGTGGAGGTGGTCTCGCTTGAGGCGACACAGATCTGAAGCCTGAGTCCCTACGCCTTGGTCGCTCATAGTAGGATTGTCTCGGGCTTGATGAGGGTGGATATCGTGGCCGCCGACTTTCAGCTTCATAGGATCTTGATCTTTGTGCAGCGCCTATTCCCGGTGGAGGTCTCCGTGGTCCCTCGTTTTTTATCGTTGGTGGCGGATGACTTGGCGGGGGTCTTGAGTAAGATGCGCTTGGAGTTCTTAGAGGTGGTCTCTTCGGCGCAGACGCTGGTGCAGGCTGAGGTTTCGGTCTTGTAGACGACCTGAGTGACGGAGCTTTCTTTGGCATTTTGCTCACGATATTTACGCAATTAAAGGGCCAAATCTCACTTGCACTTTGCAATTATCGCCCAGGTACAGGCCTCTTCTTAAGAAAATGCAGATGAGCAACGAAACAGGCCCCTGGGACCGGCATGACGCCATGGCATGCATGTCACTGTCACAGGCCCTGTAGAAATCCGGGGCATCGAATTAATTGGTTCTGTAACGAGAGACAGGGTGAGCAGTGTGACGTGTCTGCTGATCCACCCTAGACCGGGGGATGATCAGAGACTCTTTTTGGAGCGGGCCGTGACGGGGACCAAGGAAGATGGACTGGGGGATCAATGTACAATTATATCATGATAATATTTACCAAAATATGGTTGGATTATTTAACTGCAGCTATTTCAGCAGGCATCTCGTAGGGCCTTGTTTGATCTATTGATCTTGCAGATGCAGTGTAACTCTTGAACGTCTGTGGCTGTGTCTGCTTGCCTGTCGCATGATGGATGGCCTCATTCAACATGGTTGCGTTGCCTGCCGCTGGGTGATGTCACATGATGCGCGAGTTAAAACAGTATGATCGATGCCTAATCCCGGTGAGATCAAGTTAGTCATGTAGGACGATTGTCAGCTGCCAAGATCCCAATCCCAGCACACAAATAGACGTATTCTAGGCAGGAGATCGTCTGAGGCATATTCTGGCAAAAGTGTAGCAATGGTGGATAGTGTGTTCTATAAATGCTGTAATTAATACTGAGAGTCCTATCAAGTAGACAGAGGAGGCGGACTCATCCGTGCCCATACATCCATCAAATCAGCCTTAAAAGCCGCTGCAACAGGAAACGTCTTCTCGACCACCAATAGATTCTGCATAATACAATCCTGCTGCCAACTCTGCCAAGACCGTGCACCCGCAACTCGCAGTGGACAAAGTACCAACAATGGAGAGATGGAAGAATTGTACAGCACAGAATTCGTGTGCGTCAATATGTTGATGACATGCATTTGTATCTCTTCCTCGCTCAAGCTGGGCGCCACGATGCCCATGTCTTGCCAATATGGAATTTCGTAGTCGAAGACTCCGGAGAGGTAGATGCTTATCGACGCGAAGAATGCCTTGGCCAAGGACGAGAAGTTCCCACTTGTGTTCTCAGCAGTCATCTGTTCTGGGGTTACGCCTTTGGCTTCCCAGTCGATGAGAGCTTGTCTTAGCCGGAATCCTTCTTGCGCAACCTCAAATGCATCGTCTAGATGTTTAGGGAGATCAACAGAATCGGTGTCTGAGTGGTAGATGAGGTTTATTGCTCTGAGATGGATCATTAGAAAACATGTTTTTGGTAGTAGGCAGTACTCACCGAACACGGAGAGTTGAGCATGAGACGATGATATCCAAGAGTTCATCCAACGGGTCACTGCTGCCTTGCTCTTTGGCTCTCATCTCTTCTGTAAAACATCTCCAGTCTGATCTTGCAAGAAACGTTGGCTCGTTGAATATTATAGCCCGGCAGACTTCAAAGATTCGTATCTCAGTAAAAAAGTGCTGTCCATGACCTGATTGGCATGATGTTGGACCTGCAGCGACGAGCGCCTTGGAAGTGCCGTGGACTAGGTGTTGTACCCATCCTTCGCCGGTTGCATCAGTCATAAGCTTCAAATGTCAGCCAAGGATGAAATGGCAGCTGCAAGCAGTGCTCACCTCAAACAGACCAAGTAAGTGAGTCGTCCACATAATGCGATGCCGGGCACTAGGCTCTTGATCAAACTTCTCAAGGGCGTTCCTTAAGCCTAGAACAGACTTTGAGTAGTGATGAACAGCCAAGTTGTAAGATTTGCTTGGGTCAATGCCTTCAGTTGCGTTCAGCTTGACGGCCTGCATGCCCCCCAACGAAAGAACAGCATCGTGAAGAAATGTCCCCGACCCTTGGTCTTTCATCAAACCCATCACATCGGTGAAGATATACGTTTTTGGATTGCAGCTGTTCCGTCGTAGGAACGTGTCGAAGTAGTGAGAAAGATAGTAGATCGGATCACCTGTAGGGTTGATATCCAGCCGGGGAGACTGGTTTTTGCAGGTACTAGCAGGAACCCGAGCCACGGTCTTTTCATCAGACTCATACTGACTGATACAGATCTGCTTAGGTTTCTGCTTCTCGAAAGTACACTCAACCCTCCTTCTGAGACAGTTACTGCACGGAACACTTCCAGAACACTAACCCTCAAGGATCAGCCATGTACGATGACGAATATTCTCGGACTTACCTTGAGATGGCTTGCGGCACATGCAAGGCACCGCGATCGATTCTTACGTCTATCGAACGGTCCAACTGGCATTTTCTCTTACTCGCTCTTTGCGTCGATGTAGTTGGTGACTCGACAAGGGGAAGACGCTGGGTTTATACTCAAAGTGGTATCGATTGAGCGAGATGAGCTTGGCATGTCGCGATACCCTTTTTGGAAACAATTGAGCGACGCTAGTGCTCTGATGTGGGATTCAGCCAATCATGTTGCTATTTTGGCGGGGAGCTGAGCTTCAACTTCGTCAGCGAGTAAATTTGGGGAGAAAACGGTTCTTGGCAAATGTGGCTTTTGAGGAAGAGAAATGTCGATTCGCTTGAACTTAACTACTTTGAGTATGGTAGAGGCTGTGTTTCTGGAATGACGATGGAAGATCCCACGAGTTTGGGTCTGAGCCTTACCGACAACGTATCGAATCCTGCGAGCCTTGACATCTAGTACGTACAAAAAGCTTAGATGTTAGCAGCCTGAAGTTTAACCTTCAAGGCAGCAATCCAACCCATAGCTACTTGATGATGGATATCTTTTCTTCTGATTATAAGATGCCTTTCCATGCCTCTCATTACCATCTCCCTCAACAACCTCACCGACCATCCAAACTCACATTACCTTCTTTCTTTCATTAACTACAACCAACTCATTTATTCGACAACTCCACTATGCAGTTCTCTCTTCTCTTTCTCTCCCTTGTCGGGGCCGGAAATGCCATCCTTCTCCCCAAGCCAAGCGGCCCATACGGCACTGCCCTTCGCATCGAAGGCATGACCGACAAAAGCCGCATCGACCCCTATGACCCCAAGAAAGGTCATCGACAAGTCCTAGTCTCAATCTTCTGGCCCGTCGAATCATCATCTTGCTCCAACAAGGTCGTCCCATACATGCCTCCTGCTACAGCCCAAGCATATGGACAACAGGCAGCGCAGCTGGGTTTATCAAACGATACCTTTTCCGGTCTGGAGTTCCAGGTCTGCAAGACTCCTATTCCCCAGAAGGGATGCGAGAGCGATAAGAAGTCGTTTCCTGTCGCTTTCTTCTCCCCTGGTGCTGGAAACTCCAGGTTAATTTACAGCCTCATGGCTCGTTCGCTGGCTAGTTATGGAAACATCGTGGTTCTGATCGACCATCCCTTTGATCCTCCTGTTGTTGAGTTCCCTGATGGAAAGATCATCAAGGGGGGAAATATCCCCGATAACTCGAAATCTAACCAGCAGTTGGGTTCGGTAAGTAGATGCATCCTCTGTCGCCTTGGAATCGCAAAAAACCTTGCTAACTCTTCATAGGTCAAAGCAAAGGATATCTCCTTCACTATCTCAGAAATTCTGCGCCCTTCTTTCCAAAAGAGGGTATTCAAGGGTCTTCCAGGTTCAATCGACAACAAGAAGGTGGTTGCTCTCGGCCATTCCCTCGGCGGTGCCAGTGCAGCCATAGCCATGCTCTCAGACAAGCGAATCCGCGGCGGTATGGACATGGACGGTCAGATCTTCGAACCAGCTCTCAGCAAAGGCCTCGACAAGCCATTCTTCCTCATCGGTCGCCCTAACCACAGCAAGGAAGACACAACCTGGAAGAAGTTCTACTCCAAGCTCCGAGGACCTAAGAAGGAGATTTCTGTCAAGGACACTGTTCACGGATCGTTCACTGATTACCCTCAAATCCTCAAGGCTCTTGATCTGCCAGAGGCTGTTATGAAGGCGATAGAGCAACTTGTTGGATCTGCCGAGCCTTCATATCTTCAGAAGTTCCTTTCCAAGACTGTTGTGGATTATATGAAGATCTCCTTTGCCTATAAGAGCAAGAACTAGATATGCGCTCGACTGCCCGGGTTCATGTCGAAGAAGATGTATAAATTATTGGGGCGCGATGTCATCAGTCATTTTTTTGTAACATTTGTTTAAGTTTCGTTTCATTTCTTCATCTTTAGCTATAGAGTTCATACATACATAGTAGATTATAAATCCAGATCCCAGTTATTCATAGGGAAAGGTTGTATGCCACTATGACTAGTATTCTAACACTTACCTGGGGAAAACATGACATTAATAGCTATTAAGTTGAGAGAAATTATTTCTCATATAGGAATGCATTAAAGACGCTCAGATAATCTGTCTTAAATATAAGTGAGCTATAAGGGCGAGACCGTGCTGATCTCGTTTGGAAGTTATTTGCTACCTTTTAAGGATAAAATCACGACGTGGCATGAATCGGATCTACAATGACAAGAATCAGTACATTCAGTCAGCATTTCTGTATTATAACCCCCAAATACGAAACTATTTAGTACGGCCACTTGAAAGAAGTGGAAATATTAACAGAAAAAGGTTCCGCATCCGTCAGTGACTTCACCCGCCCGAGCATATGCTCCAGCTGTCTAAACGCAGCAGGCGGCGCATACTGCGGAACCATATGCCCACTAGTCTTAACAGTCGCCAACGTGAATCCTCTCTCTGAGTGGACCGATCCCTGGACACTACCTCCAGCCCAGTTCTCAACATTGCTCTCAGTGTTGTTGATAATCGGAACAACAAACTCGGCACTCGGTGCAGTCTGGAAACCCTGCTTTCCATTCCACTTGAGACCTTGAACGGCCAAGGCAGTTGTGTTGGAAGTGATGATATAGTCAGCCATTCCGGATCCGATCATGACGTTGTTGGTCTTCTCAACGAGAGTTTGGAACTTCTTCTCGTGCTCGGCAGGGTCATATCTATCATCGTCGTCGACAAAGACCGGGCCTGAGCACGAAGCCCATTCCTTGGGGGCGGCTGGGGCGTGGATTGCCTTGCGGACTCCAGGGATGTTGAAGAACAGTGTCGCACCGGGAGGCGTGTACTCAACAGAGGGGAAACCGAGTACGTCCCAGAGGACGGGACAGGTATCTTGGATGTGGTAGACATTGAAACAGGGGTTGATGACGGTGTTGATGTCTTCGAAATGAGAAGTGATATCGCATCCCTTGACCTGAACAGGCTTCCAAGGCGCCGGAGGAGGAGGATACGTAAGATGAGCCTCACGATACTTATCCAATCCACACTTCTCATTATCATTATCAAGAATCTTCTTGTTCTTATCCGGAATCGCAAAGACACTCTCCCAATGTCTAAAGAAGCCCGGGAAAGCAGCATGGTCGAGATGCAGCTTGTCAGCATACGGCATGACAGGGTCGTAGTATAGAGCGCCCTTGACATTGTAGTACGTCTTGTCCTTCTTGTCCAGCATAGCAGCGCCGACGTAGGGAACATAGACTCCGGCGTAACTTTCGCCAGTGATGTAGAGCTTCTTGCCTTGCAGGCCGAAGGTATCGACGAGGTTCTTCCACCATTGGACGAACTGGGCTGCTGTTTCGGTGTTGTTCTTTGCTGTTACGTGGCCGGTTGAGAAGCCAGTGCCGATGGGGTATTCAACCCTGAAACATCTTGGTTAGACGTGATACTTTGGTGAGGAGTTCCAATAAGAACATACCAGATGACGTTGGCGAGCTTATGCCAGGACCAAGCATTTGGCACAGGCTTGTAAGTTCCATACTTCCACGAGAACGGGCCATTTTCTTGTGTAAGACCTAAAGGTTGCGTCAGTTTTTGAATAATCAAAAAGATTGTGTCACCATACCTTCTAGAGATGAACAGCCAGGACCTCCGTTGAACCAAATCACGACATCGTCCTTTCCAGCTGGATTGACAGTTGGGAAGAACCAATAGAAGAACTTGGGATCTTTGGAGCCAGTCTTCTTCCAGTCAACAGGGATTTGACCAGCGTAGCTTTCACCGACATCAAATGAGACCTCTGGGATTCCAGTAGATGGGACATAATAAGCTGGCAGAAAGGTTAGTCTCGGGAGTCGCAGCCATGGCGTATCAACTCACGAGATGTCTTTTTGTTGTAGTACTGAGCATGCGCAGGTTTGGAAGTACGCGGATGTATAACCGAAGCATTCGTCAAGGCAACAAAGCCCAAGACTGACAAAAGAGCTGTTTTCAAACCCATCTTGAAGTACAAGAATCCTTTACAGTCGAGAATAAGCTTGATACGGTTGGACAAGACAGGCAGCACAGTTCATACTTATATAAGAGTCATACATAATAATTCCCCGTAACATAGCCCGACGATCAGAGGAACTTTTGCCAAGATAAAGTCCTACTCACCAGGGTACACAGCGCAACGCAACACAGTAAACAAGCGAGCACGGAAGTTCGGCATGAATACTTATCTGTGCCTTCCTAATGCAGCTATTTGCGGGGTTCGTGATATCAGCATCGTGGTGTGATAAGCTGTCCGTGTCGATCGATCAGCGGGAGTGTCCTATTGGCTGGGCTGTCTGACAAAAGTTCGATGAGGGGCATTGATCGAAAGAGAGGCTTCGCTTAGAGTTTTGCAGAAGAAGTTTATTCTTGAGAGAGTGTGTGAAGAGTTTGGGGAATGATACTTCGGTGTGTGATAGACTTTGGAAGATCGGATGTTTGAAACGTCAGACGGGGTGCGGGATAGCGTTGCATTCCGGTGTAAACTAAAATAAACGCCGTTGGGGGGTTATTCGCGGATTGAGGTGAGCTACTCGTCATCGAGAGTGCTCGACTAGTGTTTTGGTTTCTATTTTTGCCAACTCGTGGTTTCTTTATGAGCTTGCTCCTGCTAAGACCCTAACTTGTTAAACAAGAGCTCGAAATCTTAGCTGTTGATCTTTGATACTTAGAAGTATCTTTCCCTGATCATCATCCAGTCCTTTCTCTTGTGTATATGTCGAAGCCCAGGACTTCGCCTTTTGGCCCTATATGTATATTTCATCGTGTACCTTTTTTATATATCCGGCATAGATAAATATGCTCCTCGTCCTTTTGCTCCTTGTTGTCTATGCTGATGTATGTTGAATATCAAGCTTATGTATGCAAACACCAAGACCTTATGTATCCCAGGTCCTAAACCCAACCAAAACTCCAAATAATTCAGCCCGTAAATGTCATGACTTACTCATCTCCTCACGAAGCTGTTTCTGGAACTCATACTTCCTCTCCCTCCTATCATTCTCCCTCCTTCTAAACTCATCCCTCCTCCTCGTCTCCCCAAGCGTACTCCTCAAACTTGAATCAGGGCTCTCCCAATCAAGCGGCACCTCCTGGAAAATAATCGGCGTCCAAACCGGCAGAAGCCTCATTCCGATCTCATTATCCGACGGCGGAAGTATCTTCCACGTCTCGTCAGTCTGGATATCTCGTCGTTCAACAGGTATGAACGCTGCTGGCTCAGGTGGATTCAGCTTCAAGTATGAGACTTTTCTATCGCGATCGGAGCGCCATTCTCGATACTCAATCTCCGCATGCGCAGCCTGTTCGTCGCTTAGTTCAAGAACAGATGCATCCTCTTCTTCTAAAAGAGGCGGTTGTGATTGTGTCGCGTATTTCGGCTCCCATTCTCGAAGTTTGGTGTGGCATTTTTCCAGCGCTGACCAATGTCTTTCGAGAGCTTTCGCGCGACCGTGAACATCGTGAGGCTCGTCGGGAATAGGCGCCCTTCGCCCACCTCTTCTCGCAATAGCACCAATGGTATCCTTTATATCCGTCTCCCGGAGAACCAACCACGTTAAATCGCGCCTCGTTTCCAGACTGCGCAGTAACTTCGAGCAAAAGTCATAATCATCACCAGGCAGCGACGTAGGAACAAGAGTGTCGCGGAGAACACGACCAATGTATCGCACTTCGCACAGCGTGTTCTCAAGCTTCGCGTCTTTGGGGAGGTCTCTGAAGGGGTTGCAGCGCTCGAGAAAAGCTCTCCCCACGCGGGCGTTGGAGTCGCTGAGGGGTTTAAGGTTGATTATCCCGGTGATTGGGGGGCTGCGGGCCTTGAAGGCGTTGAGAAAGCCTCGAATTGCACTCATGATGCATTTTCTGGCCGGACTGAAGGGGGTCAAAAGAGAGAATGATGTTTTTGAGGCACAGGTGAAAAATGGGAAAATTCTTGTTTTTAAAACCCCCAAAGTTGAGAAAAGCTGGGCGCTGTGAGTGATCCTTGTCCCTCCCGCACTGCTCCGCTTGGCCGTCTTACAGTGAGGCCTTTCACTAACATTCGGACAATGCCGTGTGCGTGCTTTGACCAGTTCAGCACGACAAGTAGAAGCGGTGTATCAAAAGTTTTCACTATTGACAAGGAGTCTTATATCCAGTTTCTCTTTCGACAATCTTAGAAACCGCAGTATTCTGTGTAAAGTCTCAACTCCGACAACCTTAAAATCTTCAGTGATCGGCATCACATGTAACCAAATTCGTCCTCTCACCCGCGGGAACCTAGACTACCCCAAACGAATCAAGCTCATCGCCACCGCGCCCGATTCTCCTCTTCGTACAAATCATATGAATAATTGGCCCATTCATCCTGCAGAGTGCGAGCATCAATGCTGCTTCGCGTTCCCTGACCAGGCAATCGACGAGCCTGGAATGAGAGAGACTGGTGGTCCAACCAACCCTCAATGCGACCATCGCCAAGGAACTCCATCCAGCCTTGGTTGTTATCCCCATAAATTACAGGTCCCTGATCTTCACGACCCCGCCATTTGAACCAGACTCGATCATGCGATGAGCACATGGGACGTTCTTCAAAGAGGAGTACGCCTTCGTACACACCGAGGTTGAATCTTCCCCATAGTCTGTTGCCAGAAATTGTGAGGGTCAATTGGAACTCGTCAGGATCAAAATCCCATTGTTCGGTCACATCAGGCGACTCAACTTCGTAATCGCCATTCAAAAGACCCAAAGGTGCAAGGCCGGCCTCGTCGACGTCATCTCTGCCGTTATTCTCATCTGAGGAGTAATACTCCGAGTATGGGGGTGGAGCATCATCGTAGCCGGACGGAGCGGGTATTCGTCCCCGGGCCGCAAAAGCGGCGCCGCGTCGAGCAGTCTGTGGCTTTGCGAATGTGGGAGGGTCGGGAGAGGGTTCTCTTGCTGTCGACCATCGGGATGAATTTCCTCGGGTTGCGGTCTGCTTAGTTCGTGGTTTCGCTGGCTCTGCAGTGAAGGCGCCTCGGCCAGCGCCTTGAGATGCACCGCCTCTGACGCAGCGCGCAGTCTGGGGTTTTCGCTGTGCTGGTGTTGGTGCGGGGCCTGTTTCAGGGTCCTTTGCCGCTGTTTTTGCCGTGCTTTTGGTGGATGCCTTAGCTGGAGCCTTTGCCTTTGGCGTCGCAGCCTTTGGTGCAACCGTCTTTGGCTTTTTGGCTGTCGCGTTACCTTGATCATCATTTGCCTTTCTCTTTGATCCCGCTGCAGCCGTTTTCTTCGTCTCGGTCTTCACAGGCGTCGCTTGCGCAGCAGTTTTACTCGCCGCACCCTTCTTCGCTTCACGGTCGTTCTTTGTCCATTCTTTCTTCAGTTTGGTCTCAAGCTTGCTCACATTAGCTGGCACCTTGAGGTTTCCCGCATTGACGGCATCAAACAAGCGCATGCGCGCGACCGACTTGGTCTTGGATGGCGGGAGACCATAGTGAATAAGCTGGGCCTCAAACCAATGTGCGGGGTGATCTTTGTCGTTGCCAGAGGTGAAATGCTCCTTGAGCTCAGTTGCTGTGGCGCGTCGATGACGGTTCTGTCCAGAGGACTGAGCGAAGAAGACACCTTCAGCGAATGCGAAGCCGTCCTCAGCGACGGGAGGAGCCCCGGGCCATGCACTGGCCGCAGATGCCTTGGACATGATGTCGCAAGTGGTTTGTGGCTGACGTTGTGATCTGTTCGCTGGGTGACGTGTAGCTTAATTAATGAGGCCCGTCAAGCGAGAGATGATGCTGCCGTCAGTGCCTCACGTGCCAAGTTTTATGCCACTCATTAATGCAGGTTTATCTCTGACTAATCTTGTGTCACAGATTCGTATCACGCTATCCAACATCATAAATGGCCATCGGTCATTGACAGTGCTTGGCAGCTGCAGCTGGTTACGCAGTAGAGGTCTGCTTGATAAAAGTCGAGATTTAGATTCAAGACAAATTTCGGAATAAATAAGTCGACTACATATCCAGGACCTCAAGGCTAGAAGGCTTTTTCTTTCCTAAAAACAGGTCTATACCCTGATAGTGAACTGGTCTATGAAAACAAATGCTGCCTATATGCACTCCAAAGTAAGCTCAAAACCAATGTGAACTTGTCTTCTCAATGAAGCTCTCGTAGCCAAAAGAAACCGCCAAACTTTCTGGAACTCATCAGGAGCTCCCTCAAAGATACCAAATCCCTTGTTCAGCAACTCGTTATCCCGCCGAAAGTTACAAGACTCCTTAACAGCATCCGCCCACATATCCTTACCACCCTACGTCTTAGACGCTAACTTAACACCTTTCGCAACAGTCCTAGCAGCTGTAGCAAAAGGTTCAACACCGGGAATAACATAAGTGCTCGCAAAAACAGCCTCCTTCATAACGTTAACCATAATCTCGCACGTAACAATTCCGATCTCTCTGAAGCCTTTGTCAAGACCCTTTGCTTTGAAGTCAACAGTAGCCGTAGCGAGAAATTCCGCTGAAGTGTGAAGTGTCACATTGACATTGGCCGATGAGATAACGAGAACTATTCCTGGCAATCTTGATTTTCTCAGACAGTATGCTGCTGCTGTTTCTTTACCTGGAGTTCCTTGAAGACACTAAGTCTCAAGCACACTTTGTAATTGCTGAGGGAGCAGATCTTCGGCGGGCTCTAGGGATTTTCAAGAGCAGGCTTTCGTGTCGATTCTCAAACTCTGACAAAGGCACAGGATACGAGAGTAGCAAGACCCTTTGGGATGATATGTAAGAATTGTGTGCTTTTGGAGCCTGCACGAAAGAGAGACCCTCCGAAAATCCAAACAGTTGCCAGATCTCACTTCTTTGCAACAGGGATATTACGAAAAGAAATGACAAGAGAATTGAGAGGAATGGCCGGGATGCAAATACAACCAATAAAGACCGTAGAAACTTTATTTAAAGACTGTTATTCTGATCTAAATCATAAGATTCTTCCTGGCCATCTATGTATGTTCTTTTTGTCTTGAGTCTAGAATGGCAAAAGATGAGTAACTTAGAGTTAAGACCTGTGGTCAAGAGCCTGAAATCATCACAGGCAATTTCTATCTCAAATACCAACTCCACCAAGCAAGTCCGTATCTATTGCAGTTTGATAAGATGGCCGACGACTGAGAATGGAAGCAAGGGTCCCTGATCTAGCACTCGCATAGTAGGGTAAAGAAATGTTGGCGTGACCCATGTGAAGAATGCGCATAACCAGATAAACCCAGCTATCCAGCGTAATGGCCTTGAGAGGGGAATATGCATGATTGCGGCTTGCACCGCGTCTTCAAACATAATCGCCAGCGGCTGTAGAAGAAAAAAGGTCTCAATTTCAAACCAGTCTCCAGCCTCAAGACGATAGAAGTAATGCAGACAGCGGTGCATAAGCGCAGAAGTGAAGAATGCCAATGTCAGACGCGAATATCGCGACAGCAGCGTACCGCGATGGAGTCGGAGAACTCTATCTGGGATGAAGTCTCCCCAGCCAGTCAGGGCCTTGCGAAAAAGTTGATGCCAAAATGTTCTGTAGTTGATCAGTACATATTCACCACATCTATCAGCAGGTCTTTGAGAGTATAACTTACCCCCAGAAAGTTCGAATAGTAGACCATGAACTTATTGACCCGTTGAGGTGCGGCCAATCCTCTGGTTTGCATAAACCAAGCAAAACAGATACTGCAGCTACAAATGCATGGGCTAGTCGTACTGATATATAGCCAATAACCCAATTCCCAAGGGAACTAGAAAAGCGAAATATTACGTCTTCCCGGGTCAAGCTTGATAGGCTGAAAAGCGACTGCTTTTCTCTCGTGATCAAGTGTCCCTCTGGACGCGGCGCGAGTAGTATGGCATCTAAGATGAGGTAACAACCCACGGACTCAATAATCTTTGTTATAACAAAGAGAATAGAATTTGACGAGACCCGCTTCTTCATCAAAATCTCTCCTCGTAAGCCAACACGGCGCAGGCTAAAATACAAGCCTATGGCACGAAGAAAGCGAGCTATAGCGCTTAAATGACGGCCCAAGCTTTTCTCTTCTGCCGTGAGGACATCGTCGGCATCGTAGCGTGAGAGTAGAATCTGCTCAGTGCAATTGGCGTACAGTCCCCAGCTGAACAAAGAAATACCGGTTATTTGGGCTTGAGGAAGGGAGGATTCCAAAAGCGAAGTGTAGAGGGAATACTGCAAGCAGCTCAGCGCCACCGTTGCACCAATTCGGCTGAGTACGGCGCTTTTCGGAATTAAGACAATGGCGCTTGAGAAAATGATGGGGATGCTGCAGGCGAGAATGACGATTTGAGAAATTGAGCCTGATTCTGGATGGTCCATCGTGGCAATTGATGTGGCGGTGGAAGCCACTCGAGATGCGTAGGAAGGCTCAGATTGGTTGAGGATAGAAGTTGAAGAAGAAAGACTACCGCAATAAATAATTCATGTGCGGATGGTCCGGCATTTGAACGAGATTGACCCCTGTAAATTTAAGGTTTAACGTGCATTATGTACCTAGAGCAAGTGCCGATAAAGATGAAACACCCAGATCTAGCGCCTGCATCTACTATAGATAGTCGATTTCTCGTAGCACATTATTCAACCTCCAATATCCTTCCGGCCACATAGGTCCTCTAGCTGGAACCTCACCCCGCAGGATAGAGGCAACAGGAACTTCCACCCCGTAAAAGTCCTCATTTGCCTTATCTCTGGTCGTGATAACAGTCCCATCAATCTGCGCTCCAACATACAGTCCCCTACTCTTCACGTAGCTCCATATAGGCTCATCTACACCGCTGCTGTTAACCGTCGAATCAACATACACGCCCGTACCAACCGGCCCAGCGGTAACAGCGACCTCTCCACCGAAGGAGACTCTTGGCTTGGTGAATGCGGCTACGGCTTCCGGGGTCCGCAGAACACAGACACAGTCGTATATGTCTATGGCAACCATGAAGCCGACGCTGAGGGTGTTGACGGCGAAGGAAGATGGCGGCGACCATGACCCATCAGATCGCCGTGCTACAACAACGCCAGAACCGCTGCCCCAGGAGAATTGCGCGCCAGACCGGAATGCGGTGAAGATGGCGAGACCTGCAGCGGACTTGAGGACTTGTCGAGGAATTCTGACTATTGCCTTTCGTCTTGATAATGAGTCGTTTGGCGGAAGTGGTGTTCCCTCTGTAAACAATGTCAGTCTATCTCTTGCAATACCTTTCTTTCCCACGTATTATCAAGGAAACGTACCACAGAAGGATGTCAGGATTCGTGCTGCTTTGTCGCATTCTTTATCTAGAGTGGTTGGCATGAATGCCTCGCATCCGAGTTTGTTTGCGAAGTCATTCACGGGGCCGGCAATTTTGGCACTGAGGACGTGAAGACGATTGGCAAAACCTGACTTGCGGTTTGTTTGCATATCTGCAGATTGTTCTTGGACTGGTGTACTGTTGGCGGAATATGGTGGTGGTGGAGGGAAGTAAGGATTCTTGCATTCGTATCCTGTAGGGCGAGTATTGTGTTCTCCATTGGCGGGAAGCTCAAACACATTATTATTGTTAAATCCCATGACTGCCATTGGACTTTCAAAAGAGAGGGTGAGGTTATTCAATGGGTTCCTGAATCCGCCTGAGGAGAAAATGCTGGACTTTGTATTGTGGAGTCTGCCAAGTTCATACCATAAGTGCCCATCCAAAAAAATGGGATAGTAGAGAATATATACATGAAATGCGATGAGGCTCATATATGATCATCTGCATTATCTAGAGATATGGCAGATAATCGGGCGCCGCGGGGCTCTACCGAAGCCTGTGCGAGGCTGTACGTGGTAGTGGATTTGTGTGTCCGACGGGCTGTGTATGAGCCACCGTAGCACCGCTATGTTTGAGAAGCGAAAAGCACATGACCTAGCCATTCATAGGCCTTGAAACATTGACAACGTGTGCAGGGTACTGGCCGGCCGGGATCAACGGTTAGGGGGCAGATGGCTACTTCTGGGATGCCCGCGGGGTCCGAAGGAGAAGCCAATCCCCAACAACGTACAGGGATTGCGAGAACCCATTTCTGTGGTAGCTGTTGCTTAAACTACAATACATGATACAATTTGTTTCGCCCGGCGGTCCTATGCATCCAAAGCCAGTCCCTAATGGTCTCTGAAATTGCCTGCTTTTCGTTCTCGTCCACCCAGACTCTTACTGCCCAGCACGGTGGTACTTATCCCACTTAGGCCATAATTAATTTCAATACCACAATATCCATCGAGCCCTCGGCTGGCACGATGACCCAGTACCTAAGCAATAGATATCTAGCGCCGTTCCCCGAGGAAGTGAAAATAAGCCAAGTGGCTTAAGCTAGTGATTCAAACCATCAAAGGACTTATTCCAGTCAAGCGATTGGCAGAGATTACTACTAAATACCCATTCTGAAAGCCAAAGTTGTTTACCTATTGGCTGACCCAAGTAGAGAACAATACCAGTAAGATTTTGGACAGAATAACAAGTGCTTCTTATGCGCTTTTGCAAGTTTCAAAGGCTATTTATTCCGTTTTCATTCGGTGGGCTGTTCCAGCTCATATCCGCAACGTCACGGAGTGGCGTCTGCGGCTGAATAATAATATGACCCAACAAGCCATAGTACGCAGATAATAGGATCGAGGCCCGCTAGCTTAGGGATCTAGATCTCGCAAGGCTGAAAAGGTGCTGGAGCCCCTGGCTAGCAGCTGAGTCTGTTTTAAGCTTATAAAACCCCAGGACATCACCAACTAAATGTCGTTCTAATATCGACTCGAAACCCAAACTCAACACATCAATCTAACCCTTCTCAACATGAAGATCAGCTTTGTCCCGCTCGCTTTCGTTGCCGCTCTCGCTGGCTTTGGAGAGGCGCGAAACTGCACCCCCAAGCTTGACCACTGCGGCCATTACCTCCTTGACATCGGTAAGTCCCTCCCCAGTCAACCGAACCAGGTTCTCTCTGATGAGATATTCTGTAGGAAAATACTACACCACCATCTCTGACGAGCTCACCCGTGCGACTAAGGCAACGTGCTTCAAGAAGAATCAGATCAACGATGCCCTCTTCTCGTGCGGTCCCAACGGAACTATCAAGTTCAAGAAGTATTGCAAGAATGGATGCCAGGTCGGTGCTATGGGAAAGCATGATTACTGCTGGACTTAAAGGGAGGCCAAGGTTTCGAATTCGTGGGGTTTCTTAGTGTAGTTATTGAAACCAAGAATCAGCTAGAAGCTCGTTTGGTATAGCCCGAATTGATGGTTCAAATTTCATCAGTCGAGCAATCAATTTTGCTACCACCCTTAGCTCACGCCTTGTGAACTCTGGAGGTTTGCCATTGTCGAAATAAACGTCTTCCATCCAACTTTGCAACGTCCAAGCATCCTCTTGCTGCAGCGCCTCCCTTGTCATTTCTTGCCATTTCGCTTGCCATCTTGATGGTAGCTCATCGTCTATAAGCTCCATCATCTGCTGTATCAAGACTTGGGGAGTTAACATGACAACGTCAAACGGGGGCTGCCCGGTCACTAGCTCAAAGATCTGTGCCTGTTAGCAGATGCAATGTTCTTTGCCAAGTGATGTTTACCAAACACCCTACACTCCATAAGTCTACGCGATTATCGAGACGGTCTCCAAACACAATCTCTGGTGCGCGTACTGGAAGCGGGGTATGTAATGTATTTGATGCATCGAAGTCGAAGAAGGCTTCACCAAAGTCAATTATCTTGATAGATGGCAGTGAAAGTAGGCCTTGGACGTCCCTGTTTTTGAAATATGAAGATCGGACGATATATGTTGGTATATTGGCTGACAAGGGCTTGCCATCTCTTCTTGTGACTAAGCCCATCTCAGGCTCGCCAAGTCTCGCGATGAAATCTCTTTCGTCGAGTAAATGCAAGTCTGGTATTTCGACAGCGATATTTCTAGTGCGAATATCTGTGATCAAATTCAATATTGCTGGTAATCAAGAACAGAGATATGATTCTCTTACCGCCATGCCCAATGCCGTTGGAAGCAAGATAATCGATGCCTTGCAACACCTGCCTCGAGATCGACCTTGCAGCGCGAGATGACAGCCTGTCACCACTGCAGTGGCTATCAATGATATCTGCGATATTGGGCCCAACAAGCTCCAAGACCAAGCACTCATGTGAGCCATTGGGGCCTATTGCAGTGAATTGGTCCAACATTTGGTTCACGTAACACGACCCAGGGTGATTTCTTGGTGTAGCAGCAAGCTTTTGCAAGATTTCGATCTCCTTACTTCTTTTCGATTCGGCCACTGTGATCTTGATTGAAACATAGCGATCATTCCTGGCAAATAATCAGCAAGAAATGGCACTCTCGTTACACAAACATACAGCTGGTCTCTGGCGGCCCAAGTGGTCGAATAGCTGCCCCAGCCAAGCTTATGAAGGACTCTATACCGTCCATCGCTGAGGGAATCGCCTAGTGAAACGGGATGGTAGCCGCCTGGTTGATAGCGGTGCAATGGTTCAGCGTCAACACCACATTTGTATTCTTGTGTTGGTGTTTGACCGCCGTGATATTGACGCACGTGGGGGTGAAAGAAGATACCAGCAATTGATGGAACTGAGATCCGTGTCCGCGCCGCCCTCAACAGGTGCGTACTAACCATCGCCTTTACCGATCTCAATGCCTCACTGCATCCAAGCTGATCAGCGAATCCTAAGCTTCGAAATGTCGAATCATCTCGTCGCTCGAGGTTAAGGACAGTCGGATGATGCGGCACATTTAATCCCTGTCGCCGAGCCCGCAACCTGATATTTTTAGAATGTCACCCAGAGTCACCCAAAAATAAGGTTGCAGCTCAAATAACGGATCAGAAGCTTGGCAGGATGCTTAATCTGATCAAGAATCATCGATAGAATCGTTTCATCTGTAACTCATGACGCTGATTCAGCTGGTCAAGGGGCAAGTGAACCGGATATTCACCCCTGTCAGACGTGACAGCGAAGCACAAATGACGTCAGGGCGTGGTCTAGAGCTCTAGATCCTGCATCAGAGCTGAACCTCAATTGTCGGGCCATTCACCTCCCAAACCCCGCAGAGCTTCATCTTTAGCTGCATCGTCATCATTATTTATTCGACATTTTCCCCTCTTGACTTTCAATTCTTTTATTCCTTTCTCTCTCATTTCACCCGCCAAGATGGATAACATGGCCTCTCTCAAAGATACTCTTACCGCCTCCGGAGGCGCGGAATCTGCCGGTAACTACTCCCCCCTCACCCCAAACACTCCTCATGACGTCTCGAATTATCCCGCTAACTTTCTCCAGGGTTCCTTAACGACATCGTCGCCCAGCTATGGCCCAACATCAATGTGGCAGGCGGCAAAATCATCAAAGATGTCGTCGAGCCCATGCTTGACCAGATGCTTCCAGGTCCTCTCGCGAACCTCCGCTTCGTCAAGCTGGACTTTGGGCCTACACCCATCAGATTCTCAAATGTTGACGTGCACAAGACCG
This sequence comes from Fusarium nisikadoi, assembly GCA_013623555.1. Taxonomy (NCBI): domain Eukaryota; kingdom Fungi; phylum Ascomycota; class Sordariomycetes; order Hypocreales; family Nectriaceae; genus Fusarium; species Fusarium nisikadoi. The sequence continues at coordinate 222,402 of JABFFB010000040.1, forward strand.
AACTCGAGGGCATCAAACTTGATATGGACTTGGATTGGGATGGCCAGTGCGATTTCGAGCTTGATGCGTCGATGGTGCCCAAGATTGTAAGCTCCGCTATGGCTGACCTCAATATTACATGTTGCTGACCATTGGTATTGTAGGGTATCGAGCATGTGAAGATGAAGGGACGGCTGTCCATTTTGCTTGGTCCATTGACGAATGTCATTCCACTGGTACGAAGCTCCAACCTCGTTACAATATTCGGCACTAACATGCACAGATCGGAGCTGCTCAGGTGGCTTTCATCAACCCCCCAGAGCTATCCCTCGATTTTACCGACGCCGCCAACATCGCTGACTTCTCCTTGATCGACAAGACCGTCCGCAAGGTCATTCTCAACATCATCTCCTCCATGGCCGTCCTCCCCAACCGCTTCCTCGTCAAGCTCGACTCCTCCAACGACTACTTCAAAACCTTCCAGCCCCACCACGGCGTTCTTCGCCTCACCGTCGACAGCGCAACTGAGATTACTGGCGAAAAGAAGAGCGGCGCCAAACGATTACTCCAAAAGCTTGTCAAGGATATTCCCGACTGCTACTGTGATGTCAATGTCGGTGCTGAGGGAGAGTGGCGGACTTCGACTATTAAGAATAAACACGACCCTCAGTGGAACGAGACTCACGATTTCCTTGTTACGGATTACGAGCAGCGCATCACTATTGATGTGAACGATGAAGATCTTGGTGGTGATGACGATATTGGCATCGCTACGACGACCGTCAAGCAACTTCTATTGAACGGCGGTAGCCAAACCCTCACCCTGTCTCATAAGGGCCAGCCCCTTGAGACCAAGGTCACTATCCACGGCAAGTTCTTCAACTTTGTCGGCGAATCAAACAGCATTTCCGCCAGCAGCCAAAACGAAGGCGAGATCTGCGGCCTGGCCACAGTCCTCATCGCCAGCGTCAATGGCCTCAACGGCCAACGCGACGAGCTCAAGCCCAGCGTCAAGGTGACATGGGGCGACAAGGAATTTGTCACCCCCGTCAAGAGCTACAGCCCTGGAACGGATATCTTCAACCCATCTTTCGACACAGCGTTCCGATTCCCTATTACCGCAGAACAGCTTTCTAACCCGCACAGCTTCAAGCTTAGCTTGCAGAATGGCACGAGCGAGCAGGGATCGGTTGAAATTCCTTTTGATAGTGTGACGGGTGCTGATGGCATGAACCGTGAGGAGGAGTTTGATGTTGGATCCGGTGCAACTGTGCGAGCTCGTTTTTCGATCCGTGGATTGCAGCTCGCTGAATAATTGCGGGTTAAAACTGTGGGCGATGTTCCTGAAGCACGATGCGATGCGCATGCACTAGTATCAATGAGCAAGCAATAAATTATGTAACTCACTCATCGACCGTCTTGATTGCAGAGAAACGTGGGAGGGATAAAGGATAACAAGCCTTGCCTCAAGACTATCCCAGATACACTGAGTAATCAGGTGATTTTACAACTTGACGTCGGCCATTCTGTCCAAGCCTGAAATATGTATAACGTCAGCAAACCTTTTTATATTTATTTCCATCTTAGTTTCTTACCATCTTGCCGCTGCACATACTGTACTTATCACAAAGCTGCAGTCCAGTCTTTTCATATTTTAGTCAAACCAAAATTCAAATTGCTATGTAAAAGAGTGGAATCTGGCTATTTAATGACAGTCTGGAGCCAGTGAAAATCAAACTAACGACTAACACAACCCTAAATCTCATAACTCTCCTTCACGTCCTCAAGAAAACCGGAGTTTTCCGCGTCTGAACCTCGCATATCTCGTGGAGATACCATCAGCTTGAATTATCAATCAAAGTTCCTTGTCATCCCCAAATCTTGCCAGAAGCTGAAATTGGCCAAAGATATCAGATGAGCCACCAAGATCAGAGGGGGCGCTGTTTCCGGTCTTCTCGTGACCTGCATCAGTCGGGATTCCGTAAGCACGAACGGGCTCTCGTATAGTCTCATCAAAGGTCTCAAGGTCTTTGACCTGCAACTCGAGGAGCTTGGCAGCTGCCTCGAGTGTGACGTTGATGCCCATTTTGGCTAGTTTGGCGGCATATTCTTCAGCGCCACGGTTGCGGAGATAGTCTCTGTACTGGGATATCCCGTTCGAGCTTGTTGAGTTTAAGGTACTGAGAGATGTCGAATTGGTTTCATGGTCTCCATAAGGTCAGTTATGATCAGAAACGTGAAAGAGCAATGCACATAGAAATAATCGAGAAAGGAAAAAAAAAACACGGCCCTCTGTAAAGGGACGACATAAATTTCTTAAGCAATTTGAATTCAACACAGGGCTCTCTTACATGGCGAGATGCTTTCCAGCTTCCGGTTGAAGCTTGGAAAGACGATGCGATAAATATCGAACCATCGATCCTCATCAGTCTCTTTGGGTGATTTCCTTTTCAGGGAGCGGAGGCTAGCGGCTTGCTCTCTGCTTAGCATGCCGTACAATGCCTGTGGCTTTTTCTTAGGACATGGTAACTCTTGGTCCTGGTGAGCTAGGAGTAGCTCATCAGTCTCGAAGCTGGTGTCACATCGTCGGCAGATATGCTTTCCTTTGTACTTCTTTGGAAGATGGCAGCGGAAAGTATGCTCCCTGTGATTTAAGATCAGTCAGAGCTTCACTAATTGTAGGCAATATTCTTTAAGTTAGGAAACATTCACCGAGCTTCGGCAAATTGAGCGAGGTGATCATACTTGACCTTGTTGACATCAATCCACCCTGGGCCCTCGCAAGCTCGATGATGAACCGAGAGTAAGATGCCTGCCTTATAAAAAGGGCATGCAAAGCGCTGCTTCAGACCAATTCTATCAGCATCACTCTGAGTCGTAAGGTTGGTGTAGTGATTCGCATCAACCGTCTGGTCGAGTCGTCGTTGGCTGGTATTCTGAGTATGGACCTGGGATCGCGAAGTCGTTAGCGAATTACTGCTCACCCCAGTATATGGAGTATCATAAGGAAATGCCTATATATGTGTGAGTGAGCTACTTCACACATTTGTCTCAAAGTGTTGAAGAATGGCGTGTTCCTACCTTTTCCGCCACGACTCTCCTGAATCTGTCTGGATCACCGTCTCTAGGTTCAGAGTAGGCTGGATCTTTTTCCAACTTGATACACATTTGGTCCAATGCATCAAGAATCTCCTGAGATGACATTCTATCATTTATGTCGATCTTGAGCATCCCCTCTAAGACGATGGAAAGCATATCATCGAAGAAGGGCGTCGTCCGAGAGTCCCAACGAAGGGATGTGAGCAGCTTTTAATTGAGATTAGAAGTTATCTGAAAGCCAAAGAGCGCACGTAAGGCTCACTCTGTGTACCTCAGGCTTGAGTTTGGCCGTGAGTTCGCCTCGCTTATGGTACTTGAGCTGGAAGAAAGCATCTCGATTTGGGCTGTTGCCTTCATCGAATCGAGCTTTGATCAGCTTCGCGATACCAGCTTTGCCGTCATAGAACCAGGCGATGGCCTCCGCAAAGACACAGCCAAGACTCCAGATATCGTAGACCTGAGTGATGCCGTCGGTTGTGATATCGATTTCTGGAGCGCGATAGACTGGGGTGTGTTTAAGGCCCTTGGGAATATGTGTTTCTTTGGGGGTAAAGAAGTATGAAGACCCAAAATCTGTAAAAGCAAATGTCGCCCAGCCGGTGTCACAACCCAGACACAGGATATTTTCTGGTTTGATATCACCATGAACACCGTATACGTATGGTACAGCCTCTTCCATGTCTCTGCGCCTAACATGTATTGTGGTTAAAGCATGTGCAAGTCCTCGCATCTGACCTCCAAACCACCGAAGAGTACGAACGTTGGGTAATGGGTTGGGATTTTCACGCCAGTACATAGCGAGATCGCAGTCGGCCAGCGGTAATATGAAATGGTGGCTGCCACCCCTATGAAATGAAGCTAGAAGAGGGATAATATGCGGATGAGGGTTTTGTGCGAGTCTGAGTTGGCGGTAGGCGTTTGCTTCCTGAGCATAGTCCTGTGTTCTACCAGGGTCGATTCTTTTCATGGCAAAACTGGCCTCGCTTTTTTCTTCACATCCGAAGCCAGCAATGCGATTCTGGTAGATAATGACACGAAACACCTCTGCTGTCCCACCAGATTTCAAAGGTTCAACGCCGTCGAAGATGAGCCGGGGTGAGTTCCCGAAATCGTAGAAGGGAGGGGAGGTTGATTGAGGAGCCAAGACATCGAAAGGCTTCCCAAGAATCTTCGTTTTGTATCTCGAGGCTGTATCAAACTGTTCACGTCTCCGGTGTCCTTCTTCTTTCTCCTTCAGAGTCTCTAAAAGAAAAGGTCGCCGATGCGTTTCCCAAGTTGATCCCTTTGATAGAACAGCCTCATTAATGTAACATCGACTTCGGAACTCTTCGTCAGCACTGACTGGGCTCTCAGGCTCCTCGTCATTTGTTTTGCGCTTCTCAATAGCATAAGCGCCAGCAGCACCGTCGTCTCCCCCGCTGCCCGAGGCAATAGCACGGTATTTGGCTGTGATGTGAGTCTGACCCTCATCTGCAGTTTCGCTGACTTTCTTCAAATGCTGAAGATACTTCGTATATTCATCATTCATTCGTTGAAGGAGATTCTCAAGTGTGGACATAACTCCCAAATTTCCAACAAGTTTATAGACTTCGGCAAAGTAGAGTAAGAAGAGAAATACTTTCGGCAACATACCAACGCAGGAACGTCTTCAATAAACGTTTCGGAATTAAGATATTGATCCCAATCTGTGTGCCAACCCCGATGTGAAATCATTGATGCTATCACAGTCAGGTTCCTTGAGTATCTAGTCAGCTTTTGCAATTCCTTCTGTACGAAGTCTCATTAGTCTAACCTTAGCGCTTAACTAGGCTCTTGTGTGCTTCAAATCTCGTGGACTACGCCGTGGTAGCGCTTTCGATACCGCACCTTTTGGTTTGTCGGGCTAGTGCGGGCCGCTTTGATAGTTTGAGAATAGCAAGATGGATGGGGGGCCCTCATGGTAGGGCGTGCCGGGGTGCACTGATCACAGCACTCTAATGACGCTACAGATCTGAAAACGAAGTCCAGGCAGATAAGCCTAATTTGTTAATCAGAGGGTTGAGTATCGCGTGGTGCTAACTCTAGTGATGCGAACAGGTGTAAGACTTGGGATTTGGTCGATGATGTCCCAAAGCCTGTTCTAGATGTTAAAAATGGCCAATATACCCAGAGATTCGAAGAACTGGGGCGAGGAGACTTGGATCAACGTTGTGAAGAAGAAGAAAAGCTTCAGATATTGGGGCGACAATCTGGCGGCTACTTTGCTTGTGTCTGACTTGGTCGATAAGAAAGCAATGGATAAATTGCTGATGATTTCAATCCTCGAGCCTTCAACGTTGATGTCTGGGGAGGTCTTAATGAAGAGCTCGGTGCCTAAAGTTCCAAGTTGCGAAATCACTCTCGTAAGCGGAGCGTCTGAGATGTTGGGCGGGCACTGTACCGCAAGTGAGTTCTGCGCATATGCGCGGATCTCGACACATGTTACTGGCTGAATGGAGTTGTGGCTTGGCTACTTTCAACCCCCATGTCACTTCTGGCTTTAACCTGTTTTCAATAGGGCTACGGACCGGGAATGATGCCATTTACCGCCCTCCCTTCATGTCCAAGACCTTTCTGTGCTGTTTTGATGAAATTGAATGAAGAATCGGCTACGTCGGAAGCACCGGTAACATCGGAATCAATGTAGAAGTGAAGCACGTATGCTTTTGCATGAGCTGAAGTAGTGCCGCCTTGGCATTATATCTTCATTGGCGGTTGGCTCGTTGTTATCACCCTGCCCTGCACCTTTAACCCCTTGAAAATCCATACGGCTCACTGATCTAGCGGAATATAGCCGCCGTTGGTGTGTGCTTTGGTAACTTTGATCATAAACAAAGCGTTCCATATTGGTTCTGGTTGGCAGAGACGTTGCTTGGCGTGCCTCGCGTAGCGGAATATAATTCCATCAGACATCAGACCACCATGTGAAGCCCCTAAGCATATAGATAAGGTTAAGGCCTTGCGTGAACTTTTGACAGCTCTTCAGTTTCACTTGTCATGTTCTCGCCGCTACCCAACAAGGCTTCACTTCATCATGGCTATTCAGCATCTAGTAGCTAGAGGTGATCAGTTCAATGCCCGCCCCATCGGCCATCAACTTCGCCGCGACGTGACGCCGGAGGAATGCTATCAATGCGGTACGCCATATCCATATCGTTGAGGTTTCGTTCAAGTAACTAACATTTTATAGAGTCCGCTTATCAATATGTGCGGCAAATGCAACAAAACGAAAAGCTTTGCGCTGGCGATGCGTTTTACGATTTATATTCGATCTGCGTAGGATGTATCCAAGATAATGTCGACTCGGGAAGCCCACGAGACTACATTGAACCAAATTTGGGCCGATATATCGACTATTGTGCACAGTTCACGGCACTCACTAAATGGGCCTCCATGGGAACTATGTCGGCCACTTCGGCCACTCTTCAGAGCACCAGGGCCACTTCGGCCGAGGAACCGAATGGCACAATTATGGATGAAGCTAGTACTACTGGAAGAAGTATAGAGCAGCTGGAGACTTCGATAGTTGCTACCACCAACAGTCAGTCTAAGTGGCCAGAACTTGATTAATTATGCTCATAAGATGTAGTTATTCCACGCACGACGACAGAAGTCGCCCGACCTGAATATTCAGCCAATTCATCAAGTATTCCCAAAAAGAATAGTGAGTGGGGAGGATACACCTATCCTTTCAAGTCATACTGATATCCATCAAGGCTCAAGTTCCAGTAAAGCATGGATTTCTGGTGCTGTCGTCCCCTCAGTGCTCTTCATTGCTATGGCTGTTGCGTTTGCGATCTGGTGGAGGAGGCGGCGGCGAAACAAAAGGCCCAAGACACCCAAAAGTCCCCATGTAGATGATGTGGCGGGGACATCGCATTTTGATAAACCTGAGCTTGATTCTCAGGGTATACCGCGACCAAGAAGCAAAGATGAGGCTACAACGAGCACCCGTACCGCTGCGATTGATACTTCTGCGTTACCACCAGTCTGCGAGATGCCTGGAAATGGTGCCCAAGGAAGTTTGAACCGAGCAGAGCTTCAAGGCGAAGCAAAAGGCGGCACGGGGCAAAACTGTGGCTCCGGAGCTTACTACGAGCTTCCAGCCGTCGACGCTACGGTATATGAATTGCCTACGAAACTATAACAATCATGAGAAGGAGAACTACCATTTTCTAGATACAGTTTGTTTAGGGCTGTTCTTAGTGAAGATAAAAGATTATAGTGCGTCTTTCTCTCTCGACGCTTCATATAAACCGTAGATACCTGTACATAATCAATAGGTACTATTCTAAGATTTAGGGTTATATAGAAGGCATGAATTACTTGTACGAGTCTTTTCCTTCTGAGCAGGGCCCTGGTCCATCGTTTCCGCCGTGAAGGATTGCAATCCCTCGGACCAAGAGTCTATTTTCATTCTTCCCATGCACCCAAAAGAGACCATCAACTGTTATAGGAAACTCAATTAACAGACATAACGACATTGAGATTAAATTCAGGTCAGTGATCCTCTTGCTACCACTCTTCTTCCTATCGGGTAGATGACTTACGCGTTTTCGTTTCAAGCAGGGAATGCTAAATGAAGACATCGACTCAGCCACTCCAGTAAATTAAAGGATTCACGTTTTATCAAGACAACAGAGCTGAAATTAGAAATAGATCTACCCTATGTGCATAGGCGATCGGCCAATCGAGTTGCATGTCGTCATTTGATCTTATCTTGAGGTGATGTGAGACATGAATCCGATAAAGCACGAAATGAGATCGGAATCTTTCCTTATTTCTTCAATGCAGTTGCAACAGGCCATAGGATATAAAACAATCATCCCCCAAAGAACAAAGTGAACTTCAAATCCGTCAAAAAAAAATATACTCTTTAACACAAATTAGAATAAAAATGGCCAATAAGGAAATGTAAGTCAGCCTATTAACCAGAGCTGTGAGAGTCTAACACAAATACCTGCAGCAATGTCGACATGCTCGTCATCGGGGCTGGCCCAACTGGTCTTGGAGCAGCCAAGCGTCTCCAACATCTGGTACGACCTACCTTCTCAACAGTCAATACTTGTATTAACTTTTCTCGCAGAACAGTGTTGGCTGGCTCATTGTCGACTCTAACGAGACACCTGGTGGTCTTGCATCAACCGACACGACCCCTGAGGGCTTCGTATGTATGCCTCAGCCAGCTTCCACGTTCTCGTACTTACTCATTCTAGCTCTTCGATGTTGGAGGACATGTCATCTTCTCTCACTACAAGTACTTCGACGATGTCATCAACGAAGCTCGTCCCAACCCTGATGATTGGTACGAGCACCAGCGCATATCATATGTCCGCTATCAGGGCCTTTGGGTCCCATACCCTTTCCAGAATAACATCGCTGTCCTTCCCAAGGAAGAGCAGGCCCGTTGTCTCGGTGATCTCATCGAAGCAGCCATTCAAGCCCTCGCGCGTTCACCATCTGACAAACCCCCCAATTTTGACGAGTGGAACATCCGTAATGTCGGAGAGAGGCTCAATGAGATTTTTATGCGTCCTTATAACTTAAGGTCTGGGCTATTCCTACAAACAAGGTACGTATATCTACAACGCGTCTCAGATCTCCATTAACTCGTATAGATGAACTCTACTTGGGTTGGAGAACGCGTAGCCGCGCCTAATGTCAAGCTCGTGACCACCATCGCGATCCTGGGTAAGGCAGCTGGTGGATGGGGACCGAATGCAACTTTCCGCTTCCCGGCTCGTGGGGGAACGGGAGGAATCTGGACGGCTGTTGCGGATACTCTTGATCAAAGCAAGACTCGCTTTGGAGACCATGGTGCCCTTACTAAGGTCGACGCTGATGCTAAGACGGCCTATCTGAAAGATGGCAAGTAACTGGTTTTCTCGAATCGATATTTCTGCTGACAAGATTGCAGGCACCACAATCAAGTATGGGGCGCTCATCTCTACCATGGCTGTCGACCAGCTTGCAGAGACGATTTGTGATTTCAAACTTCAAAGGTCACTGAAGCCACTCTACTACTCGTCCACCAATGTGATCGGTGTTAGAATTTGTGGGAAACGCCCCGAGCGCATTGATGATAAGTGCCGGGTAAGCGACCATGAAACGCTTTTGATATTTCGGTGCTCACATGGCCACAGCTCTATTTCCCCGAAGACAATGCCCCGTTCTACAGAGCGACCATCTTCTCCAACTACTCACCCTACAATCAACCCAGCGAAAGCACCAAGCTCGCGACGAAGCAGCTTGCCAATGGTCACAAGCCTGTTTCATCAGAACCAGCTTCTGGTCCATACTGGTCGATCATGCTCGAAGTCTCAGAATCTTCGTATAAGCCCGTTAACCAGGCTACTTTGCTCGAAGAGAGCATCCAGGGTTTGATCAACACGGCAGGATGTATGAGCTAATATCTTGTCCCAGTTTCATGCAAGGTGTCGAGGCTGTCGACAATATTGTCTCTGGCGGTCTAGAATTGACCCTCTCGAACCCCAATTTTGTCAACTCTCGGAAGAATACTGAGCGTCGTCTGGCTGGTATCAAGGTTACTCGGAAGTAGAACTCTTGCTGAAACGTCTGTGTCTGTAGCATCGTTTCCACGCAGATCCGCTCTGCATGGCCAAAGTGGTATTCTACTTCTCTCGGCCTAGGCTCTTTTTTTCTTATACTTCTGTCCTGCAACTTCTTATTCGTGGAAAGAGATACTTCAGTCACCCATTATCTATGTCCGAGCTGTCACCGGTCCATATGTTTACCTTGCATAAGGTTAAGAACCTTGACCTTGTTCAAGCTATTATACGACTGGCCTTGGCACTAAATCGTCTCCTCTGATTTTTCTCCGAGAAGCATAACCAGAATTAGATTTAGGCCCATGGTATACCCGTCGTTTGTGGTGGAATTCGTTTTAGCGGTGACTGAGCATGAAGATCATCTCGTATGGCTTTTGTGCCAAGCATGCCCCTGGGGGTCCGTGAGCGCGACTGAGCGCCGCCGAGACTTCAGTATGGGGCCAATGGGCCTGAATCTCGTAAGAATAAAGAGAATAGACGAACTAGAGAAAGAATAAAAGGGAGCACCTCGCAAGTCTACTCGCTAGAGAGAATATTATCTTTACTTGTTGGTATTCTTTCCTTAGAAACTAAAGCTCTGCTGTCGTTTTCACCCCGGTCTAAAATGAAGTTCACGTCTATTCTCGCCCTCGCCGGCGCCATTACCCCAGCTATTGCTGCTCCTGCCAAGTCTGACAAGATTTGCTCGAATCCGTCAAAGAGAGTCGAATGGCGGGAGCTGGATCCTGCTGATCAGCAGGGCTATCTCGATGCTGTTCTGTGCCTCAAGACTAAGCCCTCTCGCATGGGCCTGAAGTCCAGCTTGTATGATGACTTCCCTTATCTTCACTTCCAGCTCAACTCATGGAGTAAGTCCCATCTTATTAAGTCTGAGCTGTTATTAATATGGTATAGTTCATGGTGGTTCTCCTTTCCTCCCGTGGCATAGGTATTTCGGCGTAGTCTATGAGCGAGCTCTTCGGGACTGTGGTTATGAAGGTCCATACACGTGAGTACTATACAAGTCCGTCGGCGAGTACCATCTGACCCTGAATAACTAGCTATTGGGACTGGACCAAGGACGCAGAAGGTCTTCGTCACTCTCCAGTCATGGCATCAGAGAACGGGTTTGGCGGCAACGGAAACCCTGACAAGACCGAGAAAAGTGACACAGGAAGTACTCTCAAGTGTGTCACCGACGGCCCATTTGCAAAGCTGCGACCCGAGTATCTCGAGACTAAGCCAAGGAAGCTTACCGAGGGTGGCCATTGTCTGCATCGTAACTTGCCTGAAGTTGACGAGCCTGATGCTTTCGCAATCATGGCCAAGGGCTTTGGACCCGAAGGAGTTGAGGAAGTCCAAGCCTCTGGCAACTGGAGCCACTACGCCCGGTCTCTTGAGGGAGGACCTCATGGTAGCATTCACGCTTGTCTCGGAGGAGAGATGAACCCCACCACTTCTCCCAATGGTTAGTGATTCCGATATGGTATACGTTCGGTAACTGACAGATAGTAGAACCTCTTTTCTTCATGCACCATGCTCAGATCGATCGTCTCTGGTGGCTGTGGCAGAAGCAGAATTCCACCAGACTCACTGAGTACTATGGACTCTACAAGAACATCAACCAGACAGAGCAGCACGAAGTCAGCCTGGACGATGTCTTGATGATGGGTGGTATTGACGAGGACCTTACTGTTGGAGATGTCATGGATACCACTAAGGGTGCCTTATGCTACACCTACTAGGCGTAAGCCAATAATCTCCTGGTGAGACATCTGGTGATTCGTATTTGGGGTACCAATGCTTCTCGGGCACAGTGGTCGCGCGCAAGCTTTTACAAGGACAAGTTTCTGGAAGATCAATTCTCGAAATGATTGGTTGGCTGAGTTGCAATATTTTCATGTCTCTGGAAGACTCATATAGAATTCATGATGATAGATACCGACATAGGTCGACATGCTACGTAATAAGACACTCAGTAGGAAGTCTTTTTATGGTTTTTGTTTTTCGCTCTCGCTTACGCTATTTATTGCTCACAATAAATCGAAACGTTGAGTACTATTCAGTTCAGCCTCATGACTACTATAAAATCACGTTCACGTCCAAGTCTGAGTAATGCATTGAAACTCTACCTTGACTATCATTTCCTATCACAGTTCGTCTGATCTAGTTATACGAGCTGTAGAGGGGACTTTTGATGAAGAGGACCGCACGGGCCCAAAATATGATATTGCGCCTTAATTGGATAATAGGGGGTTTGATCGCTTTAGATTGCCTTTGCTAAGGAAGAGAACTCATAATAAATTCATACATCTCTACCTATTTTTTTTAACTACACTTGAATGTAAGGATGCCTCAGGTTCCTTGCTCTCAGAGAAAATACCCATGACGCTATGGATGAACGATCGGTGGTTATAACAGCCCCTTGAGGGTGTTAATCCCGAGACTTCATCCACATTTTTTCGGATTTGTGCCCTAAAATGAGTAAGGCGGCCTAACAGAGACTAACTTGAGACGTGCTAGGGTGTTTCATGGACCTCGTTTGCGGTGATCCATTTTTAGAATTTCAGTCAACTTCGATGTTACTCGAGAATAAGGATCTTTGGGTATCATTTCGCAGGGCATTGGACAAGCTGAAACATCAAAGTCTCGTATATTATATTTATTGATTATTGATTATTGTATTAAGTATAAACTTTCTATGAGTATAACATAGCGTGCTCCTGATGTAACTGCTGTTTGAAGCACTTGGCCTTACAAAGTTTTCATCCGCAAGACTCAGGTTGAGCAGCCTCCATTTCACGCTTCCTTATATCCCCATTTCTCTGTTCCAGCATCTCATTCCGTAGATGTTGGAAGCTATCAGCTATCCAGATCTCGAACGCTCGGTACGCTCTTATACTCAAAATTGACATCGTGATGAAGCTCAAAGTCTTTGGCGCTTGCATGAGGATCCCACGACTCTTCGTGTTTCCCTAGATGCTCCTTCAAGCCTCCAAAGAAGTTCCTCAAGCATATTATGGCAAATATCGTCGTCATGAAGATGCTCACAATACTCATGCACCCAAAGGCGGTGAGTGAGTTGATTGAACTCCCTCTTCTCCTCACACTGTCCAGTTGTGAATCTATCACCAGGTACAGGAAGTAGCCAAGCATGGCAAGATACATGGCTATGGAGAAACACATGCCGATGCGGTTCTCGGACTTGCTGAACATTATGGATGCAAAGATGGTGGCGACTGCAACACCAAGAAGGGCCATGTGAACTATAAAGTAAGTCCCTCCACTGCTGATTCCTCCGAGAACGGGAAAGCAGAAAACCAGCACAAAGCAGACAATGAAGTAAATGTCCATCTTGGCTAGCATGACAAAGATCTGCGCAAACCGGTTAGCTACGTCGTGTCCCCGAGATAGGTATGCCGGTGAACATACATGGTGGGTAATTCGAATCTTTCTCATCCTTGCATCTGCGCCTACATTGCGATATGACTGCCATGAGAAGTATTGCTTCAGGTACCAGACATTGATAGGCAGGATCAGGGTGCAGACAGAGATAATGATGGGAATAACCAGTAGAATCTTGCCAATGACAGGCCAGATATCCATGTCAGTATTGACCAAATGATCGCCGTTACTGTCTGTCGAGGTCTTGAATGACTCGATAGCCTCCTGGATATCTCGGCGTTGGAAAATCGCCAGGGGTAAAAAGCCCGCGTTGACCACGCACGCGAGCATCGCTTGGGCTGTACTCCTCAGGCGGATGGCATCCCACATGAATAGCAAATGGAAGACGAAGCCAAAAATAAAGATGGCAAAATTAGTCGGGATGCTGTACCCCGAGGGGACTTGGAATACTGTAGGTCTAGCGTAGTCCTGCCATTGTAAAAGGACAACGCTGCAATCCGAGGTTAGCGGTGAAGACAGCGCCAAAAACGTGAGCCTTGCCTCTGAAGAAGTGTTACGGTGATGGCCTGAAATATACCGATGGATAGGAAGGCCGCCGCAGCTGGCGCTGTGTGTATCTTGTTGAGGATGGCAGACATTGTGACTGCGCGAATATCGACGAAACCTCGTATTCCGTGATATGATTTCGGTGGTCAAAAATAAATTTATTGATTGAGCGTTGCACGATTGTCCGGCATTGATGGGAATTTTAATTGCCGACCCTAGGGCCTAGGCTAGGCTCAGGGGCGCTCTCGGACCTTTACAGCAGTTTTAGTCCAAGGGAGCGGGTCTGCCAAGGCTATGAGATCCCGTATTCTCGGTATTGGATGAAACTCTGTGGAAGAATTATACTGGGCTTGTGGAGAACAACGTCAGCAGAGTTTACCATCAAGCCCACTATTCAGCCCAACGTTTTCCAGAATCTTGGGGGAGTGATGCATGAAGAATTTGGGCGTCGATCTGGGTAGGGTTCTCCGTAGCGACAACTCATCTCGACAGCCCTATCTTCAGCTCGGCGCCAATGAGAAGAATGGCTTCAGTGCAAGGACCTTGGCGTCGCGTGAGCGGTAGGGAAATCATGTCTAAACTCTATGGATCAATCAGTAATTCAGTGGGAACTGTCCAGCAAAGGAAAGGGGCCATGAAAACAGCGGAACGGCAGCTCAACTCAACCGCTTGACACTTGGCAGTTTTGAACGGGGCTAAGCGACGTCTTTGTGACGTCGATCAAACGTATCTTGAAAAATGTAAAAAGTTTTATTTATTTTTTTATATGACTAACAATAACCCACTCTTTCAATCGCTCACCCCGAAACTCTACCACGCTATCCTTGCCACGAAGGACTTGGGATACGTCCTCACGATATACTTCCTGATCTCATCGACCAAAAGAATACCAAGTCCGAGAGGAATAGGAATAAGCCAGAACTCAATTGGCACAGACTGGGTGTCGAAAAGTTTCTGAATGCCGGGTACTTCGGTGACAAAGATGGCGATGCACAAACTGATGAGCATGCTGAGGATCAACCATGGGTTACGGTGAGCCTTGCTGAGAGGGCTAGCTTGGAAAATACTCAAGCGACGGTTTCGCACGGCAAGAATATTGCCCCATTGGAGGAAGACAAGAGTGACGAAGTAGACACACTGTCCAGTGTTGTTGAACTTGGTGAGCTCAGCAGCGGTGTAGCCGCGGTATCCCTCAGTGTAGCCCTCGAAGAGGAAGAAGAGCTCCGATACGGGCATCTTGGCGTACTTCCACATGTAGAAGAAGAACATGGCGTGCGCGGTGATGGTCTCCATGAAACCAGTGAAGAGGTAGGCTTGGGTGTAGATCTTTCTGTTGATGAGATGATCGCGCTTGTGGTTACGGGGAGGAAGGGAGAGAAGATCGAACTCTTCCTTCTCCATGATGAGAGAGAGACTGAGGAACAGATCGGTGAAGACACAGATGATGATCATGAGGAATGCGCTAAGGGGAAGGGGAACACCGAACCAGACGTTGAGAATGACGGGCCAGATCTCGGACCAACTACCGGCGGGGAGGAGATAGGAGATGACCTTCTGGAGGTTCTGGAAGACGAGACGGCCGAGGCGCATGGCGTCGATGATGGAGTCAAAGCGGTCGAGGAGGACGAGATCAGAAGCCTCAATGGCGACATCGCTACCGGTGACGATAGCGACACCAACATCAGCGGCTCGAAGGGCGGGGGCATCATTAACACCATCGCCAGTCACAGCGACGACGTTATCGCGCTCTCGAAGCTCAGTGACGATACGGAGTTTCTGCTCGGGTGTAGTTCGCGCAAAGACAATCTCCTCATAAGCACAGACAACATCCCAGTCCTCTTGGCTCAATCGGCTGAGGTTGGCACCTTCAAGAAGCAAGCTGCGCTTGATGATCTCAGCACGATCGCCCTTCCTGGCCTTGCGCTTAGGCTTCTCGCTCTCAGTGATCTGGTTGCCGGTGTACAGCGTGTCAATGGTGTCGGGGTCTTGCTGGCAGGAGAAGATGCCAGTGTTGCGAGCGATGGCAGCGGCTGTGAGGGCGTAGTCACCAGTGACCATGAAGAACCGGGTACCAGCGCGGCGACATTGCTCAACGGTTGCAGGGATCTCGGGGCGGTGGGGGTCAATGATGCCGAGCATACCGACGACAGTGAGATCCTGGATAGCAGCGTGGGTGATCTCGTCACTAAAACTATTTGTTCCAGCGACGGCGCGGGGGGTGATGAACTTCTCGCACAAGACGATGACACGCTCGGCGCGACGCGATGCGTCATCTTGGATCTCTTGGAACTTAATGCGGGCGTCGCGGGTGAGTGTCTCAACGGAGTTGGTCTCAGAGGACCAGTACTTGGTGCATCCGGAGAGGAGGATATCGGGGGCTCCCTTGATGATGACGCGGTAGGCACCTCGTTCATCGTCAGATTGGAAGACGGTGAGCATCCACTTGTTCTTGGAGTTGAAGGGTACTTCGAAGATACGAGGGACTGTCTTGCGGAAGCTATCACTAGAGGGACCATAGGCAGCGAAGCGGAAGACAGCGCTGTCAGTGGCATTGCCTTGAATGGTACGCTCATTGAGGGGGAGATGGTTGGTGGTAGGGTCAAAGGATGCGTCGTTGCAGAGAAGGGCAGCACGTTGAAGAGCAGTGGCAGGTTCACTGACTTCCTCACCATGAAGCAAGTGCTGGAACTCATCCGAAGAGTCAAACTTCTTGTCCACAAAGGCAACTGAGCTGACAAACATCTGGTTCTGTGTGAGAGTACCTGTCTTGTCGGAGCAGATGACGTTCACGCAACCGAGTGTCTCGACAGTTGATAGACCCTTGGGCAAGACATTGACTGCCTTCATGTGACGAGCGACCATCATGAGTGTAAGTGCGACTGCGACAGGCATACCCTCGGGGATGAAGGCGACGACACAAGCCATGACATTGACGAGCATGGCTGGGACACTCATGTATGCGTGATGGTCAACACGAAGCCAACCGACCCAAGTGAGGAGGATGGCGAGGGCAAGGACAACAGTCATGCATACGATGATGAGGACGAAGCGAGTGATTTCGCGCTGGATGAGAGCAGCCGAGTCCTTGACGCCGGAGGTTGAGGTGGCGATGCGACCCATGACTGTGCGACCACCGGTGAGGATAACAATACCAATACCGTTACCGTTCATAACAGTCGTACCCATGAAGGCAATGTTGCGACTCTCAAGGAAGTTGGGATCAGTTGCATCAACAGCACCTTCAATCTCATCAGACTCTCCAGTGAGGACTGATCGATCAAATCGAATGTCGCCAGAGTGGCTAACGATTCGAAGATCAGCTGGAACCTTGTCGCCAACCTTGAGGTGAACAACATCACCAGCGACAAGGCCAATAGTAGGAAGACTCTTGAGTTCACCATCACGCTTGACCATTGCGAAAGAAGGAAGCAAATCGAGGATGGCGTTCATGGTCTTGGCTGTAGACCAGTCCTGGAAGGCGGAGAAGCCAGCTTGGAGGAAGATGACGATGAGGATGAGGACGGCAAGGGATAGATTTTGGTTCGAGGGGGGGTTGCTGAGAGGCTGCCAGCACAGGAAGAAGATGATCGCACCGATCCAGAGAACCGAACAGAAACCACCAAAGATGTACTTGAGCGTTCGCTTGATGTAGTTCGTCTTGGGATGAGGCAGCGTATTCTTTCCATCGCGCTCAAGACGCGTCGCGGCAGAACTCTCAGAGAGACCAGCGCCAACATCGACGTTGAGCTGCTGGCACAACTGCTCCGCCTGAAGTTCATGGTACTGCAGTTTCGCGAAGTAATCCTCGTCTGTCTTTTGTCCGCCCGCTGCTTTTGAATCTTCGGTGGGCTCGACCTGTTTTGCTTCGGTGACCTGGATGGACAGCGTGCGGTACTCGATCTGGACGCCGGAGTAGGGAGAGGTAGGGTGTATACGGCTTCGTGAGCTGGAGTGTGAACGACGGCGGGATAGGGAGCGGGAGAGGGTGCGGCCGAGGCGGTGTGCATCGTGCTCTTCACGGCCGCGCTCAGGGCCGTCTTGGAAGGTGATGCGTTGGATCTGAGCCTCAGGATCAGACTCCTTGGTCCCACGGATGTCAGGATCAGACATATTGGCGGATAATCCTCACGAGGGAGCTTGAAGGGCGGGGAGAAAGAAGAAGCAGGGAGAGAATCAGTGCGAGAAGATGGGAGAAATTCAGGTATGAGGCACAGCTACGAAAGTGGTATTAATACAGAAACCAACAACGAGGTCTAGACAAATCCAAAAGCCAGTGATGATCATCTCGCGAGGCCTCTTCCCAAACAAGAGGTATCCATCAAAACAAGCGCTCGTAAAATACCGCAGTCTCCCACTGAAACGTGGTGAATTGTAGTTGTAAGTGAGGCTATACAAGAGGTGTACATCCTCCGCCAGCGATAATATCGTGTGGTTGACGGTAGGTGTCGGTATGGGACTACAAGCCAGGGCCAGGGGGGCCAGAGCTGACGGGCGCAAGAAGGGGAGATGGGAGCTAGGGGAAATGAGTGCCGTAGGTAGCTAGGTCGGTTTCTGCTGGCTATATCACAGCGTGGGGACTCAGCCCCGACTCCACAGTCTGTTGCTGTTGGTGTGTGGTGCAAAGTATTTGGCTCATATTGATCTGCACGAGCTGGGACTTGGAGAGGGGAGGAGTGGAAGGGAAAAAAAAGGGATCTGGCTGACGTGGGTGGCCCTGACTAACCACGTTGGAAGAAGCCGTTTGTCAAGGGAACTTTTGGAACGAGCACCACTGAAACCGAGCACCGACCCAGAGCCCAAACTCGTGGAATTTTACCTGCCCGAGAGAGCACGAGAGAGAATGATCCTTGGAGGCTTGGACCCTGAATCTCACGTTGCATCTGAACCAAAAAAGGCACGGAAAATAAGGTGCTCGAAATAAGCATTTTGACGTGGGCGTAGCCGGCTTGGCATGGTCATAGCGCGCTTGGGATCGGGGCCAGTTGGAGTTTGGAGCTGGGCAGTGCATGAAAATGAAAATGGATCTAGGCTCAAGGCGGAATATCATGGTCATGAAACCGACAGCATGTGAATACATTGCAAATGGCGCATAGTGAATCTGTCATTTCGCAAAGAAGCGAATCAGATCATTCGTCTCTATGCTCGCTCACCGACTCGACGTCGCGGAGGCGGACTCGTCTCTATCGGAGGCGGGCATCTGACCCCGTCTGCAGTAGCATGAAGCCCGCTGCTAGCCTCTGCCCTTTGACAACAAACAAGATTTCTCATTCTCTTCCCTCCTCTCATCTCTTCTCTCTCTTCTGCATTCGGTATCCCGCCAGAGGCTAGAACACAACAGACCCTTCTCCCGTCTCGAATCCGGCATTTCCCATTGCTAATCGCGGCTTCAGAACCTGTTTTCATTTTCCTTTTTTCCCCCCTCGTATACTCCGTACGCACCCTCCAATTGCTGACGTCGCCTGGCAACTAACTTTTTTCTCACCATCGAAGCCGTTCACCCGACGCGCCGTTTTAACCGTGCTCACAGAAAAAGCCCCAATCTAAATAAATTCTGGACCCGATGCGCCAATTAGAGGCTTGATTGATCCATTAAACCAACAGTTGTCGCATTGAATTGCCGCTCGTAAAAATTGAGAGTCACAGGGCGCCAGGACGCGTCACACAGGGCTGAGGATGCTTTGCATCGATGACGGTAGGACCTCGAGATCCAGATTGCTCGGTGAGCTTTTAGAGTGAAAGAGAGTTTTATTGCGCTTTCGATTTTGTTTCTACGCCCGAAAGCTTCAATGCAAGCTCTTCTGGGGGTGGCGATGGGTTTTCGGTAGAGCCAATCGTGTTTGGCGTAAATCCTCCGAACCAGGCATCAGGGTCCAGGCACCAATCGCACTAAGAAAAACTGCTAGAGGCGGATGCCCACGCGTGGAATTTCCTCTGATTCTCAGCTCTGGTTTGCGGTGTGAGCAATACGACATGCCCTGTCGCTGCGGTAGCACGCAACAGAACCGAATTTACGAAATCACCAATTGACATGGATTATTTGTACGCTGAGCTTATCTCGATGTATGATGTCATTGCATCACGAGCAGGTGGCCAGTGCATTGCTTGGCATTATATCCCTGTTGTGCTGAGGGTTTTCTAGCAAGTTTCGATGGTATAGGGTAGTTCAAATTTTTATCTGGACAGCTGACTTGAGTGGCTATGCGGTATTTAACTTCAGCCTCCCGCGAGTAACGGCGAATATGTTGATCAGTGCTTGTTACATCGTGAGAGGGGAAAGAATATTCAACGTTTGTCGACTTTCAAAACGCAGGACACCCAAAACATTCAAGCTTGAAATGATCACGCATGTTTACCAAACAGGTTCACAGAAGTCGTGTGCCCTGGTCACTCAACTCATAAAATTGCATAGTAGAAGTATAGCAACGCAAAGTTTGATATAGACTTGATGAGCCATGGCATTAGAGCGCAATTGTCAGCTTCACATCTGACCAACAACTGCTTGACTAGCCAGGTCAGAACCTCCAAGTCTCCATTAATGGTACAGATCCGCATGATCCCGCTTGATCGCATCAGCACCCTTCTCAGCCACCATGTAAACCGAGTTCTGGATACGACAGTCAGGAATGACGGGAATGACAGAAGCATCAATAACACGAAGACTCTTGATCCCATATACCTGAAGACTAGGGTCCACCACACCCTGTTCAATACTCTTGGCGAGACGAGCAGTTCCACAAGGATGGAATGAAGTCTGTGACCGATCCAAAACAGTCCTCTTCATAGCCTCGTCGTCGTGCAGTGGCATGTCCCAAGGGTACTCGTCCTCAACTATGTCCTTAAATCCTTCTCCATTCTTGAGTACATCATAAGAGAACCGGATCCCTTCGCGCATGGCAATGATATCGAGGTCGTTGTTAAAGTAATTCAAGTTGATATTGGCTTGTTGCAAGGGATCAGCACTGTTGAGGGTGACTTCACCGCCCTCTGACACAGGACGAACGAGATCAACCATGACTGTCATGTAGCTACCCTTGTTAGGGTGCGGGAAATGCCATTGAAAAGCACTGCCGAAGAGAGGAATAAAGTCAAGCTCGAAATGGGGCTGACCATAAGGGCAGAAAGGGTCAAGGCCGTCATTAGCAGCCTTTGCGGCGCGGTATTCGGGAGACTTTTCAAGGTACGAATCAATTCTAGGGAACCCAATCATCTCGAGAAAAGGTGATCCCATAGGACCAGCATGGCCTTTGGCATAAGCTGACATGACCTTGTCTTGAAGAGCGCCCTTGCGCAGGACATGGTTGTCCATGGAGTAGCTGTCCTTGATCTTGAGGACGAAAGGAACACCTGGGTGGTCCAATAGATGCTGACCGACATGCGGAGAGTCGACGACCAAGGGGATGTTGTGCTTGGCCAACTCGGCCTTTGGTCCAATACCGCTGAGCATAAGGAGCTTCGGGGTCTCAAACACGCCCTGAGATACGATGACCTCGCGGGTAGCGTAAAGGTTGAGCTCCTCTCCAGAGGCTGTGATGACAGTCACGCCTTTGGCAGTACGGTCTGCTTGGTCGATAATCAACCGTTTCGAGTGAACTTCAGGGAAAATGGTAATGTTCGGCTTGTCTGCCACCGCAAGGAAGCTACCCGATCGTCTGCCTCTGTAGATCGTGTTGACGCTATGAACCAAACCGCGCATTGTCCCGTCAAAGATATTCTCAGAGACTGGCTCACCGGTAGAGTTCCAAGCCTTTGTGAGAAGATCTCGGAACGGTTTCATCTCTGGCATAAGCTCCGCATGAGAAATTGGAATCGGTCCTCCTGCGCCAATCTTCTTGAGTTCCGGGTCATATAACCCAGCGTCGTCGTGATAAGTCACACTCTTTCTCAGATAAGGAACAAGAGGTTCCCAAGTCCATTCTTTTCCACCGTACTCCTCCCACATATCAAACGTGCCCTTGGAGCCTGGGACCCAAGAGAAATAGTTCAGGGAAGAACTGCCGCCAAGGGCCTTACCGCGAGTATTCGGCTTCTCAACACGTTCATAGTCGTCGCGTTTGATCATTGTTGTTTTGTAGGCCCAGTCGTACTTGCTGCCTCGGATGTCCATCGCAAGTCCTGGGGTACGGATCTCTTCGTTGTCTTTGGAGGTTCCGATGCCTGCCTCGACGACAAGAATTCTGGCGTTGGGGTTCTCGGCGAGGCGGGCGGCGACGATGTTGCCGGCTGTACCGCCTCCGACGACGATAAAGTCGAAATAGGCACCGTTTTTGACGTCCATGGCTGATTAGTGGGTGATGAGAGTGTAAGAAGATATGTCGATTTGAAGCTGTGTCTGATTGTGCTGATGCTGAGATTCACAAGGCTAAACGTCAGTCCTTATATGCTTGCGGACAATGATATAGCTCCTTGAGCTCTTGCATTTTGCTTGTCATGACGAAATAACAATTGATGGTGAAGAATATGCATGCGATTGGCGGAATACTCTTACCAGAACTCAACGATTCGCATACAAAACGGAGCTCGCAAACTTTACGTGCCCCGCGGCCAATAGGTAGCTCTCTCGAATGGGCCAAACGACAACTGTCAGCCCTAGGCGTGATCCCTGTCTTCATCTCTTGTCCCAATACGGGAACTGATCGTAGATAGATATTCTCGGATCTTTCGGATCAGTTCAGCTGAAAGACGAGCAAGGAACATTGTTGTCAATTGCCAAGTTTAGAAACACTATTCTCCCAGTTACGACATTGGTATATTTGCTGAAAACGCGTTTCAGATTTAAGAATTTCAGCGCCTGCAGACCTCATACATATAGGATGCTGAAAAGAATAATAATTGATATCTCATTCGTAAGTATATAATAATAAATGACTCTCAGTGGTCTGCCAGAGCTGAGTCAAGCTACACTAGCTACACCTTGACCAGGATACTCTAATGACGACCAGAAAAGCAAGCTTATAAATGGCAGCACAATAGGCTTCTGAATAGTACTAAGTTAACTCCCTATAGCCTTAGTAAGTGGGCAGAGAAGCCGAATGGTGAGCGTGAGGTTTTTGGTGATATCATATAAGTGCTTATTGAATGAGTCGGCTATTTCCTGGGCCCTGATAGAAGCCGAGCATTAGATGTTTAATTCCGACTACTGGAGATGGTGATAGGCGCCCCAAGCCAATACAGACTGAGTGGTGTTTCTGTCAAAATCACGCTTACGGGGCTCTACTGCAAATCTTCTGACCATGGCTATGACCTAACACGATTAAGCTTTCAGAATTCACAGCTGAACATCATCTTCCGTGGTATTCTCGGCAATTGAAGTCCTGTTGATGAAGCCGAGCTAATGCCTTTGATGGCCGTTGATATCACCGTGTGGCTTGAGCTAATGCGAGTCCGCAGATCAGTTATCCAACAGGACTGGAAATGATCACCAGTCATCGCCGGATTCCGAATGCCGGTCCCGCTAACTACTGCGTTAAGTAAGACTACTGGTTCAATAAAATGTGTAAGCGGTAGCATATCCCAGAAGCTACTAGTTAATTCTATATGAATCTTCCCACTACAGGCCCTGCTACTTAACGAGGCGATGAAGAAGCAAAAAGAGCTTGATAGTATGTGAATTCCACTTCTTGCTTAAGTCTCTGTGATAGACCTGGTGGCTTTCACGTTGAGGAGGAAGTTGCCCATCACCAAATGCTTAACGCTGGCTTATGTTGGAATCACGAGGGCCGGTTTCTACGTTGCGATACCTTGGCTATGTATATAGCGACAATGTGAAGGCATAAACATTGCATTGATTCGTATTCAAAGCTTGCGAGGGATATATTAAGGAGATATCAAGTCAGCGGATTGAGAAATCCCGTGGAACTCAGATTGACCAGAAAACGGACTTCTGAGCCTTTTGCATGTCTTTGAGCCTCATCGATAACCAAAATAACACTGGCAATGCGGAAAGTATTCGGCGAAATGAGCGCCTGTTCAGTGGCCGAGAGAGTTGAGCTTCATCTCCAACGCCTCCTACAAGTGGCGAATAGAAAAAGAGATGAACTCAAGATTAAAATAATTTCTTGGGAATTATCGAAGTGCTATTAGTCAATTCAGAGCTGCAATGCAGATTCAGCATTTGAGGAATACAAGTCCATAGAGAGCTCCAAGATAAACTGGAGTTGAACCAACTGCTCAACAATTTCGGCACCTCTGTTTGCCCGGTGTCAACGGCCAATCCCTGGGTTTTCGTTTGAAAAGCCATGAAAATCCCAACCCTTTTATCACAAGCTCTTCTGAGCCGTGTCGGAGGTTTTAGAGCAGATCATTGGTCAAGTAGTGCTACCAAATCCGGTCAAGCGAGCCATTCAGGGGTTCAATGATGCGGAATGTCTCGCAAGGGGAGTTCTAGCAGGGGTTCTGTGCATTGGCCTTGACACCTCGCAGTAAGATTTACATAACTAGAATGTTTTGTAGTCTTACAACATGGAAGGGCTAAATTCACGTTCCTTGAGCAATCTTCATATACAGCTTGTGGTGTGAACTGCAGAAACCCGCCATGCTTGGGAATTCTCAGTCTCACCATGTGAAGGAGCATATCTTAATGCCCACTGTTGGTCATGTTCATCCGCAACTATCCCTATGTTGAAGGCTCTGAAGCCTTTTGGAGCCGGTCAAAGGCGTTTCTCATTCATAGCTAACTGGAAGTAGCTAACTGGAAGGTCAGGATTCCTACCGACTCCCCAACCCCAAAGCATGCATGTAGTCAAAGCGCGGGGACAAAATATTTCGAGTCCAGATATTTGTTCAGGCAACTTCACTGCCCAGATATTGTTGATAATAATATATCAGGGGTGAAGTTCTCTTCAAATCGATTTTGTTCACCGCCACTTGCTCGGCATAAAGTCTCCAGGAGACATCTCTCCACGGCATACCGAGCGCCACCACTTAAACACGCAATAACCGCCGTTAGGTTTCGAACGTAGTCCGGATCAAGCCCTGTGCCTTCCGATGCAGTGAAGTGGAAGAACAGGATACTGTTCAGATTTTCCAGAGAATCATGCCAGGACGGGTGGTTTGCCTCGAGACAGAAGTTGAGCAGATTCAGGTTATCCAGCCTTTGAAAGCTCCAGTCCCCATCTCGGTAGGCCCCTGTATCGTGAGGGGATTCGAACGGTGACTTTTGCAAGAGCACGCATATGAACAGCAAGCAGGCAAGCCGGGTGAATTCCAAGTCGCTACAGAGCTCCGGACGGCCAGTATCCAATTCGCGATCTTGGCGGTGAGATTTTAATAGTAAGATGGCTTCGTGAAACGCCGAGTAATGCACCGGGGTGGTCCTCAGGAGGTTCGTTCGGAATGTGCCAATGTCTTGTATGAACGAAAGTAGCCATAGGCTCCGAAGCTTTCGTAGGTCGCTTCCCTTTTTTTGGGTGGAATGTAATGGGAGCTCCGAAGTATGAGTGAGCAGTTCTTGAATTTGATTGGAACAGTCGAACCAAGTCGGCCTTGCCATTGATGAGACCCTGGTGATATTAGCATCTCAACAAAGGAAAGGAGAAATGAGGGGCCCACAGGAAGGTCGTTAGCTCAAGCCTCCAGTTACTACTGAGTGCTGCTATACCGCCACGAGCATCAACCAGATTCATGAGGCCTCTGTGATGGATGATCCACTCAGCTTCGGTCCCCCAGTACCTCTAAACCTCCTGCCATTAGTATTTCAGATCCAAAGGAGGGCAAGCAATCAAGCATACCTCATAGGTCAGAAGACGTAGGATGGCAGCCAAGACATCATCTGAGACTGCACGCTCCGAATCCTGCATCCAAAGCTGAACGATCCTCACTGCCTCGCTCTTGAACTCCAGAGCTACTTCTGACTGACTGAAACCTTGCATCCGAGACAGATGTGCAGCTGAAAGCGCCATGAGTGCATTGAACGATGCCTGATTAGACAGGTCAAGAGGCAACCATATGTCACACATAGGACTAAAAGCCCCATCAGGGGACGGTCCAAACATCATAGCGGCGTGAGCGCTAAACCCTGGTGAGAATAAGCATTTGTCTGTTTTGTTGAGGCAATAAAACTCACAGTGATGAAGAAGCTTGTGATGTGTGACTGATAGCTTCATGGGTAGTTGATCGAAAGGATCAAGCCTGCTTGACCCCATCGCCATGTTCATCCCTGAAATTATTTGAGACGGAATGCCCTCCAGATCTGGTTGACGTTCGTTGTTAGGTATCAATGCTGTGTCAGATGAGGCATTGGTGTTGAATAGAGAACTGGAGGACTCAGAGTTCCCATCAGACATTGTCGATTGCGTCGTCGGAGTCGGCAATAGTGTATGCTGAGTGCGCTTCTGTCTCTTTTGCTTCTCTTCGTTTATCGTTTGTCGCCTATTCTTCCAATGCTCTCGCATAGCATGGCTTCGAAGTTCTCTCTTATTGCTCTCATTTTGAACAAATGCGAATTCTTTTTGTGGAAGGTTGTCATCGCTGGTATTCTGTGATGAGTTAGAATTGGTTGCCATGATCCTCAATGCCTTGTAGCTGAGTCATACAATTAAGCACAAAAACACGCTTCATCATCGTGAACTGAGCCGCATCTTATAACCAATAGAGTGAGAATTTTCAAGCGAGATGAATCCATATCTTTGGTACGTCATCCGGTAATGCCGACTCTTGTTGCTGGTGTTTAAGCTCATTGAGGCTCTGAGATAATGCGGATGTTGAGTCCCGGCGTTCGGTATTCGGATTTGGTGTGTTCTTGTGTCTTCTAGAAGGGGATTATAGTATTACCGGTCCGGATCAATCATCTTCGGGCTTTTTTCGGATTTTGCTAGCTATGCCTTAAGAGCAATAGCTTCAAAATCAGAGCCAGGCCGGTTTTCAGCAGATTGCATGCTCTAGCAATCGATAAGGATAAGCATATTTATCTTATCGATTAGTCTATCTGATTGCTTCCTTATCAGCAAATCGTGGAAACAATTCATGTGTACAGGGCCCTGAGGCTGGCAGGATGCTGTTATGCTTAGGCGAGGCAAAAGCCTCCGCCTAGCTTGGCCCCAAGATCTTCTTCCCTTGCCTTTCGCTGTACTTCTTGAAGGTCTCGTCAGTCCTCAAGGAGGAAAATATCTTATCAGTTAAAAGGTTTTCTTCAATCTTCATATAGGGAGGGGATGCCTCATGACTAGCTTCCAAGAGGGGTTGCAGCCGGATTGCGTTCTGCGACCGTTCCAACCCTACGCCGGGCTTACTCAAACAGAGGAGAACCCAACCGACCGCCTACAGCTTTGGTAAGGGATGTAGGTGAGGGTTGGCTGCTGATCTCACTAGCTCTCAACCAATTGATCAGTCAGGTCAATTACCTAGCTGGTTGGATGGTGCTTTGACCTGTCTCTTGCCGCATTTTGCGAATAGCTTCACTTCAAGTCAAGGTCCTGTGGGGGTTCAATGAGCCAATGGCTGAGCTGATCGGCTCGAGCTGACCAACGGCCGAACGTCGAATTCGGTGGCAAATCCTTTCGAAGGCGAAGCTGAAAGGTGCATTTCTCAGTGCTTTTCTGTTGCGGCTTTGCCTAAGAATACGAAAAACTACCTCTAGAGATATGAGTTGCTTAAACTCTACGTCTCCAAACTGTACTTATACTTATTGCATAACGGTAGGGGCATCTTGTATACACGCTAGATACCAGTCAGAATAGTCACGGTCAAGAGAATTGACTGTAGCGAGGTAATGAGGAAGAGGGTCAATTTGCTATGGCAGTCCCATCAAAGTTGGCGTGACTTGAGCTCAGACAATTAAAGGGACTACAGAGGGAGAGAAACCACTGGCTTGCCCTAAATTGGAGAGCCGACGAAAGCACCAACTGCTTCTTACTTTAACTACAAATGCAGGATGTGTCAAGCTCTATCCCGTTTCATAGATTTGTCTATTTATTATCTCCACAACTCCGAGGTTCAGGCTGCTTTTGAACCACGTTTCGCTGTCTTTCCTTTCGCTTGTGACCGCAGAGTTTTCACTATTCCCTCATTATTCTTTATCATTTCACCAAGACCCTTTTGAAAAGACAATAACCCCGTATCATTTGCCCGTGATTTCCTCGACGTTGTCGATGCTGTATCGCTCTGTGGAGTGATCGGTCTCCACCTCGTAGAATGCGATGCTAGTATGTCGGCTTCGCAAGGTAAAGGTCTAATAGTATCTGTAGACTTCATGATTCGGATTAGAAATGGTCTAGCACTGCCAAGGAGTTTATATTATTGACATACTGACGGCCGACTTAGATAGTCTTGACGTGTTGTTGGTTGGGGATCGAGAGGATGTTGAGTTAAATCCGGCGGATAGCTCAAGCACTCCTGTGTTGGAACACCAGTAGTTCTGACTGGGGTGGGATTGAGAGTGTCCCAAAAGATGCAGAACCACTGGTACAGAAGGGCAGGCTTGGGTTGCGATCTCGATGGATCATCTGGACCTGCGGTATATGGTTGCTCACTTGAGGACGGATATGAGCTCCCAAATCCCGGATTTAACGGCGAGGGTGTGACATGATGCAGTTCGGTAGTGCATCTTTGGGACTCGGCTTGCATAACTTGGTGCTGCAGCTTATAATCGGAGTTGAGGAGAGCTTGTCCACAACTATACATCCCCGTCGAGAGAAAGTAATCGTAAATCTGAGTATGTAACAAAGTATGGTAGTCCATATTGGGTGGCAGCTGGCCAGTGAATGCTTGTTGGGCTGGAAACATGATGCGGCAGTTTGACAATAAAGCTTGTTTAACGGCAACGGCAGATGGGGCAGTGGGAGAGCGGAGTAAATAGCCTTTTTCTCCTATTTACCTGTTCCAAGATACCGGTATCTAAGTGAAATTGGCGTTCTTAGTGGCATTAGCTGGACTTGGCATTTCTCAAGAGAACATTCCGAATGCACCTATGTAGTCCCGCCCCCGGATCAGATCCCTCCGCTTGATAAAAATAGTTTGGACCCAAGGAATGTTTCGAGTCGATGAAACGGCCGTTACAATGAATCCTTTCAAAAGCTACGAATGCCAGCAGTGTAAGGATCGACAACCTTGCCACTATGGCGCTTGATACTTGAACAACTTGGAGGCATATGGGTGGCTGTGCGCCAATTCTCTGGGTAACGTTGCCTATAACCACAATAGCTCTCCTGCCCTTCAAGGCTTGGTTGAAAGCCTTGGTGGGTAAAAGGGGAAAAGTGATCAACAAACACATGACCACGGCGATGGATCTTGCCTATAAGCTAATCGAAATGTCCCCCACAATGATAAAAGCGTCATCACAGAGGAGATTTACATCAAAAGTGGAAGATTCTTAACGGTAGCGTATAAGCTACCGATGTTTTATGAAGATTATGCGAATATTTCTAGTTTTCGCTGCCCAGGCCTCATGAGTACCCAACACATGACGTATGTGGCGATCAGTAGGGGCGCTGTGGCAATTTCCTACACGATAGCTGCTTTTTGGTACTATTTTGAGATGCCCGAGTCGTATTGCACATGGTCTGGTCGCCGGTCGCGTGGGCGCTACTGAAGGGTAGAGCTGCCGGATTAGCATCACCATTGGGTGTTTCACGGCAGTTAGAGCCTGTGTTTATTCGCTAGAACATTTCCGGAATGGCGGCGATCCTTTGTAATTCTCCTAATTAACCAAGGGCCGATTGGAGATGGTTGGACGTTGGTCTGTGCTGCCATAAACTCAAAGAGAGATACGGATCAGTAATCCAGGTTCTCCAATGATGAGGTGTCTTGAAAACTGCCGATGGTGTGGTGTTTTGTTCCAGTGCATGAGCTAGAAGAACTCAATGCCTGGTTCGAAAAGCCCTATCTTATAAAGTTTACCCTTGACAACAGCCCCTGATTTGTTTCGTTTCATTCAATCGCATGAAAATTGGTGGCTCGCAGCTCACCGTCATCATAAATATGTTAAACTTGATCCGCCACCCACATGAAAGATCGGCACAGTATACTAGTCACTGGTTAATTGCCTTTAAGTCCCCAGCCTCGGTTGTATTTACGGGATGTGGGAGAGGTCAATAATCTAACAATGACTAGCTAGGATCACTCATTCACCAGTCAGGTATCTTGTCAGAAGCCACTCCGCATGGCGCAATGGCTGAACCTTAATGCTTCATCTCAGCTTCCTATTACAGATAGGCTGTGTTGCTATCATCAAGAAGATCTAAAGCTTCCTTTCCGGATGCCTAGAGAATCAGCGATTGGAAGACCGCTCTGGACTTGCCCCTTTCTAAATCGGTCTATTTGTCGCCGAAAGATAACGGCTTGGTCGGTCCTACGGGCTATATGGCCCCGAGCGGCCCATTCTCTCTCTACCTGCGAAGCTGACAGAATGTGAGTCTTTTACTTTCTATCGTCGAAGACTGCTTATCGGAATTGCCTCCTTGCGAGATTCTTTAAATTAGGAAGCGCTTCATTTGCGAGCACAGTAGAACCAGACTTGGTTCCTCCA
Source organism: Fusarium nisikadoi (assembly GCA_013623555.1). NCBI lineage: Eukaryota > Fungi > Ascomycota > Sordariomycetes > Hypocreales > Nectriaceae > Fusarium > Fusarium nisikadoi. The sequence goes on from JABFFB010000040.1 coordinate 252,456, forward strand.
AGTAAATGAGATCTGATATGTATTTCAACGCGGAATAAGAAGATTGTGGAATTTATACTTATCTCATTATATCTTGACATTAATAATCCAGTGCAATTAATAATACTAGGTACTCTGGCTTCTTCTGCCTGACTTCTATTCAAGGTTAATGTTATGACAAGGCTATCTTTCTTTTCATTAATTATAGATTAAAAGAAGCTATACTCTGCAGCACCATACCGCCGAAAGCATTTTATATGCTGTCCTTCTATTCAGTGGGAATCGATGAATTGGCATAGAACATGGCAATGGGATGGCAAGTTCGCCATGCATATTTTCTCATCTACCGGGTAGGGTCCAAAGATCTGTTGTGGCGGTGTGTGGCTTGACCACCCACTTCCCCGGCTCTCGGGTTCCGATGAGCCACGGAAAAACGGAACCTCAACGGCTGGACCAATCTTGAACATTCAATCATCAACAACGACATCCGCAACTCTCAGACAACGTCCGCAACGACCCGTCTTGCTGTATGGAAAAGTGATGCCTGTCTTCGTATGAGCGCATTCTCATTTCCGATCATCCATCGTCGCGCGCACCTCCATGTCAGGTCAAGAGACCTCTCCACAGTCTCCCCCCGCCAATACACCTAAGCATCGACGACCCTGGACATCAGCCGAGGATGCGACTCTGAGGACTCTCGTTGGGCACTTTGGTGCTAGTAGAGGCTCTGAAGGTAGATGGAAGGACATTGCATCTGGTCTGGAGGGTCGCACGGCCAAGGTGAGTCGCCATCTCCGCACGCGCCTCAACGCGATCACTGGCCTGCATAATCCGCGCTCACTGCCAGATGCGATGAGATGGGAGAAGATGGGGACTGACTGCCTGTTTAGGATTGTCGAAAAAGATGGCTTCACTCACTGGATCCGTCGCTGCGCAAGGGTCGATGGACATCTCAAGAGGATGAGATCCTCCTCTCAGCTTATGCTCGACTTGGACCGCTTTGGAATGAAATTGGTAAACCAATCACTTTCTGCAGTTCCTACATAAGCTAATGCACGCTAGCGCTCCTCATTCCTGGACGAAAGGACGACCAATGTTCTAAGAGATATAATGATATCTTAAATCCATCTGCCAAAAACCGTTTAAGCGACTGGACTGCCGAAGAAGATAACCTTCTACGCCAAGGTGTAGCAGCGCTGGGTCATCGATGGGTCGCCATCTCATCACGGATACCTGGAAGACCTCCCCTCACCTGTCGTAATCGATGGCGCACGCTCTCACGACTGTCGCATAGCCGACAAAGCAGATCTCAAGGCACTACCCCGTCATCCTCATCTCAGATGTCCCCATTCGATAATGGGATATCACCGGCGGCTCATAATCCAAATCTCGGCATTGAGAACCATGGAACTATGACTGACTTGATGCACTTTCCAATGGATACCGATATCGGCCACGATCAAATGGGATCCAGCTTTCTCGACTCAGCCTTTTTCGACACCTTCACAGGCCCTTCCCCCTCGCCATTGAGAGAATCCGATCCAAGTGACGAAACAGAAACGCCGAATGACGTATCTGCCCCAGGGGCTGCCCCAGCAAATACCGCACCTGTTACTGATCTTTCCTCAAATACCGCGACCCAGACACAAAGTGACCCCAAACCATGGCCTCAGCCTCCGAAACCGCCCCAAGCGCAGCAACCTCCAAATACTACGAACGCATCCTTCATGCCATCGCCCTCTACTTGGTCATCGCTGGGTACAATGATGCTACCTGGGACTTCTCCCACGGATCAGAATATGTGGCTAGGAATGACTGGCAACCCACCAACCCCGAAGAACTGGACAGCCCCAGGACCAACAGACGAATCGAACCCATTGCCCCAGTCGTTTACTGAAGAATTTCAAGTACCAGCAATACCAACGTCTACCCAACAGACAATTCACCACCACCATCACCACCATGTCCATCATCATTTTCACCACTATCACCACTATCCAGGCAATGGAGATCAATGGCGACAACTGGAGCAACAATCAGAAGCCGAAGCGATGCAAGCACATTTGCAAAACGAGAATGGACCTCAAAACCCAGGGTGATTCGCTTATTCTAGCAGATCTCACCTCGTCCACTCACCCTAGCACGTTGGCCTGAATAAGCCAAAATGACCAGGGTACAATGCCATGCGGAAACCCCACCACAAATGGAAACCGACTTCCTTTCTGCCAGCCACTTTCTGTCATGACTTTGTTTTACTATGTGTCGCCAAGCAACATGCAGCTTGGCACTAATTGCGAGCAAGCGCTCGATAATGTCACCCACAAGATACCGCTGCTCTGTGCCCCTACATATCGACCTCTTGGCATCGTGAAACGCCAGATACGGATACTACACATTTGGCCAGGCCAGCATGGTGAGCCTGTTCGCTGCACTCTCCATACCGCCTCCCTATATGACAACCCAAGTTGAGAAGCGTTATCCTAATCCCTGGGTGATCCGTATATATGCCATCGAAGTCGATGCCCAGCAAGTTACGGTCACTGATAATCTGTATCATGCACTTCGGCGGCTGCGATTCGTCGACCAAACGCGGCATATTTGGGCGGATGCGCTTTGTATCAACCAAGCCGATACGACTGAAAAGACTCATCAGGTTGAACTGATAAGAAACATTTATTCATCCACGACAGAAGGCATATTGTGGCTTGGGGAATTTTCTGGTGACGGCGGCACCGGCACAAATCACATTTCACAGGAGAATGCTGCAGCAGCATTTGAATTATTCAGATCATTAGCTGCCGACCGCCATCAGAAATCCCAAGAGCATGCACAGTCCATGGCAAGAGAGGAATCAGATGCACTCGCTCCCTTGCTGGATCTTTCGTGGTGGCAACGAGCATGGACCGTGCAAAAAGCGGTATTTCCCAAGAAGGCAACTCTGTACTGCGGAACGATGAAGCTACACTATCGTTTTCACCAACAAACCTCGAGATTACAGCAGACCTCGCACAAGAGCTGGTTTCGAGGCAATGATTAAATCTCTTTGGGATCCCAGATCTCAACACTCTGTCTTCCAATACCAGACCTTTCATACAGAAACGGGTTTAGTTAGTCATGCGCGAGTAGATATGCGAATAGGAGATCTTTTGCGTGTTTTGCTTGGGGGGAACATGCCGTTTGTACTAAGGCCACTTGATGATGGGGTCTTTGGTTATGCTGGACAGGCTTTTGCTCATGGGATCATGGATGGGGAAGCCCTTCAACAGGGACGTGAGTTGGAGTGGATCACCCTTGTATGAAGGAGATTTGAGCCCGAAGCAACAATATTGATGTCAGCGATTTCCACTGATTAGCGTTAGATTAGATATCATCTACTTCAACAGAACAATATGCATTTGAACAAAATAAAACGATATAAACCTCATAACACGTCTAGCCGTGAAGTAGAAGCAAGGCCTAAAGTTGGCTGTCGTGGTATACTCACAAGTTTGGATGGATGGCAATTGTATCATATCGAGCTTCAGCCTAAGAGAACCAACCAAGCGTGGGTTAGTGTTGCACGGCAGGAAACGAGTACAAAGTACTGTAAAGTTTAAATTCAAAGCTGTACGAGTTTTAGAGTATACAATGACATCTCATCTGCGACATTCCCATGAAACATAACCGGGTTCAAGCTGCAGTTGGCTCTGAAAGGGTATATCCTTCTCTACATGGATAAGGATAAGCGAGATCTCAATCAAGGTCTGTTAGCTTTCGGTGTTGTTAGATATCATACTGCGAGATAAGTTCCATGTCACATTCATATCAATTACTCATCAGCGAATATTCCCGCATCAGATGATGTAGGTTCCGGATGAGGCTACGACCTGGATCAAGGGTCTCTTTGTCTTAGCCGTGCGTCTTTCAAGGGTGATGATGTGCTGTTTTCGTAGAGTTGCAGGCCGCTCTTGAGAAGACGGTCGGCACTTGCGAATATAGCACGCTGTGGGTGGATGATTATCAGTACCGGTGGACTTAGCGCGGATCGGATATTGTGCAAAGTTCAATAGTTGAAGTTAGAAGGGAATATTTGGATGCCAAGGAAGATATCGAGTGATGATCTGCGACTATAATGTTACATGGCTCAGCCCGTGTCTACCTAATCATTCTCAGTAAGAGATATTCTACGCAATATGTCTCTCGAAGTCAATGACATCCCAGTCTGCGTTGTTAGTATTGACCTATAATGAGCTGCGCTGGAAGCCACCCCCTCAGTAACGACGCGGTCTGACCGGCCGATGTCACCGCTCGTGGGCCTCATTGAGACCCTCAGCCAGCCTATATTGCCATTTTGGTCCGTGTGCTGCATGTATGCAGTGCAGTTGTAGGCGGCGCTTTAGTGAAGTTGTGCCGTGTTCATTGATGCTGAGGAGCGCAATTATAAGCTGTTGGCTCTAACTATGGAACGCTTCGGCCCGCGGCGATCCATAAGAGACTAACTAACATGGGTAGCTTGCTGTGAAGAAACCCCGAGACATGGGCTGGCGCGAGGGGGGAATAAGACATGCAGACCGATTGACGTCCCGAATAGGACGATTCATTCATGATACGTACAAATGTCTCAGGGTCGTGTTGGACCCCTACCCAAACATTCTTCACATCAAAAGCCCTTCTAGCATCAATGACGGGCTGAGACTACCAATTTTGGAGCAGTCATCTCTAAAAGGCGGTTTTGTGGCGTAGCTGACCACTGAGCTAACGCGGTCATAAACAAGGATTCAACTCAGCTGCAGCCCAGTTGCAAATCTTCTCCCATTTCATCGACCATGCCTTGCCAATGAGGGGTTGCAACTTGCAGCATTGACCGCTAGCTAAGCCGCAACTCGAAACTAGCAAAATCATGCAGAAGACGGTCACTGTATGTATCGGCAATTGGCTATAGAGAAAACATCAGCTTGCAACATGCCCGGGCATGGACTCCAATGGAAGAGCATGTTCACGATAATCAATGTATTGTCTTGTACACGAGACGAGAGAGAGAGATCAGAGAGAAGCATATGGCATGAGGTGGAAGAGAGTCAGAACATGTATAAAAGATGAATCTGCACCTCGAGAAGATGATTCTTATTTACTCCATCATCACTCAATCACTCCACAACACAACTACTCTTCAACCCAATAACTTCTATTCAAGATGTTTGTTTACCAAGGAAAAATGAACTGGTGGTCGTACGCCAAGGACGAGACCTTCGTCGTCGTCCTGCCCAACGGCCCAGTCCGCGTCGGCGACAGCGTCTATCTCTTCTGGAAGTGGACAGTCGATGCCAAAGGCGTCAAGAACGGAAACGTCTTCCAGACCATCACCGTCGACTCGGTCTCACAGACCAATGCCACTGATGTGACCTTTGTCCTCAAGGGCTCCTGGTACAGCTTCACCATCACCGCAAAGGGCGGTTATGAGAACATCAGCGTTGTCATGCGAAACCCCCAGGGCGGCGTCAGTAAACCCATGCCGCTCAAGCGTGAGTGGAAGTCTGACAAGGAGCTCACTGGCACTACTCGCATTTGGACCGGAAAGTTCAAGTGGTTGAGCTTTGCGCGGGACGAGCATGCCATCTTCATTGTTCCTGATGGCTTTGGCGAGGGCAAGCCTGTTCTCTCAACTTGGCAGTGGACCAAGGCTTCGAACGGCAATACAAAAGAGCCATCTTTCCGTGCTGAGGTCCAGAAGAATGTTACTGGCCTTGGAACTGATACTGTCAAGTTCTCGTACACGTCTTACTACGATATCAAGTGCACTTGGGATGGCAAGAAAGACCATCTTGATGTTTGGGTCACAGAGGGTGCCCACAGTGAGGACGTCGGTGACATGATCCGCTCTGCCATCATCGAGCGTTCAGCTCACTCTCAGTAAGTATCCCACCCGGTGTATGGTAGCTTTGCTAACTTGCAACAGTGACTTTAACCCTCCTTTTCCTCCACCTACCAAGAGCGAGTGCGACCTTTATCTCCCCCAGCCCCAGGCTTCTCTACCTCGCCTCGTCTGCCCTCTCCCATTCCCTAAGGACCTCGTTGAGACCCTCGCACACACTGCCGCGTACGTCGACCAGTGCGGTTACCTAGCCAAGTATGCTCAGGATGTATGTCTAACTCCTTCCTCTATCTTTCGACATATACTCACATCTCTAAGCGCTTCGCCTCCCTTGATGCCGATTACCACTTCTCCCTTGAGCAGATCAAGGCTCTCAAGATCGAGATCGAAAACATCAACAAGACCAAGGGTGAACTCACTCTTGACCGCGATGCTGCTGTCGCCAAGGCTCAGAAGCTTCAGGAGGCTCTTGACAAGGCCCTGAAGGACAGTGCAGGCTTCCAGAACGAGATTGCCAGACTCAACAAGGTCATCTCTGACGACAACCTCAAGGATGCCGAGGCTCTCAAGGTCCTTGAGAAGACACGCGCTGATCTCAAGGCCTCCCAAGAGCGGTGCTCCAAGCTTCAGGCTGAGATCGCCCACAAGGATGGTCAGATCGCTGAGCAAGGCGCTACCATCAACAACCTTCAGAAGATCATCATCACTCTTGAGACTACCATCGCCCAGCTCCGTGCCGAGATCACAGTCAAGACCAGCGAGATCGACAAGCTCGCCAACGCCAACATCGCCCTCGAGGGAGAGAAGACAGATCTTCAGGCCTCTGTCAAGGGTCTTCAAAATGAACTTGCCCGAGCTCAGAAGAGAATTACGGACCTGCAGGAGACTGCCAAGAGCCACGCGGCGAAGGACAAGGAGATTCGTGATGCGAAGGCCCGTGCTGATTCTGCGGCGGCCAAGTCGGAGGAGGAGGCCGCCAATGCTTTGGCTGAGGTTGAGAAGTATAAGCAGTGGGCTTTTGATAATAATCAAGTCATTGATCTTTCCAGTTACTGATGCCAGGGATTCCTGCCGTTGCACTTGGTGCCGGTGGGGGTTTCGTGTCAAAGGGTTTGGAGATATTTTTGGGTTGTCGGAGCTCTCTGCTTGGCGGCTTGGGAGCTAAAGAGGAGATGGGGCGTGGAGAGGACAGGCTAAGTACTAGGTAGTCCTGATATCTAGTAAACATAATACATTGCCTTTGTTACCAACCTCAACTGGCCGTGACCTGAGTGATATCTCTCATCTAGTGAATAATGGTTGACTTGGCATATCAATCCATGATTCAAGTCAAACTGTCAAAGCAGAGTGGTCATGGTCGAGTTCGATCGCAGTTGAAGTTATGTCTGTCAAGTTCTATATCCTTCCTAAAGAAATTCTATCCCACGCTAAGGTATACCACCTATCCCATCTTATATAACAAATTATACCCAACATACACGTGCTCCCACAATAGCTCATATGTCAAAGTCTGACCCTTCATCGTTGAGCATTCTCCTCCATCACGGGAGCATCCGGAACCTCTGATCGAGATTTCTCAGCATCCACCTCCTTCTTGTGCTTCTTACCAAGGAAAGGGAAAAAGAAGTAAGGATGGACGATTGTCAAAGTCCATACGGCAATGAGAATCATGGCTCCGTCAAGAATCAGGAACGTTGTCTCGTTTTGCATGAGAGAACTGCCCCAACCCATCTGCATTTCAGGGATACTAGACAGCATTAGTACAGAAAGTAAAGGGCAGATCCGAAGGGGGCTTACCGGTAGATGCAACGGATGATGATGGCGATGTAAGCGACCGTGAGAGCATAGACAAAGATCTTGGTCTTCTTGTCACTTGCTCTGATGACCTTGACGTTTCCGTTGGACGATGATTCACTCTCCGTAGCAGTATCATCACCAGCCCTGACAGCAGCACCGTTCTTGATAGCCTTGTGTCTTCTCCAGATATAGATCATCATCAGTCCACCACAGAAGATCATATTGGCCATCTGGAAGACAACACCAGCAACAAGAAGACCAGATCCTACATCCAACAAGCCCTGGTCGTCGTTGTCTCCATCAGTGGCAGCTGAAGAAATACCACCACCGGCAGCTTGGATCACAATAGAGAAGAAATCCGTGCCGACGAAGACCCAAGGATACAAGACAGGTTTGATGAAACTGTACTCTCGACCGTACCACAAAACAAGATGCTTGAAGGTGATCGAGATAGCGGCGGCGACTAATGTCGGGCCGAGGATGAGAAGAACGAGTTGGATGACGAAAGCGTTGTAGACCCAGGGGTTGGAACTCATGACGATACGGCCACTGTAGCCGATGAGTTCAAATATCGTCCCGATCGCAAGCCATAGTGTATATGACCAAGTCCGCGCCTTGATGCCGAAGTACAGTTGGGGTATAAGCGCCAGCGCGTGGGCCACGACGAAGAAAACACAGGCACCTAGCGTAAAAGTGTCACCATATAGGGATAGCTCCGCGGGACATCGTTCGGAGATGCCATCGGAGCAGGTGTCGTAAGTTGGCGGTGGATAGTTTGTACCGTTGGAGGACATTTTGACGTTTTCACCCTTGATCTGGGGAAGAAGTTTGTAGGAACCAATTTGTTCCGTTATCTTGGAGGGCGAGCCGGATATAAAAATAAAAACATGGTGATTTCTGGAGCACGTCCTCCGCGGGGCAGCCCATGGAGAATTTTACGGGTGGAATGGAATTGTGGATTTGATTACAGGGCGCAGTTGGAGAGCCAAGACATGAGAGTAAGCGACGTGCAAATCGCCGTCTTGGCGTTTGATCCTTGAACATGAGTCTGTCGTCATATCAGTCAAGATACTTGAGGACTACTTTAACAAAGTATCATTTAAATAGTACAGAGACGTAATAACTTTACTCTTGATAAGCTTCAAAGCTAAAAAATTAAAAGAATACAAAGAAAGACATCAATCAAGGACAATCTCATTGTCAACGCGTAAATCTTGGCATCGTCAGCATGAGCCAACGACGCGTAGATAGAAATTGATAAGCTCGCATTTCCCGAACAGCCCGATTGGTCCGTCAAGCTTTATCAGCTCGCATTTCTCGTTTCCGTCGCTTTTCTCGCAACGAGATACAGGCCTAAGATTACACGTTGTCTGAGGCCATGGGTATCCACATGTAAGAGATCGGAGGTTTCATTCTAATGTTATCCCGTATTCCCGGTCCAACATGTCACAGTCACCTTAGGGGTTTTAAGCTTAAATAAAGTGAGAAAAAGGAGCGTAGACAGACTACGCTAAATATTTAAGATGATACCTATTTTTCTTGTTGCATACCGATAGCCTCTCCATGGGGTCAAATCCTCTTGAATTTCGGTGCAGATCTCGACGCGTGGAGCTCTTAGGTAGAGATGGCTCTTGTGTCGGCTTGGATGGAGATTACTCAGTGGCTGGGTATCATGATATGGGGGCGAATGAAGTCAAGAGATGGCGAAGGAAATATTAACTTCCAGGGTGAGTTATTGAGTCAGACAGATTCAGTAGCGGTGCAGAGATAAGTTGGTGGCATCGAAACTCAATAAGTTCATATACCGTGTAAATGCAAGTGACGTGTTGCAGGATCCAACGTCGCCCCACGTCAGCAGTTCATAGACATCATATTGCCAGTCTGAAGAGAATAATCATATCAGTTCTTTAACAGTAACAGTTGAACTTGACTTTTTCATATTGAGTCAGAATAGCACAGAGGGGCCATGTCGAGATCAAGATAATCATCAGAGCGCGATCACCTTCCTTCGTCTACAGATGACTCCAAGCCTTAAACAAAACCGTCTAAATAACAGCAAAACTTCTCACACTTAACCCTAATAAGTTTGAAAAGTCTGAAAACACAAGTAATAATGGAAACGCCGGTTCCCACGCCGCCATTCTTTGGCCGAGCAGGTCATAATGAGATCTTTGAAGAAGCCAAGAATTGCCTTTCACAACTTGACTCATCTGAGCTCGACTCCCACGAAGCATGCACCCCATGCTCTCATTCAAACAAGACAATACGTTTCCAAGAGCTCCCGCCGTCGATAAGACAGTCATGTCTTGCACTTCTTGGCTGCGTTTTTGGGCCCTCTTACGAACACCTGATTTCACAAGGCACAAAGAATGAGAACAGATTATGGTCCAACCTGACTGTTCCAGCTGTTATCAACTCCTTGGAAGCAACTTTCGGGGCAAAGCTAGACCGGACGAAGCTCAATCTTGAGCTCATCGCGCAACAAATCTGCTATAACACGGCACAGCCATTTCAAGACATTGACACCAGTTCACAAGAGTGGGTCGACCAGCTCTGTGGCCCAAATTTACGATGGGAGTCGATCGGGCTGCTCTGGAGTGTTTTGAGGCGAATCCCGGGATCATTTGAACCGATTGAGAAGAACCAGTTCCATGTATTGGAGAGCGGAACTGCGAATAAGCCAGTGTTGGCATTCTTGAGACACAGCATTAACTTGGCTCGGCACTTCACCCTGGCTAATGTCATCATATTGGATCTTCTGTTCCAAAAGGCGATAATGGAGTCAATGATTGTAGGTGACGCCAGTAAGTTCCCCTCCCCTTGTTGTATGTATCCCTATACTGACAGAATGCGACAGGTTTGGTTTGCTGGGGTTCTTTCGCGGATGCCGTTTCCGTCATGACTTATCTCGGAGTCCACGCCGAGACGCTCACTGGACCTTACAGGCCATCACTGAGTTCAGAACACAAACGGCGGCTGTTTGGTCGAGTTTACAACCTTGACAAAGCCATCGTTGCTTTCACTGGAAGACCACCACTACTGAATCCGCGCTTTTGCTCAACACCGCCACCACTGGATTTGAGTGACGAGGATCTTCTTGCCGGTGGCGCCGCCCTTAAACGAGCTGTAGCTGAGCTTGACCATCGTGGGTGGAATTTGCACGGAGGCGTATATCCTTCGAGTATCTGTCGAGCTGGTTACTCGATGGCTGTGATCCTGAACGAAATTATTGACATCAGTCTTGGTTCTGGGTCTAACGCAACTGTTGAGACGATCAGGTATCCTATACCACTCCAGCCAATAATGAATGGTCACTAACCCCTCAGAAATCTCAAGCAACGTCAGCTAAATGTCATTGCTGAGCTTCCCAGGTGCCTTGTCTATGATACCGATGACCCTGCCGATCTTCCTCTTCCCAGAGCAGAAATACGGTCGTATGACAAAGACCTTTCTGACCCTCCAGTTGAAACGAATGTTGTGTCTCTGAGGATATTCATCCGGTTGACACATCTACAGAACATGTTCTTGCTGGAAAGGCTGCTCGTTCAGTATGGATGTCCAGATGAAGGGAATGTTCTTTTGGTTTCGTATGAGATGATAACGCTCACTCTTACGTTTTGGATGCACAAGGATCGGTTCCGAGATATTCGACGTGATATGGAATGGCTGGTATGTTCTTTATCCCACTTGCCTTTGGGACATCCTGAAATCTCGTGTAGTTGATGGCATTTGCAGTGCCGGGTGTTGGCATTCTCTGCCTGGAACTCCTCAGCCCAACGTTTCAGGGCAAACATCACAAGGACAGTCGCCTCAGCCGATCAAGCATTGTTCAGCAACTCAGCTTGCTTGTTGGTTTCTTGGACTGGGTTCACCCATCAGCACCCAACGGCGATCTCTGCGCGAGCTGCAAGACTGTGATCCAGCGCGTGTTGGATTATCATCTGAATAATATGGACCCCATGAGTGATGTTGGATCGTTAGATCAGTTCAGTTCCGGCTTGGCGGGGAGGCTCAACTTTCGATTTGAGTTGTTGAATACGTTTGACTGGCTTAATGCCGGATAGGGCCTTGTTGCTGGACATTATGTCTGCTGTCCTCTTTCATGCGAGCTGTGAAGCCTCGTACGGGCACTTGCAATTTCTGGCAGTGGCAGGCATTGCTCATCATTCATTCACTGGCTCACAGTGACCACTCTCTGGTAGCAATCAAACCGCAAACTTCGAGTTCACTTGACTTCTCTACCTCTTGATCTCTTGTGCTTTTCCTCTGATGTTGCTTTCTTTTCTGATCTCACAATAGAGACCACACGTCATTCACAACAAGCCTTCGCCATCCTGCAGGCTTGGAGGCATCAACCTTTTTTGCGTTCAACGCTCTTCTCTCTTCGCAAAGTTGATCACATGAAAACTCCATTCTCCGTTTCATTAACTTGTCTGCTATGCCAAGCGGTGCCTTGCAGAGCATCGCGACCATGGCGGGAACACCTACAAACCCAGCACTAGCGGCCATCCCAACCGAGATTGTCTATATGATCGCGGCAGACTTGTCTGACCTTGAGGTAAAAGAATTGACTATGGTATCAAAGCGATTTCGCGAGCTATTTCTCTGGAAACTCTGCAAGCAGCTCGAGTTCTCCGGCGACATGGAGAAGCTGACAAACGACCTTCATGCATACTTTGCAAACATCTCAGCCCCGTTCCGTGATATAGTCCAACATCACACGAGGTCTGTGTTCTCCTCCGCTGTTATGACGCTGGACTTGAGTTCTTGGCTGACTTTCGTCCACAGATATGTGACATTTAACGTCAAGAGTTTCAACACCATCACCCAGATGAACAATTGGATTCTGGCCAATAAAATCAAAAGCATTCCGATTGGGCAGTTCTTGGCAGACACGCCCAAACTTCAAGGCATAGTGTTCAAGATCCGGCTGCCGGACCAGCAAGAAGAATCCAAATTCCAGAGTTTCATTCGAAATGGCCCAGATTGGTCAGGCCCCGGAGAACTCTATTTCAAATCACAGATTGACGAATCGACCATGGGCAAAATCATCCGAATGTTCGAGACTGGGAGCCTCAAGGGGATTTCCTCTCCTCCTGGTTCTTCAAGTGAACACTATGAGGAACTAAGACGCAACGGCCCCGATCTCATTTCACTACGACTAGATGGGGAAATCTTTGGCAATAATGGTCATGGGTCCTTTCTAAGCCTGAATGATAGGCTCATGGACAGCATCAGCAGGGACTTTTCTCGGCTGGAGTCGCTGATAATTTGCGAAAAGCTTCACTACACAACCACCACGAATCTCATATGCCCTTCAAGCAGAGGTCGATGGGTAGGTACTCCTTCATTATATCTTACTATCCTATCATCAATACTAACGTGACTGTAAGTTATCAACCATCGAAAGAATTGTTTTAATATTCGACAATATGCCGCGGCTACGTCGCTTTGCTTTCACGCTGAGGGGATGGGGAATCAACGGCCACGCTCTAGCGATGGTTGTGTCAGAATTGCTAGCCGTATTCGGTAACAGAGCTCCTTTACCCTTTGAAACTTACGGGATCGTAAGGCTGTACAGAATTTTGGTCTCAAATTTTGCCGCCCATGCACACTCCCTCGAGGAGGTTTGCATAACATCCTATCACCACACGTTTTACCGAGCAACTCTTGCAGATGGGGTGTGGAATATGTCTAAAGATTCTTTCGATGACCCTTCTCAGAAGTACTTGTTCCCGAGTGTTTTGGGGGTCTAAAACTAGGGTTCTGTTTGGAGTTGAATGGGGAAGTAAAGATGGAGCTTAAGAATGTAATATCTGCACCCTGTGAGCAGACACTGTACATTTTATACGGCAAAGAAACCTGTGGCTTAGTAGTAGTTGGTACTTTGATGATGAGAGTAGAAACCTTTGAGAATGCCAAAGCCGCTTTTGCAGCAAGTAGTGGTTTCTCCTTTGTGTCGTCGTGCATCAAGACTGGCATCACCAATTTACGCATCTGAACACCATCAATTCCCAGTGACACATCTACTTGGCAGCATGGACCTTCTCACTTATTGACTATCCCTTGGCAGAACCATGTCCCAAGGGAGCAAGAAACTTCAAATGTCAAGTCAGGATGCCAGAATTAACTGGTCTAGAAGTCCAATAGGATATTCTAAACTTCTCTAGTCCTTTCATTACTCAAAATAAAGGCCCTTGGTTCTCTTATTTATATGCCTAATTTCTCTGAATTCTCCACTTCATTCATCCTTGTTGATCGTTCACCTCGTTGACCTACAAACATCTTTCTTCTTTATCTCGGTCGTCAAGTGAACTATCGTGCTACTGTTACTGTATTGGCTTCCTAAACTGCATTATAACCACGAAGTACTTCTATTCCTTTTCCTTTTATAAGAAAATAAAGCCTTTCCGTTTCCTCAACCCAACTTCCCAACATCCCAGCTTCCCAACTTCACGAAGCACAGCAAGAAACTCATATCAACACCCATGGCAGGTCTGCGATCAACTCCCACACTAGAAACAGTGCCAACAGAGATTCTGTATCTGATCGGCTCTCATCTGCATGACGATGACTTTGGAAGCATCACACAAGTCTCGAGAAGACTCCGCCAAGTTTTCCTCCCTCGACGATACGCCAGGATCGAACTTTCGGGCACCGTCGAACAAGTAGCTCAGCGTTTGATGCCTATATTCTCATTTGGCGGTGACACGATCTCGACCAACATGAGACACTTGACCGAAACTCTGACTAGGTAACTGCATTAATAAGCTATCAGATGGCGCTCAGATACTAATCTTGCAGATCGGTGACCATCAGGATCGACTACTCGGAATACGATGCTGATGTGCCTTTACGCTTCGAACGAGACCATCTCGAGTGCCTAGCCCTTTTTCTTCGTTCAATAGATCGACTCTGTACGATCAACCTGTCTCTGAACCTCCCACGTCATCAGGACCGCCTCTCATTCAATAGGGCCCTACGCAAGACCACGAGATGGGCGCGCGTCTATCATTCCACCACCCGCTGCCTCACATTCCTTGACAATACTGTGGCTTCGAATTTTAATGCGGTCGTCCGGCGCTTCCCACCTGGGATCCTCGAAGGTGTTCAGCTACCCGAAGGACTCAACAGGAGGCACTACGTGAGGTTGAAAAAGTCCCCTCAAGGCCAAGCTCTCAAGGCTCTGCATATCAATAGAACGGCCTACAGGAAAGATCCAAATGCGGTCCCGCATTTCGACCTAGAGATCCTCTACAACCTTAGAAACGACTTTTCTCGGCTGGAAACACTCATTCTTCACGAAGATACACCTGACCGTGATCTTACTAGTGATTTGAGAATGTGGCCGTTGGGTTTGGTATGGTTTGACGACCAAGTTGGCTTCGTAAGCGCTATCTCCACATGCTTATTGTTCATGGCTAATCCGTAGGGACAGGATCAAGACGTCAATGCACTGGTCAGAGCTCTGAGCCGGATGCCTCGCCTTCGCCGCTTTGCTTTCACGAAGTGGTGTGTCAGACTTAACGGCCGCCTCATCCCGCATGCTCTGGACGCGCGCTACCGACCAGAGAACATGGTCAGAATCGACGAGGTTTACATTGATAGCCTTGTATCGCCAATCTTGACCCGAGTCCCCAGTCTCGTAGAGCTTTGTGCCTCGCCTGTCCACCCGATATTCTACAGGGGGATCAGACGAAATGGCCAAGTCCACATCCAACGAGAATCTCGCGAGAACCCGGCTGAGGAGAAACGGTTTCCCACTCTGTTGCTGGATTAAACTGACGTCTCTCTGTTGTTTTCCTGTTGACCATTGTTTCTACTGCAACCCGGCTTCTAGCACTTGCGCCTGATGTTTGTGGTTGAATGTTTACGTACATGTGACAATACAGGGAGAGGAATATGATGTGTAAGAAATGGATCGTACACTTTGGAGAGGGCTTCGAGAATGGCCGACAGGAGTTTGGAGTTGACATGGGCATATGGACATGAGTACTAGGTAGTTATTAGTCATCAGTGAAGCTTTTAGGGGAAGCCAGTATCATGAGGACGATATCACGTACCAATCGCCTGCGGTAGCAGCCTAAAGGCTAACTATGTCCATCAAATGTTTGCATAGGTACCTAGCTTGAGATAAACAAAGAGAAGAATAGATCTCATTTGAAAGTGAGCGATAAAGCAGAAGTTTGACCTGCTGTGGCAATGAAGCATAGAGTGGACATGGATCGTTGAACCTGCAAATTGAACGCTTTGATCTTATGTCCAAACAACTTGAATAAGCCTCACAGGCTGAAGAGGAAATGTTACCTCTTTCTATAGTAGGTTCCAGTAGTCAAACCTCGAATTTGGTGAATTAAGGACCAAAGTTTTCAGCACTGGCATTGGCAGTGCGAGCCTCTTTTCTTCCTTATTCATTGTTGCCTTTAACACCAAACCTCCCTTGTCAAACCCCCAGCAAGCTTTGATCTGTTTTCTGATTTCTCAAAATCCATCACGCACTCGATCCTGCACTTTTCATCCTCATTTCCTATGTTTCCGAACAACTGAACATCACGCTTCTTGCGGCTATGGAAGCCTCACAGCGAGAAGAGCATGCGGCCACGCCCACGTCCCTGAGCGCCTTGGAAAAGATCCCGACCGAAGTCCTTCTCATGGTTGGATCCCATCTCGGCTCGAACGCCTTCAGGGCTGCTACGCTTGTTTCCAAGCGTCTTCGAAGTGTCCTCCTCCCTCGGCTTTTCAGAGAGCTCAACTTTTCTGGCACCTTGAGAAAACTAGCTCACGACATGAGGTCATTCCTTTCCGGCGAATTCAAGCACTTGATGATGACTATTCTTTCTACTCTCAAGTATTAGTTCATCCCAGAATCTGACTCTTGAAGCCACTGACTAATCTTGCAACTTAACCTTAGATCTGTGACTATTCGCTTCAAACCCCACAGTCGCGACGAGGAATCTACAGATTCGCATCTTTCGACACACAGAATCGCAGTCATCAGTGAATTCATCTCCAGTCTATCGTCGATCGATTTAATCTCGTTCGACAATCAAATTAAGAACAAAGGCCCCCTAGAAATTGACTTTAGTGACGCATTAAGCAATACACCAAAATGGAATGGCCCCAAGGCCGTCATATTTGTTGGGCGCAGGAACTTGTCGATTTTCAGTGCCATCATAAACCAATTTGCCCCCAACACTGTCAAGGCAGCTCAACTTCCCCCCTACACTACGAAGAATCATCCCTTGGCCTTGAAATTAGCATGTCCCTTACTCAAGGGTCTGAGGGCCGATGTATCCGCAAGCAAGAGTTCTTCTCTTACACTTGCCTGCATGAGCAGCAGCACCCTTCGGAGAATGGACCGTGAATTTCCGTACCTAGAAGCACTCGTTCTTGATCAGGTGGATTTTCATACCAGAATGTCGGGTGGTGCATTTATTTCTAAGAGGTCAAGGCTGCCGAACCTTGTAAAAGCCCCCAATCTTCCTCATCGTTGTGTTACTAATACAGGGATAACAGAACGGGTGTGTCGAGAGTCTTGTTACACAGCTGAAAGCAATGCCACGATTACGACGTTTCGCTTTCACCCTCCAGAAAGAGTGGCTCTGCAACGAATACAATTATGAATTGTTTAGCCAAAGCGCCCCAAGTTCTAGCGGAGATGAATCAGACCATCAACTACAGGCCAATTCTGTGCCAAACGAGTGGCCTTACTGGCTGCCTGATACTGCTCAACAGGACAAGTGGCATGCAGAGCTCATTACTCGCATTCTCAAGGCAGTTCCTCAACTCAAGGAGCTCTGTATCGTGATCAATCAACGGGAATATCACCGAGGGACAAAGACCGAGAGCGTCGTGACGGTTCGCAAAGAGCAACTTGGATTTTCTGAGAAACAATCCCGATTCCCCTACGTTTTGGCGGATATTGATTGATCTTTTCAACGGCTTTACGGTGGAAGGTTAGACTTAGAATGCTTGCTAATGGTAATTTTCACTTTACTTGAAATTCTGCCCCTTCAGCAATGTCAATTTCCCAGACTGCAATCACAAAATGCCATCCCAAAGCTCAAAACTTGAAACGAGTGGATAATCTCCCAATGATCCGCACAGACTTAGAAAGAGAAGTGACCGTGTTTCTTGTTCCTTACTCATCTTTCTTACCACTTTCCTCAGTCTCCTGCTTCTTTTCAGACTCTTCAGCCTCCGGCTTCTCCTCTGCTTCCTCTCCCGCTTCCACGTCCTGGGTTGTCTCCGCAACGTCATCTTGAACATCGCCAACAACTTCCTCAACACTTCCACTGAAACGCTGCTCCCGCTCCAGAAGCGAGCGTATCACAGGCTGAGCATTCAACTCCGCAGTCAGGCGGTTGTTGATATCCTCGCCTAACTTCTTGCGAGCCTCTTTCTGCTGCTCCGTCAATGGCACACCCGGTTGTTGACCACCGCATGGACACTGGGCAATCCAGTCCGGTGCGATAAACTTCTGGCTTCTCTTGCCTGAGTCGATCACACTCTCCAGAACGGCGAAGGTGAGGTCAAGAATGTTGTCCCTGCCGAACGAGTCTGGATCTGTGAGGAGCTGAACTCCTATTCCGAATGCAATGGAGAGGATGGGACCCACGCCCGGGATGAAGCCCAGGCCTAGTTGGGCGATGCGGACGAGCAGGTCCCTGAGGAAGGGGTTATGCTGATAAGGCCTCCATCCGATCTCGACACCAAAGGTGGCGCTGAGAATTCTAGCGAAGTCCATCTCGCGGAGGAAGTCTGCATGGTGCAGTACCCCAACAGAAGACGCCCAAGCAGGTGCTGATCTTGTCCACACAACTAACTCTTGTCCTCTCGCCTTCGGGTTGAACAATCCGTAGTCCGGATTGCGCAGTTTGTGTGGGATGGAGAGATAGGCGATGATGTCTGGGATATTGAAACCCCAAGTAAGGTCATCGTGCCAGCCAAGCCCGTTATAAGAGCTGGGAACTATGGTTCTCGAGACCCCGTTATCACTGAACATCTGGAATCGATCTCTATGTCTGAAGTCGATAACGACATAGGTACACAGGTTGGGGAAGGCTTGGTCTGTGCTGAACGCGACAGGGAAGTAGATCGCTCTGAGGGGAATGGTAGCATCGATCCATAGCCACTGGGTATTGCGGTCCCGGATCTCCACTGGACGCAGAATGTATTTTCTGGGGCCTCCTCTCTGGTGATCCCGACACTCGTTCCAGTTGAGACTATTGGGATGGCTATGGATACTGAGCATAGGCCATGGGGACTTGTTTCTGCTCTCGCCCACCCAGAATCTGTCCCAGTCCCCGAAGCGTGTGCCTCCAACTCCAGAGGGCGTACCATGCTGCCAGCGCGACCTTACGTGGGACCTTTGCGTCACTCCAGTCGCTGGCCAGCCGTTCCAGTAGTACTCGAGAAGAATGGTCCTGTAGAATCTATTCTGGTCGTTTGCGGACCAGTGAGGGCCATATCTTAGAGAGCTTCTAACGAAGTAGCATTCGCCTTCTGGGTAGTATGAAGCCATTATGTAGAGAAATAAAAGTTTCTGCAGTTGAGGGCTGTGACTTGTAGCTTATAGTGACTACACAGAGTGACAGAACTTGGAAGAAAGAATGTTCTCTTGGAGAATTCTGGATTTGAAACTTGAGAAAGCCGGGGAAACCTGTCTTGATATAGCCGTCTTCTCCCACCACAACCCCTTCGGAGCCCAAAAAACACCCCAATTTCCATTCCTAAGCCCAGTACGACCTTTCCATGATGATCGCATCATTCGGTCTGCAGTCAAGAGTGTTTGTGGTAGTCGACAACCCCGCACATGAAGCCATTTCGTATAAGCCGGGGTGGCACAACCTCTTGACCGTTATGCTGCCGTACAAACTCGTCAAGAAATGATAAATCCCATTGCCGTCTTTGATTCACTGCAGAAAATCAGAGCATCACGATTTCTAACGGCCCGAACGTTGGTTTCACCCTGATGCTGTCAAACGCACGGGATGAAGCCAATTCGCAGAGGGTTCGTGGGGTGGAGAGTCAGGACTGCATGTCTCACCTAGTTGAGGATATTTCGGCACTTGTGATCTTGGCCATCGCGATTTATGATGTTCAATGCCACATCTTTTCAGTACGAAGGAATTTCCTGGCGGTGCGCATAGACTAAAAAGATACTCCTGTGAAGGGGATATGAACTTATCATGTATATTAGCGGAACGCGGTTGCTCACATACATGACATCATGCTCAAGAAAGGAGCGAGGCCATCCGCCGTAGTCCAAAGACGATGTCCGTCAGTGCTGTAGTGATCGTATGGTTGAGGCTGTGGGACAAACTGTAAGCCGTAAGAATGAAGTTCCCGCAGAGTAGCATTGCAGAATAAGATGTTTGTAGTAAGCTGAATTAGGGAATCCCCGACGGCCCGGACTTTACGGAGACTTCTGTTGAAACATTCTCCGTCACTAGATTCTGAGAATTTTGGGGAAACTGTATCCTGCATTTCTCTGTTGCGACTGGTTAATGCAAGGAGATCCCTGAGGATCGTGTAGTTTCGTGGCAGGACTCAGCCTCACAACAGCAATCGGAAGCCGGAGATAGCTTTCATCCTTAGCATCACTGATATTGGTCTCAGGTGCAGCGATATTTCTTCCGGAGACTTGGTGGGACTTGGAATCAAATCCATACTAGCCACTTATATCTAGACGTGCCTAGTGAAGATACAGACCTCACTTGTTTGATTTGCTACAGCCCCGCTCGCACTCGGTCTCACTCTCAACGTCAACCTTCACCGCACTCGGCAGATGCGATTTTTCCAGAACCATTCTTACTCGCGCGTGCCTGAGCAAAGCTGACTGCAGAATCATGTGTCAGCAGAAGACCTCAGGCTCTTGGCATTGATGTTAGGACTAAGCCTCTGGGGGCTGAGTAAGGTGACGATCCCAAGACAGCGAGCAAAGGAAGACCTCACAAGTGTTTAATGCAAAGGTTCCTTTTATCCACCTGCCAATTACACGCCGGGCAACCCGAGGGATCTTTAATTGACAAGATAGTGCCGTGGTCAATGCTACTGCGCTGTGCTGGTTGGACTGAAACGGCTATACAACGGGAATATTTACGCCACTTGTAGAGATGAACCAGCCAAGGGCTTCACTCTACTCAAGTCTTCTCGATTTAGTGTCTGACTAACAGATCGAAACAATTACAAGATATGCATATCTGTATCTTTCTGAACGGTAATAAGGGCTTCAAAATTCAGCTTGAGTAAAAATTTGCAGCCGAACGGAATTCCGCTTCTGTGTGACCTCCTGCCACTTGCAGCATAAATCAATGCGTTGTCAGCATACCGCCGCAAACTAACCATGGGTGTCCCCTGCACTTCCAACCCGTATCTCACTGACGATCTCTGAATGGCTCTTCCGAATATACCAATTTTAGTAGTGTCCTTCCTGTAGCCTCGGGTTGAATTTCACGGGCTCATGGTGACTCTGCCTCATTGAGGATCCTGTGGTAACGTAGCAAGAGGGTGGTGAAGGACATATCATGGGGGCGGGTAAATGGAAATAGTATAAAGAGAGGGTTTCCTTTCCATGAGGGGTCTTTGTTCATCACATCACAGCTTACAACTTCAACTCGTTCTTCATATCCAACCGCCAAAATGGTCAACTTTATCACCTCTTTCGCCATCATCCTCACCGCTGCCTCTTCAGCCCTTGCTGCTCCTCAGCCTCTTGAAGCTCGCGATGATACAAGCTGCATGGACAACCTTCCTGGAAACACCTTGGCCAACGTGCGTCTCATCTCCAGCTCCTCTACAGCCTGGTTCAGCTTACTAACCTCCTCAAGGTCAACGAAGCAGTCGAGTGCATCAACTACCTCGCCAGCCTCGGTGACCAAGCCTGCGTAGCTGGTGTCTCTGGCCAGTCTTTCTGCAGGCGCGGAAACACTCAGATCACTGGTCTTGCTGTTGGACTCAACAGCGACCAAACCTCTTCTTCTCCTTGGTGAGCCCATCTTCAGAACCTGCCTCTGTTGGTTCTTTGTTAATCCCGTTCTTAGCCGTGATGTTGCTCGAGGTGCTGGTCTTGTCATGGAGTAAGTCTTCTTCCAAGTGTATAAGTTTTTGCTTTACTAACGATTCTCAGCCGCTGCACGCGAGCCGATGGAAAGGTTCGAGGACAGAATCCTGCTTGGGGCAACGGACACCTCATGGTTGACATCCGCAATGTTCCTCAGTAAGGTATCGGCCAGTGTGTCTTAATTCCAATGACGTACAGTGGAGTGGTTCCTTGTATATGCTAGAAATTTGAATACATCATCACATCATTTTGTCTCTTTGAATAATACCTTTATGCCTTGGTTTTTGTTTATATTGCTATGCAAGCCAAAGATAAATATTAACAACTGTACTTAGGCCACTCCAAATTTCGTATTGCTTATGTTTTCTGTTGACATTGAATACTACATTTCAAACTTAAGGGCTACGTGATTGGGTTGTCAACCTCACACAAAGACCAACCCAAACTTAACAACCTCAAGACATACACAGCCTTGTGGCCTTACAACATTCTACCTAAAACGATTCACTTTTCTTACATAGGAAATGCTAGATATTTTTATAATTCATCTTATAGGACGAGCGATCAGTTGCCGGTTTCAAGTTAAATCTGCTTACACCGACCCCACAATCTCCGTAGTCCATGTCCGTGTCCGTGTCCGTCCACCGCGTCCGTCTCGTCTTATGCCAACCTTTACCTCCGACCGACCTTTTCTTCCCCATTTTCCCCTCCAAACACCCAAACAAAGCAGTAGACTATCAAGCACCATGGTTGTACCGGCGGTGTACTCCTCCCTCGACAAAGAAGACCGAGTCGACGACAAAAACCCCGGTCTGGCAACAGACTTCCCCTTCTCCCAACCAACAGACTTCAAAAGATTATACAAGCTGGATAGTTGGCTGAAATGGTATGTCATAGCTCTTGGCATATATCTTGCTGGTGCAATATTCTGCCTAGTCTGGTCGTACACCGGCGCAGTGCTCGATAGCGATGCTTCAAAACGTCGAGTCTTTCGCACAGGCGACTCCGTCCCCGTTGATCAGCTCTACTCCGGCATAGCGCTCTCAGTCCTCCTGGCACCCGCAGCTCTGTTCGTCCAATTCGTCGTCTTTGATTTTCGGAGGTTGCATTTATTCGCGCTCACGACGCAGCAGCCCGTTGCGATTAGAGATCTGGATGACATCGCAGAGGGCGTTACGCTGTTGACGCTACCGGCTGTTATGAAGTACTCCTGGTGGTATGGAGTCATGCATACCTTTCTCATCATTACCAGAACGTTGCTTGTGCCCGTTGGAACGCTGTCGCTTACTGTTGGGCCGTATGGGCATTATAAGGAGGGCTGGGGTGTTGTGGGGGTTCCGGTTGCGCGTGATGCAGTGGGCAGTAATATCACGGCGCTTTCGACTGCGATGGGTGCGAGTCCGGACTCAAATTTTCACCCGTCGCTTTCTAGAAACGATACGTTTTTGTCTCAGACAGTTTTTACGTTTGTGGGGAGTCTTGTTTCGCAGAATGCGCTGGCGAATGTTGACTCGGGCGTCTTGGGGCCTGTGCCTACGCATAACCTCACCTTTGCAACAAACACGACTTACGATGGGTTGGTCTTTTTCAACTGGACTGCCCAGTGCGAAGCGGCTACTGAAGTGAACTACACCTCTTACAAAGACGACGACAACACGATTTACAACTTCACCCTCCCTGACGAGAGCGTGGAGAGCATCGAGCTGCTTTCTCAAGGCTCACAGAGACTTCGACTCTGGAGCAATGCCTCAGTTCACGGCACAAGCAAGATCCCAACCTCAGGCACGACATACTTCCTCTCAGCTACAAAGTCCATCCCGAATGTCAACGAGACTGCCCTTCGGAACAGAGGCAACGACAAGAGCTTGGTGCAAACAGACGAAGGAGACTGGATCTCTCGCACGAAATGCACGCCCTCTATCAAATGGCTCGTTGGCTCTTGTACCTTCAACGGCACGATAATGACATCCTGCACCGAAGCCCCAGGGTCCAACCAAACAGCGCTCGATACAGAAGCCCTGGATGCGCTGGGCGTTTACATGTCTGCTATTCCATGGTACATCTTCCGCAATCAGATCGGCATTGTTGACGATACCCTCGACGCTCTCTACGCGATTCCCACGGCAGAAGATTTCGGTCACTTCTTTGGCAATATGGCGCACGCAATCGTGTCGATCAGTACAGCTGGGTATTTCGGTACTTCATCTGTTCCTACTCTCTCCCACATCACGGAATCAGTGTATATCGTGCGTTGTAGTGTTCTCATCGCCGTAACGGCCATGCTGCTTCTGTCCGTATCCGTCTCGGTTATTGACATCATTCGGAACAGGATGAAGCATCTCCCTCAACTACCGGCTTCATTCCTTGCTATCGCACATGCTGTGAGGGGACCATGGTGGGATAACGAGTTGAGCGGTTACAGGCCGTGGGATACGATGAAGACGAGGAGTGATGGGTCGGAGGCGGTCATGTTTGGCGTTGATACAGAAGACTCGGGATTCATCAGGCTTGCGCCGTCTGTTGCACCAATCCGTCGTTGATTCGGTATATATAGCGCTTTTCATGTAGCTACTGAGAAAATTCATTTCCATCCCCTCATTCTTCATCCTGTCGTGAAATCATCCTGATAAGCCTCAATGATTCAATCACCGCCATGAAACCAAGCCCTTGGCCGTCCCAAAAACACGAGCACACCCTGCTTCACTCTCCCGTAGCAAACCAATCATCGATTTCTTCAAACCACTCATCAACAGAAGCATTGGTCTCGGCAACACCCCAGGCAGGAGGGCCCTCGTACGGCAGTTTCGCAAGCTTGTAGAAGAGAGGGCGGGTAAAATTCTCGTCGAGCCAAACACCGCGCTTGATGGGCGTCTTCTCAACGTCAATGATTCTCTTCATGTTATCTCCGAGCTCGTTGGGGTCCGATTTGAACTTGTTGTGGATGATGAGGTTGAAGTTGAGATAGCCCATGTATTCGCCGTCGCCTGCAAAGTTGGCTTCCTCGAAGTCCATGTTGATGCAGTCCCAGCTGAGGAACCCGGCTTTGTTGAGGCGCATCATCCACTGGAGACTGTGCCATATTAGTAGGCTACGCTCAACAGAAGATGAAGAGATATGAGACGGGTGAGGTGAACTTACAGAGCGTCACGATATCCATGCAACTTACCACCAGTCTCCTAGAACTTGAAGCGCAGCAAGTTGGCACGCTCGTCCTCTGGCAACCCTGCACGAGTACCCTGAAGAACATTGATGAAATCGATCAGGATGAGGTTCTCCTTGTGATCCTTCTTGCAATTCTTGACGTCAAAGCCAAAGATCATAAGAGCATCCATGAACGGCTCAGTCTTGAGACGGAATCTCACAGTGAGTTCGGCCTTGCCATCTGCGGTGGGCGCCATCCACATAGCAAAGCCATGAATGGCAGTGCGGTTACCATTCTCGTCGGCAAACAGCACATTCTCGTTCAGCTCGAAGAAGAAGTGCTGGCGGCACTCAGTCTCGCTGGGCAGCTGGTAGTACTGGAGAGACATGGCGATGATGCCGGTGCGGGAGACGACGGCGAGATGAGGGTCCGTCTGGCCGAGGATATCAGACAGGGTGAAGGTGTCACGCGCAGGGGGAGGGACTTTCTCCCAGTCGCGCTCCTCAGTCAACAGGGCGGTCTTCCAGTATGTGTCGTGGTTCTTGGTAGGGTCGACACCAGTGGAAGGGTGCATTGTGGCATGGGCCCGCTTGGACGCATACTCGGCAGCCTGCATTCTAGCGGTCTTGAAGGCAACAGAGATTACTCTGTTGGAACTCTATTCGTATACTCAGAGGGTGATAGGGACCGCGTCCAAACACGGTTGTTGGTGGTTGTGTGTGGGTCAAGTTTGCATGCAGGTTGTAGAGGAGGGAGACGAGGGGGATTACGAAATATTTTGCTTGCCTACAAATAAACAAGGGCCATGCAGAGTGGCTAAGGCCTGGCATGGCAAATTACCCCTCTGTCAGTACAGGCACCCTCACTGTTTTCTCTGCCCTGCCCTGTCCTGCTCCGTCTTTCTGATACGACTGTCAAATATCCTTCGGCTCTCTCACTCACACGTCTTTCTTCTGGTCTCTTCATGTCCACCATGTCAATATGTTTTTGTTTTTCTATACTTATTTCCCTTTCTTAGGTGCATCTCAAACAGCTGCCAAACTTTAAGCCAAAAGATCCTCCGCAAACACAATCATCAAGATAAAGGAGATAAAAAAGATCATCCAGGCATGGCTACATTCCACCTCTTTCCTATACCTAGGCTTTACTCGCCGTTCTTTTCGTTTCCGATCTCTCGCCATATAACTCATTTCTCGATTCCAAAGCTAGATTCAGACTCGAGCCCAGACCACAGATCCGATTCCGAATCTCCTCCATATCCAGTATCTAGACCCGTGGTAGATAATGGGCCCAATTCTTCACCGTACAGTCGCAGAATCTCCCCCTGCCACTTCTTCTTCATCTTCGACAACCTCTTCGCATAATCCAACATCGACTCCTCAGACCATCGCGCTCTTGCGCCGTATAGCAACACCCTCGCTTCCATATACCCGCCCCAGGGAACTTCCTCCTGAAGACACTCAGAATGGCTCTCGGCTGCAAGGCGCTTCTGGTCCATTAACCGACCGCAAAGAAGCCATTCCCTGACAGCTTCTGTTCCAGCGACCAGAAAACAGCTGACGAACCCCCTCTTGCTCATGTACGTCAACGATGCCCCGTTGCGGGCGAGAAGCTTGACAGCATCTAGGCTCCCGCAAGCACTTGCATTCATGACTGCTGATCCAAAACAGGAACCTTCGAAGTCGATATTAGCACCCATCTCAAGACAATTTGCGACAATATCAACGCGATTCGAAGCGGCCGCATGACATAAAGGACTCCAGCCACGCGATGGTTCAAGATTCAGGACTTTGCGGAACAGATCAGCTGGCACTCGTTGTCGAAGCCGCTCGAATGATGACGATAAGAGGGCGAGACCAGAAAACTCGCCCCAATCAAGGTGCCACGGAAAAGGAGTTGTTCCACTTAGATCTTGTTCGCAGTCCAACACCCAGTCAACTAGATCTTCTTCGCCTAAGATGCAATGCATCATACTCCTACCTGCCTCATCCTCCCTCGTCAGATCATACTTGAGCTTATGCAAACTGTCCAAAGCTTCAGGAGTGAGTTGCAATGCTTCGTATTTTGTCGAGAATCGTGGCGGGTCTGATACAGTCAGGAACTCCTTCGGTAACTGTGAAAAGCTGACAGGGTGCGCTTCATCGAACAGATTATCACCGAACCAGTTGATAAATGACTCTGGTGATCCGAACCTGCAAACTGCAGCCATAGATGCCCCAAGTGAGACCAAATGCTGCGCCGTGTCAGCATCTCTCGAATACATGAGAGGCGTCCACCCGTTCGAATCGGCCGCATCAATATCCGCTCCTCTGTCTAACAGGACCGTGATTGCCTCCATGTTCCCGTCCCACGCAGCATTGTGCAGCGCCGTCGTTTTTGCTCTATGTATCCAGGGTTTCCCGCTGCGTTGGTAAAGAACATCCTCTGACGATAATCGGCTGAGTACGTCCTCGAGCATGCTTGAAGACCTGTGAGGGTTTAGCTACCTGCCTTAACATTCACTCAATCTACTTACCCAATGTAGTCAGTATTCGCTTCTGCTAACTCAAGAAGCACCTCGAGGCCTTCTGTATTCTCTTCGTCGATTGCTTCATGCAATGGTAACTCAAGCCCAAGCCTCAAATCACCACCTTTCAAGAGATAGTTCAGGAACAGTTTCGGCAACAAAGAGTTGAGGCTTGATCGACCGGCAGCCAGTTCGATCGCGTTTATTCCCCCTTGTTCCTCATCATCATTTTGCAAAGCACTGGCTCCTCTTCTTAACAGCCACTTACCCATGACAAGATTTTCTTCCTGCAAGGCTACCAGAAGTGCGGACAAGCCATGCCTTGATGGGAGGGGAATATCGACAGGGCATCCCTTCTCAATCAATTGCTCCATACTTTGGTAGTCCTCTTCCTTCATGGCTCTTTCGAACGATATTGCCAAGCGCTCCGTTGGTTCCACGATTTCTGCGAGTTCTTGAATAGATGAAATTCGCCGGTAGCCACTATCCTCTTCGAAGAGCTCGAAGATATCATGAAATCCAAGCTCCAAGGAGATCCTCCCAGGAGTCCTGCCATCTTCATCCAAAGTTTGAGAGGCACCATATTCAAGCAGGTATCGGACCGCAAGCAGACTTCTGCCCCATACAGCCATGTGCAGCGGAGTGAGGCCGTAACGACTTTCTGCCATTGGGTTAAGCCCTCTTTCAAGAAGAAGCTTCATGACATCAACATAGCCTTCATAAGCAGCGATATGTACTGGCGTTATCCCCTCTTCTGCTACTGAAGCCTTGTCTATTTCTGGAGCGTGGTCCAGTATGAACTCCAGGCATGTAACACTATTGCAGGCCGATGCCAAATGAAATACGTTCCCGTTTCTTATCACTTTTGTTATGCCATGATGCTCAATATTAAACGTGACTGGATCAGACCATCCGAATGCTATGGGTGTTTTCGTTTTCTGATCCAAGATCTTCCGTAGGAAATATAGATTGTCAGTGGCGATACACGCAATAACTGCATCAAAGGATGGATCCGCTCCCAAGTCTAACAGCTTCTCTGCAAACTGGAAGGAAGACTGTCGAAGATGATAGATGAGGGGAGTTTCTGCGGACAAGCTAGTCCCGATGTAGTTTATATCGAACCCACGTTGTACAAGTGCTTCCGCCAGCCAAATGATGTTGGCTGCGTCTTCTGATGTGGCAAGCGTATGAAAGGGTGATACTTTGTCGGTTTCGGAATACCCCTTCACTATGTCGTCAACGCTGCAGCATTCTAGTAGACTCTTGAGAGTCTCGGCTCCCTCCTCAGTCTTACAAAGATGGGTCGCCGTGTAAGCACGAAATGCAATTTCAAATGGCGTTTGGCCTTTCACACGATGAAGGGGGTTTGCTCCATTCTTGACGAGGAGCCGTATCATATCGAGGTTGCCAATATCTATGACATCTTGGAATAGAATAGATATCAAGTCAGAGGTTTTTATATCATCCCAGTACTTGGTTTGTAGGATGGCATCCCGAATTATAGGAATCAGTGAGGCTTGATAGTTGGCCAGAAGTGGTCTCAATCCACTTTCTTTGAATTGTTCCTCAAAGACACGCATCGCGCCAAGTCGAAACATGATGGCTATGATCGTCTTGAATCCAGTGGAGTTGATGTATCCCGCCTTTCTGTACTGTTTTTGACTTGTTAGATG
This sequence comes from Fusarium nisikadoi, assembly GCA_013623555.1. Lineage (NCBI taxonomy): Eukaryota > Fungi > Ascomycota > Sordariomycetes > Hypocreales > Nectriaceae > Fusarium > Fusarium nisikadoi. The sequence goes on from JABFFB010000040.1 coordinate 281,469, forward strand.
ACAGGCAAAGCTCCACAAGCTCTTCTTTTCACTTGAATCGATATAGCCAGGATCATCAGGGAAAATGTTCATGATGATGCTTTGTTCTGGATCCTTACGGTTCTTGAGCGCATTGGTGATATACCTCTCAATCGGTAGTTTGCCAACAAATCTGGAGTTAACCGCCTCTGGATAAAGCTTTTTGAGTAGTTGTACTTGGCCCGAAGAAACCCAGGGGTTTAGCTTGTGCAATGGCGTGGGGTCAGTCGATATCATATTGTCAAACTCGGTAAAGGTTTCCGTCAGACTGGTGACATCTTGCTCCGTCCCTGTGCTCGTGATTGCCCTCTTTTCTCGACGATTTTCTCGTAATAAGCCCAGAATCTGAAGGCATAGTTTATTCAAATCAAGATCGCAATGTTCGCTGATCGGGCTCTCTCCAACACTTTTGAATACAATAGTCAAAGGCGTTTCACCATCAGGTGTTCTTGCCTGAAGCCCCTTGATCGTCTCTTCGACATCCAGCCCAAACATTCCATTAATGAATTCGTAGTCCAAAGGACGGTCTTGAGCCCAGTAATGCAAGATGTTGCGGCCACTTTGGCCCTGACTGATAAGAGATACTCCAAGATCCTTGAAGACCTTGAAAGGGCGTAGGCTCCCTTGCCGTTCACACAAGTGAATTGGAAGGTCACCTTTGTCATTGGGAGTGTAAGGATCGAACCCCGTATTGACTAGGGCTCCGAAGACGTCAAAAGCGTTGTACTTGACGGCCAGATGCAATAGTGCATTCACCGGGCCCGAATATCGAACTTGATCCTTCAGTCGCTTATCTGCAGCACAGTACTTGAGAAGCTCGACATTATCGCTGCAAACAGCTGAAACAATTAGAGAAGCCAGGTTATTGTTCGACATCAAAGTACAAGAACCAATCAAACTCAAATCCCTTGCCAGGGAGAGGCCGCATTCTTGTGCCCAGTTCCATACTACCAGGCCTAGCTCAGTACCCCAATCTGTACTGTATGCTCCGGCTGAACGAAGGAATCTCAAGAGCATGACAGTCGATACTTCTGCCACATGATTCGGCGCATCAATCGGTACGAGCCATTCTTGGAGTAACTTGACCTCAGACATGGAGGGGATGATGTGAGAGCATAAACACCGAAAAACAGGGTATAAGTCATGAAAAGTCGAGGCCAACAAGCAGGTGATAGAGAAGACAGAAATCGTGTTGGGGTGGATTAGATGGTCTGAAGAATGGGCTCCAGCATTTATCAGGCAGTCGACCGTCATATTTCTTCGCTGGGTTGAGGGCAAGAACTCATTCCTTCCAGAGACCACAAGGTCGCGATCTTTGGTGTTCTTCCCACTCATCTCCGCCAGTCCAGGGATTGCCAAAACAGACATGAAAGCGAGGTCAAGAGGGGTTGCGGCATCCAGCTTATCATTCACACCTGAACCGCTGCTGATCAAAAAGCTGCATATCTCAGGAAGATTCAAAGCAGCAGCCATGTGTAGTGGCTTGAACGATGGAGTCCTCACTATCCTCCAAGCCTGTATTTCAGTCTCATCCCTCATTTTCATACCTTCCGTCTGAAGTCTCGACCCGATACCAGTGGTGAACATAACGTTTTTGAAGATCTCAACAGCCCAGCACATAAAGTATTTACGCTTAGAAGGCTGGAACAGAGACTTTGCCAAGTCTAGAATGTTTGAGTCTCCGAGTCCGTCTTTTGTGAGCCTGATCCACAAGAGAGCCGCATGTCTGTAAAACGGGTATGTCTCATCTCTTTGAAGAGTGGAAGCGACTTGTTCGTGCGGCTCGTGTGGTAAGTTATCGAAGTTCTTCATCTGAAGAAACTTTAAGCACTGCATAGCAAGAAGGGGGTTTGTTTTGGGTCGGGCAATCCAGTACTTTTCGATGCCAGTTGTCTTAAAGATTGCTTTCTCGTCTTCCAAGAATTCGCGAACAGAGAAGTGGGCAAATTCAAAGTATTTCCCATCTGTTGATCTTCGAATGAGGCTGCTGCACCTCTTCATTATTTCGGATTCTGGTACAATGTTGCTCTCATCTAGCATTCCACCTATTGTAGATGCCGAGACCGCTTGCCGAAGTTCAACTATTGTCAAGTTTGGATCTGCCAAGGCCATGAAATGAAGACACATCTGGACCATATTCTGTACACCAACGGAGCATTTATTGACTCGCTCAAGAAGGCGGCGATAACTCTCGGGAAGATCGGGTGGGAGCTTGCTTAACGCCTCGCGGCGCTCCTGGTCATGAGCACAGTCGCACAGGTAGTCGAGCTGGCAAACTACCCATCTGAACCTAGATTTTGTTAAAACAGGTCGCAGTGCAACATCATGGCTCGTCTTACATCCCATCGGCCTTTCCCACCAATGCACTTCGGATCTCCTGTTTCATATCCGCACCGGCCAGTTGCAGTTGTCGTGTGCGAATCCTCTTGTCGACTTCAGCATTGACATAGAGTTCGATATCCTCAGTATGTGCTGTTATCCGAATTGCTTCAAACTCTTCTTTGAGGCGCTCAACAATTTCGTAGTGATCTCGGCTGAAAAGAGCCATTGAGACTCTCTCAGAATAGTCGGCTAATTGGATCAAGTTGTCCACAACTTCGTTAGTTGAATCATCATCGCATTCATCGAGACCATCGATTACAATGATAGTTTGGTCGAATTTCTCACACATGAGACTGAGCTGCGCTCGTATTTCGTCTGGATCTGGAGTCTGTGGAAGTCCTTCCGGTGGGTAAAGACTTGCGTAATACTTATCCAGGATGCTAAAAGACTCGTCGTTTTGGCGTGCAAGTTGTGAGGCAAGTGCTCCGAAGATATTCACTATGTCCCATGTTTTTGAATCCTTGTAATCGCAGAAGAAAAATGCCACTCCTATCTTGCGAGAAGCGTAACTGCGAGTGAGAGCCTCTTGGATGACGGAGCCAGCGAGGACTGTTTTTCCTGCTCCAGGTATACCAGTCAGCCAGAGTTTGGAGCCCGGTGTGTCGAGCCAGCGAATGAAAGTTGGCGACTCAGTCAGCCAAAGTCCTGTCATTGAATGGCGAAGCCTGATACTTGTTTGTAGTGCGGGTTGTGGATTCGCTTTCATAAAATGGTCAAGAATGCGCTTTTTTCGATCATTGATAGCTATCATGGTGTTGATCTCAATCCTTCTTGCTACCTCTCCTAGAGCCGTAACCTTCCTGTCTATCTCATCAGATTTGGATAGTGAGAGTTGTATCTTTCTCATTGAGTCAGCAAGAAGGGCGACACTGATGGTCTCCTTGTGTCTGGACAGCTCTGCCAGAAGCTCTTTCGTTTCTGAGGATGAGAAGGGCCATTTGAGCTGTCGAACGATGCCGTCAAACTTGGACTTCTTGAAGCTATCGGAGGCTTTCTTGACTCTTGATTCGATTCTGTTGAATGTCTTGTAGCAGTGATTAAGGTAGTGGTTCCTCAATGTCGGGTCGAAGGATTGCCCTTCATCCTCCAGATCTGATGTCAGAGCCTCAAGACGTCGCAATACACTGGCGAGATTGTTGATCTCGTCAACCAGGCTCTGGATCTCGTCTTTCGCATCTTTTGCAGCTCTGACGAATTTGTAAGTGGTCTTGAAGACAAGATCTGCAAGTGAGATTAAACCGGCGATACTGGCTGCCAAAGAAAGAGGGTCAGCCATGGCGAATGTCTGTAGAGAGTTATCGCATCTCTAAGTCATGATGCTATTGAAGAAAAGAATTGAGACAAGTCCAGCCGTGAGGGATATCATAGCATCTCCCCACATGGTGCGGCTGATGCGAAGGTAAGGTAAGATCATGCAAGTCCTGTTGGCCCTCCACTCCTCGCATGCATAAGGTGCCTTGCGGCAGTCAGTTTCTGCCTAAAGCAGGCGCACTCGACTCAGCCCGAACCAGGCCTTTGAAAGCAGCAAAATGCCCCATTTCGGCCCGTGCGTTATTAACTGGCTTGGTTTGCTGCGAAATGGAGTTCCAATAACATGGCTAGAATAATCTGTAGAAGTTGTCCCTGCTCTTCTTCCGGCTGTCCCTAGCTAGATCTGACTGGACTACAAGATCTCAAACTCTTTGGGCAACTCTTTCCCCTGAACCCAAGCAGCAATCCCAGCAGCAAACAACTCTGGCAGTTGTAAATGCCAGGGATGATAAGCATCTCTCACAACAACAGCCTCATTCTTGACTCCCTTCTTCTCTCCTCCCTCTCTCAGAATAACACCCATATCTCGTATAGGATCGATCTGATCCATCTTCCCTCCGCAGATAACACATGTCCTGATCCCAGAATCGGCAACTGCTTTGACATCCTCCATACTGAAAGCACTGAGCTCCTTATTCATCGCCTTGGACCTCTCTGATGCGTCCTTGGACCTTTCTGGTGAGTGGTTCTTCTTCACTTCGGCAAGCCATTCTTCATAGTCTATTCCTTGTCGTCGCAACGACGCCTCAAGTACGCCGGGAATGTTCTGTACCCAATTCGCTATCGACATCGCTATCGGGTGATCCATGAACCACTTGAACATTCCTCTGTATGGGTAAGCACCTGTTGCAAACGTCGACAGCACGACGTCGGGATGGCGAGGTGTGAGAGCGAGAGCAATGAAACCGCCCAGGGAGAGGCCAACAACATGTGCTTTTCCACCGTGAGCGTGCTTCTGAATGACTTTGCATACTTCGTCGGCAGCTGATGCGAGTGTCAACGGGCGCCCGATGTCCCAAGATCCAGAGTGCATCGGAAGGTCGACGAGGATTAGATGATAAGAGGACAGTGATGGCTGAGGAGCAACCAATCTCCATTCAACATGACTGCCTCCACCGCCATGTAAGAAGATTATCGATTCACTCTGGTCTCTGTTGCGTTCTTCGAAATGGAGTAGTTTCTCCTCGTCAATGGGTACTTCGGACATGTTCCAGGTAGTTCGGGGACGAATTATTTGCACAAAGTATAATAGCCTTGCAACAGCGAATCATACAAGTTTCTAGCAAGTTTAACAGGCGGGAACTAACTGGGGCTTGGCATGTATTTAAAGTATCTGCAATAGCGTTTGGGAGAACTAAAACTCTCATGACTGCTGAGCTCCCGGGTAATCGGCATGCTTTTGTGATAAGGAACCAACATGCATACGTAACACAGCTAGACAGACATTGGTCAAATCAGTACGAGATCACTACCCTGGAAAGACTCGGTTCAAAAGTTCGTGAAATACCCATATAAAGGTCAATCAGCCTCGTTGTCCTCCAATAACCCGGATTTGGAAACTCTCATTCCAATCCACTGTCGTGATGAACGCAGGGGGTTAAGAAACAGGGGTGATCCACGCCACAGCGCACGTGGACCCACCCCGATTACAAGCTAACTCAAGCTACCCCAGATCCTCACCTTGAACCCTCAACCTTACCTCTTCACCAACTCATTCTCTCGACGAAATATTCGACCACCAGAATGGCCGGTATCAGACTCCGCGATGTCAGCGGGTACCTGATCTTGCTCATCGCCATCACGACCCTGGGGTCGTTGCAGTTCGGTTTTCACTTGGTACGTTTCCCCAAAGCTCAGAACACCATGATAATACCTAGCTAACTACCTTAGGCTGAACTCAACGCACCCCAGGATGTTATTACATGCCGCAAGAAATCGATCTCCGCCCTCAACAAGATCAAAGGACTGGTCTACAAATCGAAAGACGATGATGCTGGTTCTGGCTTCATGCCGCATTGTATCCCCATGGACGAGGCTTCGTTTGCGACGATATCTTCCATCTTCATGCTTGGTGGGCTGTTGGGAGCTTTGGCCTCGGGACCCTTCTCGTCAAAACGCGGACGCCTTCCTACGATGCGCATCACTGGTCTGTTCTATTTGTTTGGAGCAGCTGTTGAAACCGTCGCAGGAAGCGTCTTCGTCATGGCCCTTGGTCGCTTGTTTGCTGGTATCGGAGCTGGAGCGTCGACTGTCGTTGTCCCTCTTTACATCAGCGAGATTGCACCACCCAAGGAACGTGGACTGTTTGGCTTTATGACGCAGATCTCGATCAATTTTGGTATCCTGGTGGTTCAAACCATGGGATTCTTCTTGAGCTACGGCACCGCTTGGAGATGGATCCTGGCTACTGGAGTGTTCATCGCAACGGCGCAAACTTTGGGCCTCTTTGTCGTTCCAGAGAGTCCGTCGTGGTTGGCGGCACAGGGCAATGCGCCCAAGGCCAAGCGGACCCTCCAGAGAATCCGTGGCAACGGCTACGACATTCATGAGGAGACGGAGACCTGGGACTCAGATGACCATGATGCTTCCGAGGAAGAAGGCTTGCTTCAGGCGGATAGTGCCTCCGAATCACCATCGAAGAAGCGGACTGAGCATCTTGGATTCTTCGAAGTACTCAAGAATCCTGATACCAGGCCAGCAATCGTCGCTGTCGTGGGCATCATGTTTGCTCAACAGCTTTGCGGTGTCAACTCGATCATCATGTACTCCGTGTCTCTTCTTGCCGACTTGCTGCCAGTTTCTTCATCGCTACTCACTATTCTCGTTTCGGTTGTCAACTTGTTCACTACTATCGCATGCGCTCCTCTTCCAGATCGTCTCGGTCGCAAGACTTGCCTCCTTGCCTCGATTATCGGACAAGGAACAAGCGCTCTCATCCTGGCCATCTCGATCATCTTTGGAATCAAGATCCTCTCAGCCATCGCCGTCGTGGCCTTTGTCGGCTTCTTCGCAGTTGGTCTGGGCCCAGTACCATTCCTGATCTCCTCCGAGCTGGTCGGGCAAGAGGCTGTTGGCGCAACGCAGAGCTGGTGTCTCGCAGCCAACTACGCAGCGACCTTCCTGGTTGCTCAATTCTTCCCGATCGTGAACTCAGCTCTCAACGACTTGCTGGGCGGTCACGGATGGGTTTACTTTATTTTTGCAGGCCTAGCCGCTGGATCTGCTATCTTTGTGTTCTGGAACGTGCCAGAAACAAGGGGCAAGAAGGATGTCGATGAGGTTTGGGGCAGGACAAGGCGCGTTGATTAGAAGCCTGCGACAAATGCTGCCTTGACGTATTGTCACTGAACTTTCAGAATTGCTATAAAGCGTGAGGGACACGCTCGGAGTGGTTTCTTAATTTGTATTCAAGCAGCGTACTAGACAATCGCAGATATGGCTCTACAGATAGAACGAAGCGCTTGCTGATTTACCGAAAGATACGCTTGCTGCGGATCATCTGCTCCAACTGCATGACGCCCGCCTTGACTCCGTCGATGATATAGACAAGGTTACCATCAGCCTTGCCGTACTCCTCAATAGCAGTTGATCGGATGATTTCCTCCAGACCAGCCATACCACCGCATCCCATGAGAACAACCGACACTTGTCCCTCATTGAGCAGCTTTCGTGTCGCCTCCTTGAGCTTCTCTCTTACCTTCTCCGGAGGAACAGTGTGAAAGTCACCCGCCGTAAGCCCAGACGAGAAAACACCAGCAAACTTGCTGTTCGCAGCATCCTTCTCCTGCCCAAGGAACTTCTTAACACCATGCGACAAGTGGTCCTCCCACCACTTTCCAGTGGTGACGATTCCCCATTTACCTGCGTTATCCGGCGCAGCCATCAGCGAGAGAGACGTGAGGATACTCGCCTCAAAAATCCCCGTCACTGCAAGATGCCGATACCTAGTCAACTTTGACACCAGGCAATGAACGCTGAAGCACGCAACGAGAACGCCGTCGTACTTGTCCGAATCAAGCTCCTCCTGGATCTTGGGATCATCGAGGACGGCCTGCGTGCTGCGGTCGATGCCCTCCTGGTCGTTGATGCTGTCTGGGGCGGAGTGGGCAGGGGCTGTGTAGGTATAGATCTCAACTGACTTTTGTGACACGTCAGCCTGTGTAGAATTGATGACTTTTTTTTGTTTTAGCTGTGTATCATACGTCTGGGAGTGACATTTGGCGAATGGCGTTGGCCATGCCCTCTGTCATGATAGTGGATGAGTTTGGGTTGAGGACGAGGAAGCGGAGATTCCGCCGGAGGAAACGGAGCTCGGACATGATGGCTGATGTAAAGACTTGAAGATGAATAAAGCTTGACGATGCTCTAAAACTGCTCTCTACACTGAATTCCCTCACCTCCCTTAAGAGGGGTCTCTATCGACGGCAGCTAAACAGCTCGCGGGGCGCCACGTGATCCGCTCTCAGCCACCTCTGACGACGGTCGGCCACGCGAACCCCACTACTGGGTGACGACCACCTCAACCTCCTCTAAGCTGAAGCTCCCATATACCAACACGACACCTCCTCGGCCTCGCAACCCTCCCAATAAACGTCCCCCGTCGTGGCCCATCGCTGTAATGTCTAACCCGCCACCCATTGGTAAGCTCCCCCCTTCCCCCGCAAGCTCCAGAAGCTCTCATCTCTCCCCTGACGCAAGCTGACCTTGAACCTCTACCGCTTAGTCCTCGACGGAGGTACCGGTTTCCTCAAGGTCGGATATGCCGCGCAGAACTTCCCCGAGCATCAATACCCCTCCATCGTAGGCCGACCGATCCTTCGTTCCGAGGAGCAGACCGATAGCGATGTTGTCATCAAGGATATCATGTGCGGTGACGAAGCTGCCGCTGCGAGGACAATGCTCCAGATCAGCTACCCCATGGAGAACGGCATCGTTAAGAAGTGGGACGATATGGAACATCTTTGGGATTATACCTTCTACGAGAAGCTCAAGGTCGATCCTACGGGCCAGAAGATTCTCTTGACGGAGCCTCCTATGAACCCTCTTAAGAACCGAGAGAAGATGTGCGAGGTCATGTTTGATAGATATAATTTTGGCGGTGTCTACGTCGCCATCCAGGCCGTTCTGGCTCTATATGCTCAAGGTGAGTATCCCCAGAAGCTCCAATGCTTCTCGCGAAAAAGGTGGTGCTAATCAATGCGGTGTAGGTCTTAGCTCCGGTGTCGTAGTCGACTCTGGCGATGGTGTCACGCATATTGTGCCCGTCTACGAATCCGTGGTCCTCAACCACCTCACGAAGCGATTAGACGTTGCCGGCCGAGACGTCACGCGCAACCTCATCAAGCTGCTGCTGCGCCGCGGCTACGCTCTCAACCGAACCGCCGATTTCGAAACCGTCCGCCAGATCAAGGAGAAGCTATGCTACGTGTCGTATGACCTCGAGCTCGACAAGCGCCTGAGCGAGGACACCACTGTGCTCGTTGAGGATTACACCCTGCCGGACGGTCGTGTGATCCGCGTTGGTAGCGAGCGTTTCGAAGCGCCCGAGTGCCTCTTCCAGCCTCACCTCGTCGATAGCGAATCCCCCGGTCTGGGCGAATTCCTCTTCAACACCATCCAATCCGCCGACGTTGACATCCGCTCATCCCTGTTCAAGGCCATTGTTCTGTCTGGTGGTAGCAGCATGTATCCCGGTCTCCCATCGCGATTGGAGAAGGAGCTCAAGCAGCTGTGGCTCACACGAGCACTGCAGGGCAACCCTGAGCGTTTGAGCAAGTTCAAGGTGCGGATAGAAGATCCTCCGCGACGCCGACACATGGTGTTCCTCGGTGGAGCGGTGCTGGCCAACATTATGGCGGACAAGGAGAGCATGTGGGTTACCAAGGCGGAGTGGGAGGAAGAGGGTACTAGAGTACTTGAGAAATTGGGACCGCGATAAGAGAGAGCCTCTGAGCGTTTGTTAGAGGGGAAGGTATTTTGCGTCACAGGTTAGTTTGTGGTAAACAGCAAGAAAAGACGTCATGAAGACCGTGCTGCATTTACTGGAGGTCTCATTTCTCTGTCGATGTCAATTGGGCCAATTGACAGACATCTTTCAATGATAAGACCGTTGAGAGTGATTAGCGTGAGAAGTATAGTTCATGATCATTCCAGAAGCGTGTTCAATGTAACCATCATCACCAACAAGCTTGACCTGACAGCAAAAAGCCAGCTTAGTCATCACTGATATGTGACAAACATTCGCAAAGTTCTGGAACACGAGGCATGAATCTCAATCATACCAAACCCATTCTCACCTTTATCTTCTGTCGCAATCGCTCCCATCGCCAGCGCAACCGATCGCTTTCACAGCCAGACTCAAAACCATCTTATTCCCAATCTCCACAGGGGGCTCCGCAGCGATTAGTTACCCCATATCGCGTCTCTCTCTCCCCCAAAGGAATATAGATCCGCGCCGCAAGGAGGCTTCGAGGCTGGAAACTGAGCACAGCGGCTGCAGTTCCCGAGAAACCTTACAGTGCCGTGCCGTTTTTGTTAGAGTCTGCGCGCCAAAGTCAAAAGGAGAGGCAGGGTGCAGTACGTGATACACAATCTCGTATGCGCATCCTATCAAACTCTCGCGCGTCGTGCATTAGAACGAGAAAGCGAAAATCCATTACCTACACTCTATTACCTATTCTTTTTTCCCCGCGCGGGGAAAGCCTTTTCCCTTTTGAACTGATACCAGCGGCGTACGCTCCAATCTCGTCTCCTGTGGGTGATACTCCACTCGCAAATCATTGATTGAGAGAATCCCGCTTACGGGGACACAGAGAGACAAAGAGGAGAGTGCTCGGAAGGACCGTTCCGTTTTTTAGAGGGTTCCGGCGCAAGTAAATGAGTGTAACGAATCCGCCAACGGGGGCCTCGGGCCCGGGATCCGTTGGCTTGGGTGCTGTCAGGGGGAGTCTGAAGAGGAGTGTTCAAGCGTCTTTTGAGGGTGAGTCCTTGACATTCTAACTTATTTCCTCTCTTTTCTTATTCGGTAACTATTGTTTGTCACATCTCACGAGCATATATCGCCTATCTAAAGTCCCTTGTCTCCTATATCGGTCACACTGCACTAGTCTACTCTACTCTACTCAGCCGTTGCGTTGCGTTGCATGCATTGTATCTCTTCCGTGTCCATTCAATATTCCTTCTCATTTCCACGTACATAAATCTTTTTATTACCTATTTTCTTAGGATTACTTTTTTCCTTTTTATTGTCCTTCCCCTCTTATTCAGTCTCCCTTTTTTTTTTTGCCTCACTTGGGGTTTACGTCGCATGCTTGTCCAAAGAGGGAAAAGATTATCCTGAGGTGTCGACTTTGAATAACGACTTGCCTGACTCGAACTCAGCTCAGTCTCGGTTCGGCCGAAGTATCAACAACTATCTTAAAGTCTCATCAGCTGAAGTGTCGTGTCTTGTTGAGTCTGTCATCGTCATCGTCATCACTTGCTTTAATCTTTCGGTGTTTCGTTCCTTTTCTCCGTCTTCGGCGTCTAATAAGCTTCCGTTGCTTTTTTGTCGTTGCAGCTGTGGACCTCAACCAGCCTTTCACATTTCGCCTCAGTCACTCACCATCGTCATCTCACTCACTCACTCATCTTCCGTGCCAATGCCGAGTGGTTGAACGCACACTTCACCAACGAGACACAAGCCTTGATACTCGGCGATGCCTCTCCGTCCTCACATCGGCCTCGGGTTTCCTGCTCACGCTTACCAAAAACGTCATGTAGAACCTCACGATCGCTCGACTGGGTATCAGCCCAAGGTCCGAATCACAGATCGCTACCGCATCATTGGCTTCATCAGTTCAGGTACCTATGGACGGGTCTACAAGGCTGTTGGCCGGAATGGCAAGCCTGTTGGTGAATTCGCTATCAAGAAGTTTAAGCCCGACAAGGAGGGTGAACAGATTAGCTACACGGGCATCTCGCAGAGTGCGATCCGTGAGATGAGTCTTTGCAGCGAGCTTCACCACATCAATGTTATTCGTCTTTGCGAAATTATGCTTGAGGACAAGTGTATCTTTATGGTCTTCGAGTACGCCGAGCACGACCTATTACAAATCATCCATCATCACACTCAACAGCCACGACATCCGATTCCCCCGGCAACCATCAAGAGCATCATGTTCCAACTCCTCAACGGATGTCAATACCTACACATCAACTGGGTTCTTCACCGTGATCTCAAGCCCGCCAACATCATGGTCACTTCATCAGGCGAAGTAAAGATTGGAGATTTAGGTCTAGCACGTCGTTTCGACAAACCACTGCACTCTCTCTTTAGCGGCGACAAAGTTGTCGTTACTATCTGGTATCGCGCTCCCGAACTTATTCTGGGTTCATATCACTACACTCCTGCCATCGATATGTGGGCTGTTGGGTGCATCTTCGCCGAACTACTTTCCTTGAGACCGATATTCAAGGGAGAGGAAGCCAAAATGGACAGCAAGAAGACGGTTCCCTTTCAACGCAACCAGATGCAAAAGATTATCGAGATTATGGGTGTGCCAACAAAGGATAAATGGCCTCTTCTGCCGACCATGCCCGAATACAACCAACTCAACACTCTGGCCAACTCCATGGCATCATCTCACCATGGCCACCACAACCATCACCATCCTCATCACCATCACGGCCACTACGGGTCCCGCAACCCACCACCCCCTCCCTCGGGCGGTTCAAATCTCGAGAAGTGGTATTACAGCACTATCAACCACACCAGTGCCCCCGGCGGTACACCACCACTTGCCTCTCTCGGCTCAGAAGGCTACAAACTCCTTGCCGGTCTTCTAGAGTACGACCCCTCAAAGCGTCTCACAGCCGCCCAAGCCCTTCAGTCTCCCTTCTTCTCAACCGGCGACCGGGTCAGTGCGAATTGTTTTGAGGGCTGCAAGAACGAGTATCCATGCCGACGTGTGAGTCAGGATGATAACGATATAAGAACGAGTAGCCTTCCGGGTACGAAGCGGAGTGGATTACCGGACGATTCTTTAATAAGGCCTGCCAAGAGGCAGAAGGAGTAGGATTCCAAGGTGTTAAGAGGCCGTGTCCGACGAAATGTTCGTCCTTGGGTATTTTACCGACCCAAGATTGGGCCTCAACCCATTATTCACCCTTAGATGGTTTACCGCCAGATTGCTCACCCACCTTCATATCTCTGTGGATGGTGTGTAGCGCACATTTTACATGGACAAGCACGGAAGGTTGTATCAATGATTATTGTTTGGCGTAGTACGGCGTTTATGTACACATGGATTATGGCTGTCAGTTTTGGGCCGAGCGGATAGATACAGCGGTTGTTATAGCATATACCCGGCGTTCAGTATAATGGGGATTACTTTACTACAGTTTATTCGCGATACATGTGAAGGTGGAGCTGAGGAACAACTGTGTAAGAGAGTATACGAGGAAGCACTGATATTAGCAACAAAGGAACAGCCCGGTACCTCGGCGCATAATTGCAGATTTCACCACCATCGTATTCATCTCACTTCACTCAAACTCCCGACCCTCTCTCTGTTCATCACTAAATCCACATTGCCGGCTCACTCTGCTTCTCCCAGCCATCTCACATCACCACCCCAAGAAGTAAAAAAGTGTGCCATATCATTAAGACAAATACCATAAAAAAGGGGCCCAGTGACATTATTTCAACACAGAATCTCTTCTCTTTCTTTCACCAACGATACGGAAAAACAAGAGCGCATAAAAACAGCAACGACAAAGATTTCAACAATACAAAAAAGACTTTCGAGGTCGACATGCCTCAGATACGTCTGCCTATCTCTTCTCTCTCTTTTTCCACAAACTGCCTGCCCACCCGTGTGAATTATCTATCATTTTTGTGTGTGTAATATCCTCCCCACATCCCCCCTTCATCAACAACAGTCCAAGTTTTTACTTCCTCTTTGGGAAATAAGATAGTAAAAGAATTAAGAAAAAAAGAAGAAGCAAAGATATGATAAACAGTCCGGGTATTTCAGCAAATTCGGCGAGTTGTTTTGGTGTGAGGAGTTCGGAAAGGGCGTAAATGAGGGGTTGGGGGGTGATTCTCCGTGTGGAGAGGAGGGCTGCTATGATCCTGAGATGAGGTGTAGGCGAAGTTATCCTCCTTTGCCTCAAGCGTGATATAGCTTGTAAACTCTGCATATCGAGATGCAGGTTCGGGAGGTAGAAAAGAATTCGGGATCGTTTCGAGATAGTTTGATAGTTGGAAAGCCCTCGGGGTGAAGACGAGAAAGGTCGCATGACTCGCTCCTCGTCTACTTCTTAGCCGGAGTCGGAGGGGCCTTGACATTGTTGGACAACCACGCCAGACCCTCGAGAAGACCCTCGCCTGTGGTGGCGCAGCTGGGCACCACGTACCAAACCTTGTCCTTGAGCTTGGAGAGCTGAAGGGCCTCGGTGACTTCTTGGGGTTTCATAGCTGTACCTTGTTAGCGGAATGGTATAACGGGGGGTCAGTCAAGGGGAGATATTACCCTCTGCCAAATCTTGCTTGTTGGCAAACACGAGTAGTAGACTGTCCTTCATCTCACGGTCGTTGATGATTCGGTGAAGTTCTTGTCTGGCCTCCTCCATTCGGTTCCTGTCGGAAGAGTCGATAACGAAGATAAGACCCTGAGTACCTGCACCCCCAAAAGCATCAGTATTGACTCCCACCTACACATTCTTCGGACCCGTTATAACTCACCGCTGAAGTAATGCCTCCACAGGGGACGAATCTTGTCCTGGCCACCGACGTCCCAAACGTTAAATTTGACATTCTTGTAGGTAACCGTCTCGACGTTGAAGCCGACCGTGGGGATCGTGGTGACGTCCTGGCCGAGCTTGAGCTTGTAGAGGATTGTTGTCTTTCCGGCAGCGTCGAGACCGAGCATGAGGAGGCGCATCTCCTTTGATCCGAAGATCTTGCCCATCATCTTTGAGAACTGGCCGCCCATGATTGCGGCTTGTGTAGAGGGTGTTCGGTTATGTTATTCGGTATGCGCTCGTGGGTGGTGGTGTGATGTGATAGGAATACAAGGGGAGTTGAGTTGTCGTATTTCGTTTCAAAACCTACTCACAGCGCAATGGGTCAGCCTCACTTCTCGCGTGATACCAATGAGACAACGCTCTTCGATGCAACGGGAAGACAGAGAATGGCGTATCAGATTACAACAGGTGTTGATTGTTGCTGTCTGACGTTTGATCGCCAAGGAAAGGCGAGAGATGTTGACAAAAGCAATCAACACTCCAGATTTCTCGTATCTCCCCGCTGCTGATTCCCACTCTTGTGCTGTTCTGAATCGGTTGCCTGTTTGTTGTCGCAGATAGAAAAGACCCAATACATACAATACAATACACCTTGTGCTGTGCTGTTGGTTCGCGCGCGTATCGCAACGTTTGTTTGTTTTGTTTTGTTTATTCGTATCGCAAAGGTCGTTTCGAGAAAAAAAGGTCCCAGAACTCGGTAGTGTCTTTTTGTCAAATGAAGACGTAGACGTATGTAGACGTTGGAATACTACAGTGCCCTCAAAGAGAAATGGATCTAGTATCAAGCATAATCAAATCTGGACTCTTCTCTTTTCCCCCCGTCAGGGGGGAAAAAAGGGACCGACGGGTCAATCCCTCTTGTTTGCTGCTTCCCTTCCCCTGGCCCCGAGCTCCTCTCGGCCTAGCGCCCAGCACGGGGCAACCACGCGGGCGGGGACGGTTGACAGCACCAATCCCTTATGACGATAGGCCTCTTGGGTCCCCTGTCCAGTCCCTGAAATGAGATACGGTCACTGTAAGGTACCCGAGCGGTATGGCCTAACATTACCTACCTAGGTACCAGTGACAGTTGACCTGCGCTGCCCTGGCTCAAATTCCAGCCATAAACAAACAACCTTAGCAACAACCATCAATCCCTTCGTCCACAGCAAGGGTCAACGCTGATAACCTCCGAGGCTCTTATTAGCGTAGGCCTCAAATCACTTCACTTCGGTCCTTCGGACAACTTCATATCGTGTCCAATATTAACGGTAATAATACTCGATTGATGCTTGCTATTGCGTCGTAAGCAACTGCTCTGTGGACTGTTTTCGTGTCCACTGCGACGTTATCATTAAACGCACTGGAGCATATAACAACTCCTAGCGCATATCTCCCGGCTATGCTCTGTACTCAATCACAAACCTCCTCTCCACCTGTTGCAGTGTTGAAGAGTCATTCTCCCCCTCAAACTTGAGATTGACCTTGCCGTCGCTGTCCATGCTATGGACCTCGGCCTTGTAGAATGTGGTTGTGTTAGGATACAGTGCTAGCACCACCTTGCCTGATTCCCAATCCTTCAACGTCGACGCTTGACTCTCAGGTGCAATGGGAATCATGCTGCTGGCACTTGATCGGTACTCCTTCTGCTTGCTCTGGTCCTCGGGTTCTATATCGAGCACCTTGTATCGTCGGCTTTTGCCCTCACCCATCACCTGCGCGACCTCACCAAGTATCCAGTCAGATATTGTGTCTCCATTCAAGGTTTTGGGCTTGAATGCAACTGCATCGCCTTTTGAGAAAACAACTTTTGACTTGTTGTTCCCTGATCCGACACCGCTTCCAACTGACCCCTGAGGCTCGACACTATCGGCCTTTGGGGGCATGCTGTCACGGTCACGGTCACGGTCACGGTCACGGTCACGGTCTCGTTCTCGTTCTCTTTCCCTCTCGCGTTCTCGTTCACGGTCTCTCGCTCGATCACCATATTTTCTTGCTGATCCTCCAATTGGACTTGGTACGGGAGAATCACCAGCCCCGTCAAAGTCATAGAGCGAAGATGCCGTCGCCGCGCTATCTCGAGCATTCCTCTTACCAGGCCCTGCTGCTTGGGCATCCTGCTGTTCCTTGGCGTGCACCACGGCGCGCAACACTTTAAGCTGCTCGATAGTGTTTTTGAGTGCTGACATGTTAGCCTCCGAGTGCTTAACCCCTGTCCGGCAAAGCTGTTCCATCTCTTTCAGCGAGTCACTTGGAATCTTCTCCAAGTCCATCGTACCGACTTGTTTATCCATGGTGACAAGTTCCGTAAGACTGTCATTCTCGGCATTGATTCCGGAGACTATGTCCCCCACTTGACTCTTGCACAATTCCCATATCTGGACTTCCTCTCCATGTGTATTACCGTTGTTGCGGTTGGACGCCCGTCCGCTTCTGTTTCGTTGCGACATCTCGCGGTTGTGGCGCTCCGGCTTCACCGACTCCGGCCGCGGGGTGTTATGTTCACTTCTCGGCGACCTCTTGGGCGTGCCCACGTCTGAGGTGATGTCCCGACTATGGTTCTTGGTTCTCGACTTGGTCGGGCGGTTTGGGGTCGAATCCCTGCTCGAAGGATCCTGTCGCTTCGAGCCTGATCGTTTCGGCTCCGGCGTGTTGGAGGACTGGCGCAGAGACTCTTGAAAGCTATTCTCCCTTGAGTGAGTACCACTTCGCCTAGGCTTTAGGGGAATCTGGTAGTAGGGGCCGAGATCTTCTTGGAGGTTCTTGAGTTCGTCCCGCGCAGGCTTCTGCCCGTTAGCCATCCTGCCCCGATACCACCGCCTAAACAGAATGTTGCGATGAGAATCAACCCGAGGAAGGAAACATTATGACGACGAGACGACAGTGAATAAACGAAAGCAAGCGCAATAAAATGGGAATTGAAGCGCATAAGATTCATGAATTCAATGAGAAAAAATTGACTAACCTGGGTTGAGAGAGGCCCGAGTGCTCACAGGCCGAGGCGGGATGGTATGGGGAAGGAAAGGCGACTAAGACAAAGCGCGCGTCGCAGATGAGAAGGGATCGGCAAAGCGAGCAAAAGAGGAGAGAGGCTGTGGCGGATTTTATAAGAAAATAGAGTTATTATATCACGTCATGAATGTATCTGAGGTATAATTGAAAGCTTATTATCATTCAAGAGTGTAATCGTCGGGTATCATGTCGTATCAATCGTGATGGTGCTTAGTCTTCCTCTAACAGTTGAGGCTGGTGATCCAATGTCAAGGGAGCATGCTCCGCGGCAGAACAAAAGGCGGTGAGGAATAGAGGTGTCGCATTTGGAGGGGCTTGAGGGGGAGCTTCCTTATCATGACGCCGATAAGGGTGTGAATTCGATATTCAATCATCATTAACACTGTGTCATGATGCCTCATGAACTATAAACCATGGTGTTGACATGTAAATGGACAGCATTTCAAACCTACACATCATGTATCTGTGTCTTTGAATAAACTTTGAATACAATGCACACCCATGCCAAAGTCAATATCAGGCCACAGAATGCCATCATGACTCTTTATTCCCCATTAAAAGTATATCTACCACAAACACCAATTTTCACGCCCAAACCACTCCCATATCATCTATAGCTTCTGCTTATCAGGATCATCAATCTCACAAAACGCCTTGAACGTCGTAAACTCATCATCCTCGCCCCCATCACTCTCGAGCACAAGCTCAGCCGTAGCACCCACAAAGTACACATACCCCTCCTTCATCTCATGGCTCGTAGGTCCAACGGCGATTCTTCCCTTCCCACTTGTGCAGATGACAATACTGGGTCCTTCGATAGGCTCAAAGGTAGCCTTTGCGCCATCGCCGCGAAGCAGGGTTCGCACGACGCTGAATTCCTCGATGGGAGGGTCGTAGAGCGCTACTGCTGAGCCGGAGCTGTAGGCGTTGCGGTTGAGTGTTGCGTAGGGATATTCGGTGGGTGTCATCTTTTGCTGCTCGATGGGCGCGAAGTTGTAAGTCAGCATGTCGACGAGGGTCGAGACGTCTTTGAACTTGGGTGTGAAACCGGCGCGGACAACGTTGTCGGAGGCTGCCATGCACTCCATGATGTCACCGGAAATGTAGGCATGAATATCATCGGCGACCAGGAACAAAGCCTCACCAGGCTCCAGTGTGACAAAGTTGAGGAAGAAGAGCACAAAGCAACCAATGTCGTCGCCAAACTCGCCGTGTGTTCGCTTCACAAGTTCAGCGAGCTTCTCGCCAGAAGTAGCAGGGACACCACCGCCAGCAAAATCGGCGCCCTCCTTCTCCGCTTGCTCAACGAGCTTGGGCATCTGCTCAGCAATATCCTCAGCAGACGACGACATGAGCGCAGCAAAGGCCTTCTTCAGGAACGTCTTCTTCTCATCCGTGACACCCTCCTCACCATCCTTAGCAACCTGCGCAAACTCCTTTGCAGCTTCTTCGCCAACAAGCGCTCTCAGCGCAGGCACTGTGTCGAGGAAGTGGGCAATCTCGGTGAGGGGTCGGAAACCACAGAGGCCCTCGAAGGGAGTAATGGCGATGGCCATTTCGGGCTTGTGGTTGTCATCGGGGTAGTTCTTTGCGTCGCGAGCGTGGAGTTGCTCGGCGAGCTTCTTGTTGGGGTGTGCTTGGATCGACAGCGCTTTTGCGATGGAGAGGACCTTGAAGAGGAAGGGAAGCTTGTGGCCGTAGTGGGAGGAGATGGTCTGGGAGAGGAGGGACTGATTGTCCTCGCAGAGATCGAGGAGGGTTCGGCCGGTGTTTAGATCTCGAGAAGGGTTGGAGGGGTGAGTTCCCATCCACAACTGCGCAGACACTTGTTAGTCAAAGCTGTAGACATATCATGTAGATGCTCACCTCAGCGTATGGAGTATCCGACTCGATCTTGAGGTCGTCAGAGGGCGTAGCGGCCGCAAATCGCGCGGCAGCAGAATCATTGCCCTTCTTTCCCCAGGCGTACGAGTTGACGCCGCATTGTAGACGAAGTAGAGGAACCTGCATGTTTGCGATGTTCGATGTTGGCGGTGAATGCGACAGTTGAAGCTGTACTCTAGCTTGGAGGGGTCAAATGTCTACAAACGAAGCGCAAGTCTTAGGTTTGCCTTTGATATGAATAAAATCTTCTGGGCTTTAAACCGCAAGGAAGGGAGGAAAATGTCAAGAATAGGAACTTGGCCAAACAGAAAACAGATGATGACAGCAATTAGTTATGACGGAGCCCGTGGAGGGGAAGCATTCACTAATTGGCATAATAGTTACGTTACCCCCCAGTAAACCACTCTAGCCACTAACTATAACGACGGGACACGAACGTGGTGGTTCCGGGGCTCTTGTAGGGAAAAGTACCGGAGTAGCACCGTTTTTAGAACGTCCAAGAACCCCGCTGTGGGCCTAAAACTATCGGCTCGTCTTTTTCCTATTCTGGTTCCATCTCATTCATTTGATCGTGAGCCTCATTACCCGATATCAGGGGTTTTATATTACAACTAAAGGGCTCTAATTTGGCATGATGAGGGCTATTCAATAGCGTCTGTCTGGTGTTTACCCCTCCGCTTCCAAATTTGCCAAATGTCATCCGGAAGACGAAACTCACAACCAGATTGGTGAACAATGGGTACACATCGTAAAGATACATGTTATTGGTAAAGAGCATATTACCTAGACTCAACAATGAGTACTCAATACTCAAGGTGCTGCATACATACATACATGTACACAGACGTGTCGTCGAGCGACGTCAGCTCTTTCATCTAGCTTTGACTTAGACAGAGTCCATTATCCGCCCAGTTCCTCGTCTCAATCTTGACTTTCACCATTTTTTGTTGTCCGGAAATAAAGCAATGTACAGACTTATGCACCCAACAGAACAGACCAAAACACCTCGTTTCCTTTCTCCCGGAACTCCAAGGTCTGATAACTCATGCAGTCCGGGCCCAATGATGCGTATGACTGTGTTCACCGACGCAGCAACATGTTTTCCTCTCTTGTACTGTACCAAGACTCCAAAATCAAGGGTTGCAAGGCAGTACCCCGGGGATAAAACGCCAGAGGAGGTCAAAGGTAAGAAAGAGCGATATGCTGCACACTCTGACGACCAATCATGCAAATAAAATGGAAAAGCAGAAAGAAGAAACACGTAACTAACTCATGTATCTGGGTGAGAGATAAGACTCGACCGGGGCGCCACCGTAGCACAAACCAACGCTTGACGTGCTTCCCCGGCGAACGCTGTGCTCATCGTCTTGAGAAATCCCTGGAGGACTAGTAGCCTCCCAAGTCGACGTTGTTCCGACGGCGGGACGATCGACGAGTAATTCGCCCATGACAAGCGAGCTGATATTGGTTGGACATTCGTCCCATCACAGCATGTTGTGCGTTTTCGTGCCTCGTCAAGGACCTCAACTCCGCTGACCCCCGTAAAAACCCAAATCATTGCAACAACAGACCATGGCAATGACCGAATTGCCTGCCCAAAAGAAAACATTGCGCACTGTAAAGCCTCAAAACCGTGTATAAATCAATGCAAGCAAGCAATGTACAGTTGTATTAGCCGCAGCTAATCCGAGTTGTCCCGCTTTGTACCAGACAAATATCAGGCTCGCAGTGTCCCCGTGGCCTTGCGGTAGCTGTCTGCGGCGGCGTCTGCCCCTACGCTTCCAATGTCGCTAGCAGGCATCATGTAAGCTGCAGACTGGTGCGTCATGTAATGCGCGTTGCTGTGGCCCAGCGGGAAGGATGATATGCCGCTGTTGTTGAGGGTGGGCATGTCGCGACGAGCAGTAGTTGGAGGTGCCGCAGTGACTGAGTTGGTTGTGTCTATGTAGCGGTACGTCATCTCAGGGCCCTGACGCATGGAATCGGCCGGCCCCAACACGGGTGCATCCGAAGAACCTGTGTAGGAGTAGTAGTCGTTGCTTGGGCGGCCGTATTGAGAAGCGAGGCTCGCAGGATACGAGGGCATACAGCCCGAGGTGGAGGGCATGCTTGAGGACTCGTAACTTGTGTAACTCGAGGGTGCCTCGGAGGTGCTGCTCACAGGCGACGTATCCGATGTTGAAGCTTGCGACGACTTGCTGCTGCTGTAGATAGAGCTACCAGAATCGTTCTTGTAAGACGATCCCATCGAGTTGGGTAGCGCAGTCCGTCCCACTGGTGCGGGCAGTAGCCTGTCCCCCATGTTGACGCTTCCTGTCATGCTCTGGAAACCAAGGCTCTTCGAGTCAGGAGTGAGATTCTGATAACCCAGGCTCTTGGTGGAGTCTGGCATCATGGTTTGGTACGCGAGGCTTGCCGAGTCCGTAGTTACCGGAGCAGGTCGATGTACCAAGCTCGCGGCATTGCTCCCACCAGTGTAGGCGTAGTTTGGTTCCATGTCCACACAGAGGGCAGACTTGCCCGGGGTCCCGGAGGGGATTCGATGGCTCATTGCATATTCTGGGTCATGGACTGGAGAGTAGGGTGCTTGGTACATGCTGTTGTAGTAGCTTTGATCGTCCGTGTATCCATGACTCCAGGTTGCGAGGGGGCAGTACGGCTTCGCACCATATCCATAGGTAGTAGGGGCACGATAGACAAAGGAATCACTGGTGTAGGATGGCACGCCATCAGTATAAGCTGGGGCAGTCGAAGGCAGAGACGGCATGGTAGAGCTTCCTCTCGCTTGGTACTGTCGGGAAGCTTCAAGGTTGTAAGAAAAGCCTTCGCTCTTCACAATGGGTGCTTCATGAGACGCAACCTAGTCCATATTGTAAGTATAGTATCAAACCACTGTGACAGCACCCTTTCACGTGAAAACATACTCTGAGGAACTGGCAAGGCTCAAAGCCTGCATTCTTGCAGTTGGTGCATGGTCCCCCGTTGCCAGCATCGCCACTGCAACGAATCTTCCTCTTTCGACACCGACCACACTGAATCTGTTGTTAGCCCGCTACACAACTATGTAAGTCTCGCACACACACCACACACCAGGTAAGGAAGGGGATGGGAGAGGTTTGCACTTACTGCTACCGCGATGCGCTTCCTCTGGGGAGTCACATCGTCATCCCTCTCGCTCATGATAGTTGTCCTCGTGTCAGGATGAATGGGATAAGCGGCCCCCCGACGCTCCGGGTATGAATAGATGTTCACCCGGTTCGGCCCATATCGCCGCGGATCTGTCGAGTAACAGCTTGGACTGACCATTGTGCCGATCTGGTTACGGGTACTCGAGTAGTGAAAACGAAAGACTAGAGTCTGATTCGGAACTCAGAGTGGCTGCTTGTCAAACTTCCTCATACAGACTGACAAAGTCTTGTTGGGTGATCGATGGCTTATCACAGGAGTAGTCTCAAGAAAGATCCCACGGCTGTCAGAAGACAAAGTCTAATGCTTGAAGACGTTCCCGGATTGCAAGCACTCGTCCGTCGGGACTGTCGGCAAGGAAGGGGCTATAGGTGAACAATGAGTTTGTTGCCGTCGATTTGTTCAACAGTTGAGTGAAAGATTAAGATTACCAGTTCCCGTCAACTTCGGCTTGACAGAACTTGGAGTCTTTGAGAAAGCAGAAATCAACAAGACCGAAAGAAACAAGAGATCCAAAGACCAGACGATCTGCAGCCGATGGCATCCTGATATACTCCGTTCCACTGACTTAGACCGCTCCTGGGTATGGCCGTTTGGATCGTGTTTGCTTCGCCCAAGCTCACCTACGTCCTTCTCTTCCTACCAATAAACGGCCCTAATCTTTGGCAGCACCGAGTAGATCCACTCTCAATCAGGGAGTATAGAATCATCGAGGCACCTCCTCCGGTGCTCTGTGGAATGGGGGGACACCTCGTACAACAGATGACATTGGTCCAGAGCCCTCAACGTCCTCTTCACCTATCAGCTCTGCGGAAAAAATGCCTGGCTAGAGGCTACTAGCTATGCGAGAATACCACGGGTAACAACAGGTGGCCTGCATGGTGGCAGAATTGCCATGAGGTAGCGATTCCCTCACTATCATGGCTTTGGGGGAGCGAATCCAAACAGCGAATCAAACGGGGCTTCCAACCTAAAATGGCAGCTAGATCTAGTTGTTCGGTCTTGGGCTTCCCCAGATCGTATGAGATGCACATGGCCTAGGCTGAACTTGTCAGAACCTGAAACGAGCATCCCCACACGGACTGTCTCTATCTGGAGTGGACTGAGTCGTGTTGAGGTCGTCAATATGAGCATGCTCTTGAAGTATACAGTTGAGGTTGCGACTGTGCTGCCATGCCACACGACACTTGAAGCGAGACGTCGGCCGATAAGCAAGCCTGTGCAGATCTGACACTACAACAACCGAGCTAGTCGAAGATCCGTTTTGTTTGTCAAACAGCTCTTGTTCCTGTCTTGGAACAATGGAAGTACTCAAGCTGTAGTCAAGACGAGACCGGCCACCTAAGTCCATATCAGCAAACGGATATTATGTCTGGTGCAGCAGTGTGCAAACCCCACCGAGACACAAAACCTTGACAGACAAGGTCAGGCCTGCAATGAAACCATGAAATTCAGTTGTGAATCTAAACCATCCACTGATCCAGCCTCCGTCAGAACTTGGAGAGAGCAGAAATATGTTTCGCTTGTCGCGCAACGTACGCTAGTCGTCAAGAAATGCATTTACTTGCTGCTTGTGATCCAGTTGTGTAACGGGCGTGCACTACAGTAATCGACAGGTACTTCGGTATATGAAGCACGCACAGTAGGCTTTCAACCTTGAAGCTCTGGACCTTGTCCCCCCTGTAATTGTCTTGTCTGATCTTGTCTTATATTATAGACGGGTCATCTACAATCCATGCTATCGATCAGCGAATCTCGATAGAGTCGCAGTCTTCTTAACCCGGTAGCTGGGTGGTGGTGGGCCTATAACCCGGGAGCTGGTCTGTGTGGTAATATCGAGGCCAATATACAGCTGCAGACACCAACGTTTCGATAACAAACACCTGAAAGCGTGGTTGAGAAGGCATCTAATGCTGCTGCCCATGGAAACTCTTCCCGTCAGTCCAAGGGCGAAACTGAGGCACAAAGTCACCTCACACCAAGTCATCATAGGCCATTGAAACGCTGTTTGACCTGCTTTTGATGTTGCTCCATCAATTTTCCTTTCTCACAGCGAGGCTTTGCATGTGTAAGATGCAGGATTCTGCTCTGAGCACCACTCAAAATGCAGTATCCGGTGGCATTCATTTGTTTGCATACTCTGATGTTGAAAATTGGTACCAACATCAGAATCAAAGGCAACACACAAACGGCACAGAGAATGATCACAGCTTGACGAAAAGAGTTATGCCACCGTGGCGATGGTTGCACAAGAAAACATCTCCACAAATGAGCTGAGAGCATATGTGTTGTCCGGTATTAGATCTGCAGAACTAGGATCCAAAGGCTAGATGTCCAAGAGCTAGCAACATGCAAAAGAAAGGAGTATCAAACGGGACTCCTGTCCACATTGAGGGCAGGTCGCCAAACGGTTCGTGTCGGTGCGAGTGTAAGCATAGTATGAAAGCCGGAGCCCGTATTGAAACGGCCAAGAGGGGACGTTGCAGGAATAAAGCTAACACTGACCACTTCCAGAAACAATGGGAGCTGATAGGGCTTCTAGATCCAATGACTTGCAGTTAGAACAAGCATGAATCCGTCTGTGGCTGCGCGTCGAGAACAGATTTCGGTAAAGACGCCACGAGAGACAGGGGAGGCCTTGCTTGCCCTTGTCTTTCGTGTGGCGCTATGTCTTGCTTGCATCAAACGCATAGGGCTTCGAGCCAATGTTTTAAGGTCGAGCTGACACCTTCCGGGCTCTTCCAAGGCTGAGGCACGATTCCACATCGGTGGGGTTGTACGAGTGGATATCTCCAAACAATAGACCTGTCTCAAGTAGTAGAGGCAAAGACGAGGTCGTTTGTGAATATTTCGTCTCCAAGTCCATTGACCGAACGAAGCTTGTACGAAGAATCTCAAATTTGACGCACTAACAAAGACATCGTTCGATGTCTTCACTTCATCTCATAGCTGGATCAAGCAGCCGTCCTTTTGAGTCAATGCAGTTTTAATTGGTTCTGGGGAAAGCCTTATTGAGTCAAGAAACGACCGTCTATCGTATCGAGACTCAATCATACTCAAGCTATATACACAGTGCAGCGAGATAAGCAGACTCGCTTCTTTCCTCTCTCCTCTGCGTCAATTCTCAAAAGATAAGACGGTCCATGGAAATGCAGCAAGCGCAGCATCCAGGGCGGAAATTTCTTTCAGCAATAACCCGACGAAGATGCTGTTCACCCAACTGTCATTTAAGGGTGTGACGCATGAAGCTGCGTCTACCCGCGCTGTACTTCCACCAACACATACTATTGGACACTCAGCCAAGGGGTTTGCCTAGAATTCTCTCGTGGCCCACTAAAGGACGAGGATGGACTGCTTGATGGCTGGCCAAAACACCGTTCAACTGGGATTCTATACCCTTGGTTGTAATGGTGATCTGTAGCGATCCGCAAAACAGCCGCGGGGAAGCTCGATATGAAGATCCGGGGGTTGGATCACATGCAGAGAACAATCCGAAACTGCTTCCTTAGCAGAAACATCACAAGGCCGCTGGGCCTATATTGATCTATGTCGGCTCCCGTTGGAGACTGAAATCGCAGTCAAGCCCGCCCCATGGCCGCTAAACACGGAGGACGGGGCGTTGGTGTCTCGCAGTTGCACATCTCGACAAGTTTTGCCTGAATAGTTTCATGCTTGGACATGGAGTATCGGCGTCACTACATGTACCAAATTCCACAACACTAAACGATCAGAGCTTACCATTTTGCCGTCTTGTTGACGGATGAGTCCCCGAGCTATGTATGACCAAAGCTGCAATGATGCAATTACCAGGCAACATTGCTTCTGCTTCGGTCATCAGTCCTCGAAACCCATAGCTCGAGTTGTTGAGAGATATCGGAGTACCTCAGCGTAATACAGCCAATCGTCCCCAGCCATTGTTACTAGTATCGAGCTCATTGGCGATCTGAGACAACAGTGTTCATCCATCTACGTACCCTGGGCAGCAGCCGCATCTCTCAGCCCAGAGCTGGTCAAGGAATCATCGTTGGTCAAGACAGCTCGGGTGACAGTGCTTAGGGCTTGACGGTCGAATAAGCCCAAGCTCGACCGTAACAAGCCTTACTTGGGGTGTAACATAGTCTTCGATGTGGTGAGAGCATGGCGGTCTCACCCCCGTGCCTTGCATTGATGAGCCAGAAATTGTGCCCGCCCGTGTCTCTAGAAGGCACAGGAGAAGCAAGCATAGCCGAGAATGGTGGATTTTTGATCCATAGGTACAGAAGCAGCGACAGATTCTGGAGTGTTCGACTGAACGACAGACAGCTAGCAAGCTCGTACAAAATACAGTATTTGGACGTAAAGCCAAACATGTTGTGGCGTGGTGGTCTATAATGTCTGGACGCTTTGACGAGAGTGTATTACGCTTGCTGGGCGATGTGATCTGCTGAACGTCCGAAAGAGACCTGTCAGGTATGACAACATCAAGAGTGTTGGTAGAAGCCTAGGGATATCGCCGGCAAGCGATACCATGGCAAAAAGAGATGGGGTAGGCCCGGAGATCTCATCCAGAGCGACGCCGTGGTTGCTCAACAGCGGGAGACAGATCCTCCCCGCCGACCCACGGTCATAGGTACATTTCGGTCAGAATAAGGTCGCTCATGCGTATACGGTGTTCAGTGCGTGCTCAACTGAGCAGTCCACATTGTCTTCCGTCGTTTGGGGAAGATATTCCGTTGAAGGACCGTATGTGAGATGAGAGGAAGTTGGTGTTTGCATATCACGAAGTAAAGCATTGAATGCAGCGACGAGGTTCTCCTTCAAGGTAGCTGTCAAACTCGTGTTATGGGGATATTCCATTTTCGTGTAATGCCGTACAATGCATTCCGTATTAAAATTAGCTGAAGCTGTTGCATAGCAGAGTAACGCGAACGCTTGCCGTCAATGGTATTGCGCCTCAGCATGCCAGTGCTTGTGAGCGTTGTACTGCTGTATCGCGTTTCGCAATCCACCAGTCCTTCCTTATCTCCTTGGCCTATGATCATAATCGTCCCGTCCAAATCGATCCCTTTCTTTACCTCGGTCTCGACGATCGTGGCCACGGTCCCGATATCGGTTTCTATCATGATCTCTATCGCGCCGGTCGCCTTGACGGTCATCTCGGGGTTTGCGATAACGATCCCGACTTCTATCTCTTGGCCGTGGACTCCGACTCCGACTTCGTCGACGTGATGGTCCCTCATCATCGTGAGATCTTGGGGGAGGCACATCATCCTTCTCCTGGTTCTGTCCACTGCGCCCGGCTCTGCCTTTCATTTCCTCTTCGCCGTAGACCATTCTGTAATTACCACCCGTAATCCTTTCTCCCTCATCTCGGTATTGTCGGCGCTTCTCGAGCTCATCGACACCTCCCCATCCGCCTCGGTGAGCAGTCGCCCTTCGCTTGCTGTTCGTATCCTTTCGCCACACATCGCTCAGTTTGCTGACACTCTGAGAGAAGTCCACATGAATGCGTCGATCGTCGATGAGAACATCTTGCATCTTGAAGTAGGCTGCCTCGCATGACGCCTTGTCCTCGAATTCGATGAATGCATATTGTAAACTGTCGCCAGTCTTTTGGTCTCTGATAACTTCACAACTCAAAATCTTGCCGAAACGGCCAAAGATGAGCTCCAAGTCTTCGTCGCCAGTCACGGGGTTCAGTTTACAAACGAATAAAACGTTCTCAGGAGGTTTGACCTCTGCAAATGGCAAATCTCCCATCATTTCCAGAGTGAGAGCTTGCGCCTGTGCCTCGCGATTGCGACGCCTCCTTTCCAACTCTTCCTCATCGACATTGTCATCTGCGTGCAATGCTGCCTCGTCCTCGATTCGTACAGTCTTCAACTGCTGGGCGGTCGGAGGGGGACTTGAGCTCGGTTCCCTCAAACCAGGCGGGTCGGGGTAGGGATCGTCCAGAATAACGGTATGCTTGATTCGAATGTCGATAAGCGGGTAGCCCTTCTCGTCCACAATCGCTCCATTGATCTTATCCAACACTTCAAACCCTTCGACGACCTTTCCAAAGATCGCTGCCTTTCCGTCCAAGTAATCTGTGTCTTCGCCCAATGTGACAATGAACTGAGATCCAGCCACTCGTGTATCAGGATCGGACTGGAGGGGGGCTGTAGCCATGCTGACTGTTCCTCGCTCCAAGTGTTTCAACTTGGGGTGGAAGAAGGCTGGGAAAGTTCGTTTCGCTGGGTCGCCGGATACGTGACCCCATATTGAAGAGCCGCCATCGGAATCTTTGGAAAGAGGGCCGAGAGGATCGCCGGTTTGGAAGGAGAAGTTCTTCTGAACAGAGTGAACAGGTGAGAAGTTGTAGTATTTGACCTTGCAGAGCTTCAGAAAGCTGTATCATCTGTTAGTTCAGCGACTCGGTGATAGTGATAAGGTGGCATCGGGATGACTTACTTTTCGCAAAGTTTGGGTGCATGGTCGACCAGAAGATCGATGACAATATCGCCTTCACTGGTCTCCAAGAGAACTGACATGATAACCGATGGTATCTCCTGTATTACGCGATGCTGAAACAATCGATTAAATGCGAACAGAGGTTGTGAAGAGAAGGACGCGTTCTCCCAAGAATAGATGGAAGTTTGTATGAGGCAGCTGTTCAAGCCACTGTCGCGAAGCTTTCCAGAAGGTGCCCTTCTGGAAGGCGCCACACGTGGCGGTAATCAAATTACATAATCACGCGATGACTTCAAATTCACCTGAACAGCATCCCTACCCATTCGTGACGAGTATAACGAGAC
This sequence comes from Fusarium nisikadoi, assembly GCA_013623555.1. Lineage (NCBI taxonomy): Eukaryota > Fungi > Ascomycota > Sordariomycetes > Hypocreales > Nectriaceae > Fusarium > Fusarium nisikadoi. Next base: position 310,805 of record JABFFB010000040.1, read on the forward strand.
TGGTTATCTGCAAAAATTCATCACAGCTCTTGTATCATCTATCTCGATACCACTCACGGACTGGTCTCCAACGTCTCCCTTCTCGTTTCAACGATGCGCAGTCTTACATCAGGATATTCCACTGAGACGTTCCTAACTAATTGAACAATCTGCATCTTGGCGTGCTCTCTATAGCTGAGCCTCTCATTTCTCAGATTCTCGCATAGCCCCCTCTACCGTTATTCTGTACCGTGCGCCTTTCACAGGGTCAAAGAACTCCCTGCAAGACAAGAGTCTACAACAGGTCTAGCAGGCTCAACTACCGATACTATATCATCATGTGGATCAAACTCCAAGAAAACGGCTCTCAGCTCTAATCCTCATCCTTGTTTTACCCAACCCACAAGAACCGCTTGAATGACGTTTTAGCAAGAACCCTCATCCTTCAAACAAAAAAAAGTTTTCCTCCTGTTCTGCCGATATGCAGAACAGAGTGCCAAGGAGGCGTATACCTGGAGCAAAATGTCCGGGTTGCCGACTGTCAAACCCCATGACCAGCCAGGATTCTTGTTTCTAGGTGAGACTCTTTGTTTCTGGAAGGTGAAGCTCCATATCCCGATCTCGATGTTCCTGCGCAGTTGACCTGTTTACGTCATATCAGGTCAAGGCTCTTGTTTGACAGTCCGGGACAAAGCATCATGGTGAATCATGCGTGCCCTATCAGATATGTGATGAAAATGTCTTGGCCCTTTGAAGAAACACCGTTGGGGAAGCGTTGTCATTTTGCTGTGATGATCGACGGCGAGTTGGAAGTCATTCCCATCGGTGATCTGAGGTGACGTCTCGGTGAACCACGTATCAAGTCATCCACGGGAGCGCTAGGGTAGACTTCCCGGTACTCCTTCGAGGCTCAAAGTGGATTTGAGGATCATGGATATCCTGCTTCATGCAAGACGGGAGTACAGTAGCATGGTTTCCCCTCAATGACAACCTTGCTTCGCCTCCAGCAATGACTGTTCACCCGGAGCAACTGCCCAACCATCTCAGTCAAAGCTCAAAGGGTTGTTCTATCCAGTGATGCAACGATCACTAGGGCCAACCCGCCCAGGCCACCCTACAGCATCATAGCATCCGCTTCGCCCTCAGCTTGTGCTGGATTGTAATATATCGGGAAGCCTGTTTGTCCATCAACGTCACAGTCCCTGACGGTCATGCTACAGTACCACACACTCGCCTTCACTCAACATCTTTCACCTTTCGGTGTGCACAACCTCGTCGATCCTGAGGCCTAGACCACATCAGCGGTGTATGCAGTGGCAAAAACCAAACTCCCCGATCGTGATCGATTAAGCCCAAGCGCACTGGTAGCTCATATCAGAGACATTCTTAGCGCAGAAGCGTTCTCGCAAAAGAAGCGCCCGGGCGCTTAATTAGTTACAAATTATTGGGTTAGCGAGTGTGCACGAGATGATCTTCATTTCCCCCAACGGGTTTTTGATGCAGCAGGGGGGAGGACTCAAAGGACGACGATCTTTGTGGGTAAGACGCGTGTTTTTTCGCTATCTATTTTTTGCAAATCCAATAACAGCGAGCGGGGCCGGCCGGGCATGCATTTTGGAGAGAGGAAGTTCGGGGTAGAGAAGTGTAATTGGATGTTTTACATTTTGGGGTCATAGCATTCTTGGAGTTCAACGTGGTAGACCGGGTGACGATACCCGGGAATGCATTCACTTTACACTTAGAGCTGAAGGTTGGATTGATAAGGCTGTTTTGCGAAATTGCATTCATTTGCGTGCATTGTTTGATGCTATCGCTAACAAGACTAACTCCTCGTCGGGAGATCTTCATGATGATAAATAAACTTGTGGCGTTTTTTCATGCCTCCGAGATCCAGCGTGGCTTTCGCAAGAATGTAAATGAAAGGTTAAAAATGAAGAAAAAAAGCCACGGAGCGATCCCGCGATATGCAGTTGGTTCTGTAGAACCTAAAAGTGAAGTAATTGACAAGAAACGAAGATTGTGTGTAAGTGAAGTGGGTATGGGGAAGAAATAGTGACGAATAAACCCCCCAAAATTGCTTTTTTCGCAAAGCATGTTGTAAGTATTTCCCTAGTCCAATATTGCCCAGAATTCAAGAATTTGAGCTTTTCCCTTCTCTTCCCAGCTCCAGGTGAGACCGTAAACGCCTTCGCCAATGCAGATAAAAAGACAAAAGAGATATTAGAATTAATGCCAAGTTTTGTTGTGTTGGGGCGGCGTATGTTTGCCACCACACAAGTCAACCATTAACATTACGTGAGTCTGCGTCGACATGATGTGATGGCGAAAAGTATACGAGTAAATATTTTCGGTTTTACTCGTTTCCAGAGCTTCGGCGCCTTCGTCCGCTACGAAGCTCCTTCTCAGTCTCCATGAGCCTCGTCTGCACCCATGTTCTAAACGCCCGATCGGCGCGAACACTACTGCAGTTGAGGAGCTCTGTCAGCGTGCGCTTGATGCTCTCGTTGACCTCCGAGAGGCGCTGCTCCTCTGCTGAGATCTCGTAGATGGTCTCCTCATCGGGAATCGTAGTGAGTTCATTGCGGTCCTCCCAGCCGCTGCAGCGGGCGTGGGAGCGCGAGTGGTGTCGTCCGCTCCGGGAGTGGCGCTTCGGTGAGGGCGGGAGCGAGAGGGATGAAGAGGAGGATCGGGTTGGCGATGTGGATGGTGAGGAATTGTGTGAATGGCTTGACATGATGAATTCAGGTCGGATCTGGTCGAGGCGATCGCATAGTTCTTGGTGTTGCTCTGTCAGAAGCATGTACTTCTGAAGTGCAAGGGTATATGATTGTGCGCCGGTGGAGGCCATTTTTGATGCTGGACTTGTTGAATATGAAGCTGGTGTACTACTGATGCTCGATACTGATGTTGATCGGCTGTGCCCGGAGAAGAAATGGGTTCTCACGTCTAATGACGAGACCATCGAAGCGATTATGTAGTAATTGGGTGGATGATATAGAGGATGGGGTCGCGGTTATAGTGTCGTCGCAAACACTAAGAGTCGAGTCGTCCAGTGTATAAATATTCTTGTGACCTTTTGCCGGTGCAGCGTATCGCAAATGCAAGCTGCAATGTAAGATGTAGGTACTGGGTGTCGATCGTCGGATAATACGTCGTGGTTGCTCAAGGCTGATGGGGGCCAATCTCAAGCTTATATAGAAAACGTGTGGGTGGTGTATGATAGGAGCTTGGAATGTCCACGATACACGAGCAGTCAACTGACTATAGATATGTGAGGGTAAGAAGTATGAGTATGAAGGAATTAAGAGTTGAAGTGACGGGGGTGCTTGGTATAGTTATACTGAAGCTTGTCAATGGGTGATAAGAAGTAGTATGATGCTCATGTTATGGGGGGAGCAGGGTGGTTCATTAATAAAGATATGGATTGGCACTCCCGCTAGAATAGCTACGCTACGGTCGATGCGGTATGTAACTTACGGGAGGGGTCAGCAAATAGATTAGAACTGGACTTGAAGTGATTGAATTTGAGAGAAGCTTGTAGGGGTAGGTTAGAGTAGGGGTGAGTATCAAATGTACCAAGTACGAGATCCAGGTACGCCAGTCCCCAAGCCTTGGAATGGGAAATGAAGGGGAATCCCCAGTTCTCGAGCAACGAGTCAGCACCAGGAACCGCCATGTCTGAAAGTAGAAAATACAACTAATCCCCCTGTCCATGATTTAGAGTCCTTGACTACTGTAAGTTTAGCTCTCACACGCTGTTTTTCTCTCTCTCCTCATTATGAGTTAAGACCGTGTGGTTCTAGCCGCCGCTGAACGGCAAACTTGCACTCACTGAAGCTAACCCGAAGCCTCGGGGAGGGGGCGCCGGCGACCTCCTATTGGGACACCTGGGAAATCAAGACGAGAGGAAGAACAGGGATTGACAGAGGATCCTGGGCATCAAGCTTTGGTTGTGGATCCGCTGGCGATGTGACGGGATGCGCTGCGATTATGATGTGTGCGCCGGGTGGTGTGAAGCCCTTTTTTTAGACTGGCCTAACTCCCACTGTGCTCAGGTTGGCACAGTGCTTGCTATTCCCAGTCTTGAAGCTCTCGAGCCGAATGTAGGGGGCCTGATAAGTTCTCACCGGGTTCTTTGGGTTGGGTTACTTTGGTGAGTTGTCGTTGACAGCGTTAATCGCCGTGTGGCTCGCGCCATCATCCACCTCAATGAGCATGATTTCAGGTGTTGATATCGAGACATTCCATGCCTTGCTACTCCCAAAAACGGTTGGTTGCTTGTAAGCTCACCCAACTAGCAGCTAACCGATGTTCCAGGACATGAGACAGCGAGGTTTTTCTTATTCATGGGTTTCCGATTCAGACTCGATCGAGAGCTCTTTTCCTTGCTTGATGTTGCTGTAGATATATCATAGCGTACGTGGAAAGTGGATTGTTTGCCCATTGATATGGAGACGCAAACTCGTTCGTCTGTGCCACTTTTCACGATACTTTGCTTCCCCATTTAATAAGTCAGCTAGAAAAGGCAGAGAAACTTAGGACCTGGATCTTGAGGAATGGAAATATTTAGGTAAATTAGCTGAAATTTAGGAGGCTCTTTGCTAGATTTATTTTAGCATCCCAACTGCAAGCCCCAAGCAATCTTGGTCAGACCCGGCCCGGAGTTTGAGCGAGAGATATGGATAATGGCTGATATTGAAGCACGATGCAGTGCTTACTGCACACTATACGAATATTGATTGCTTGGCAGTGATATCTCGTCCAATAAAGTACAACACCGAGGCTGCCAACTCCTCCTCACATCCTCATGCGATTGATAGTGTTCTACAAGCAGCAATTCTTATGTAAAATAACTGGTCCAATTCTTGTGCCGAGGACTTTGTGGCGCCGGAGATAGTAAATGGAGCCCGTGCCATGGACGATTGGTGTTGAGCCCTCTAAAATTCCTGACCAGCATTCTCACAAAAACACAGAGAGTGGATTCTACTTCTCCAGGTCTTTTTGCAATCTCTGCAGCTTACAAGAGATCCTTTCCCTGGGGTCACCGCCTGACCCCACGTGCAGAAGATTCTGCAGCCGGTGAAAACAAGTAATTGCCTGATGAAAAGAACGTTGCAGTAGTTCCAAAAACCGGCAATGCAAGAAGAGGTCACGATGGGGAAATGCGGTGGTGTTTGAATATCCGCACGTACTCTAGATAGAGGATTTGCACATGGAGGGCTTAGGTGCTGCACTGTGCCGCTGAGCTGGGCTGATAAGGCACTCCAAGTCCAATTCAGTGGTGGATGGATCCCCCTCACTCAAAACTGCCAGGCAGTTAAAAACGGCTACAGGCGGGAGTTTTTCGTGGGTTGATAACGAGATATCGTGGGGTGATTTGGCCTTACGAACAGGTTCCATCGTGACGAACTGTTCAGTTCAGCTGCTTGCGGACTTGATACAGACAGTTATGGAGAACAGAACAAGTACAACGCGTAATCCCCAATTCCCCGTCCTTGAAAAAGTTGTGGGCTCTTGCTTGAACCCTTGTATCCTCACGATAACGATTGAGGTGCTGTCTCCGGCTGCTGCAGAGTAAATTGAATTGAGAGAGGTCAAGGATAAGCCCCTGCAAGATTAGAGCCCTTCCCGAAATAAACAAGGAAGCTTATCCCAGCTTCCGATAAGTTTTTTAAGATGAGACGAAAAATATACATTTTCTAAGCATATTTTCGTTCTTTTCCTTGATTCAACTCAATTGATGCAACATGCATGTATATCCGGATCATCAGTTGATTTTCAGGGGCGTTACTCTCTCTCGTCGTGATCGACTTTGCTTGCATAGCCGATTACCGACGGATTGGTGGGAAAAGACACATGACGTTTCAAACACCAACATCACCTCATAAAGTCCGCAAAAAGTAAGGTTTTTTTCTGGGGAATCAATTGTAATCATCACGAAAAGTGTCCGATGGGTCTTCGTGGATCACATTCGTAACTCAGAGTTCTCAGCTTTCACCTGATCTTGCTAGTTTATGTCAGTCGATCACCGGAAACAAAGGCTGCAAAACTTCCGATGAGTAGCTTTCTCACGCAGTTAGGTCTGATCGGATCGGCTTTCCATGCATAGCAGAAACGTTGACTGCCATTTCGCTGCGTCTGATTCGTTCCGTGATGCAAGTGTCTCTCGGCAAACCACACTTTTCTCTCTAGGGTAATCGTCAGTGTGTGTCATTCACGGCTAGGAAAGTCTCTTTTGATATGCTCATTACGCAAGTGGTATGAAGTCTTTAGCATCAAGTGACGCTGGGCAAAAGCTTCTGTTTGGATCGTGCTACACTCTGTACCCCTACGGCGTACATCGACGTAGTATCAGGGAATTGAGGTTGTGTGTCAGCCTGCTTTTCAAGACAACTAACTCATCTCCTCTATCGTCATCTTCAGCACCTCCTTCAACGGACACACCTTCAAGAGGCAGACCACCAATTGATAGAGCACAGTGCAAACTTTGTACCATCTAAAGCTTCAGCCTATTTGAAGGCATTGTCAACATTCGCACAGTCTTCTCAGCACTACTCCCCCGCTAACAAGACGAGTGCAATGACGGACTATCGACAGTCTGAATGATAGTGTCGTGCCTGAGCGTACATTCCAGTCCACTGCCTCCAGCGTCACTCTCCCGAACCTACTACACCCAGATCGTCTTCCAGTTGAGGCCACTGATCTCGTGGCTCTCTGTCCGTTCATCCTCAAGGGTGCCACGTTCTTGGCTGGAAGAGAGAGCTACACCCCAGGGCATCTGACCAACCTGACGGTATTCCAACCACCAACAGGATAACAAGCACCAGTCGCCATCGAGCGCGGGGCAAAGCCAATCGTCAGCCCAGATCGCCTGCTTGTCAACTTCTAGATTGCGCCCTCTGCAGCCAGCCCTTTTCGCCTTTCCCCGCAACTCAAACCCAATTGCCCCCAGGGGTCTCGGGGGCTGATTCTGGCGTTCTAATCGAGCATTCAATGGCCTCGAAAGCCTGGGCCAACCTGTAGTGCAGGTCTGTACCTGGGAGGCAACAGAGTTGTTGGGGAGTTTGCCATGTCTTCAATATGTGCAATTGACCATTTCTTCAAGACAAACAGAGGTCTATTGAAGAGGTTCATCGGGTCAGCAAACCCTGGGCCCATGCTTTGCGTCAAGGTTCAGAGGTATCATCAGGGTTGACACACAGTGGTGTGACTTTTCCCCATATCCGGGCTCAAGTGACTTATCGATATCATGCAATTGCTGTGCCCGTTGCATCCGAGTCTTCAAGTCTCTGATACGTCAAAAATCACATGACAAATATAGCCAGCCGAGCGGTACCTAGCCACGAACTGCATGGCCACAGTGCTTATCGTGAGCCGATTATCAGTTCAGTGGCACGACGCTTCACAACCAAGTTTCCGTGATGTGTTTTCTGTAACAATAGTTTTGCAGTTAAGTCGCTCAGCTTTTGTGCTTTTCGGATCTCCCGAATTATCAAGATGCCGCATTCTGTATAGGGTACGCCGTACTTCATGGTGAGACACCCAAATGCCGCTGGTTGACGCCGACTTCTTAACTGGAATGCAAAGGAATTTTTCCTTTGGCTAGCTCCGGCCCTATACTGACATGAATTGAGTATAGTGTTGACCTGGATCCAGGGGCCGGGTTACGTTCTGGAAACTCTGCAGATATGGATAGCGACATTGTCGTTGTAAAAAGGCCCTTGTTGAGCCTCCCGCTTTGGGATCGGGAATCGTATCACCTCTACGGCGAGTCCGTTAGCTTGGCACTGGTCCAAGAACGCTTGAAACGTCTTCTCGTTTCGATGTGTCGCTGAGATGTAAACCTCCACATGTGGATGAAGGTCGAATACCTCACGCAGAGTCCCGATCAGGGCTCTTATTACGCTCTTGTCGTAAGTAATATCTGCGCCTAGCACGACATCAATAGGGCGTCCACCATTCCATTTCTCCTCTTCGGTGCCCATGAGCGCATGTCCCCATTTGACGTCCATTGGGGTTACTTGAGTGGAATCTTGAAGCTCATTGAGGAAAAGGTTATCGGGGAGATTGTTGATCACATCGTCAGAGCCATCTGATGCTATGACGTGTTGAGCGTCGAGAAAGTTGGCGCAAAGGATAGAAAGATATCCTGTACCAGCTCCCAGTTCCAAGACTCGCTTTCCCTTGACAATGTGTCTGTTCTGGCTAATGTATGACCCCAAGTGAAGGGCAGCTTCCCACGTGCGTAGACCAGTAGTCCCTGAGCCTGAGATGAGAGAGTGGTTCTCGAGAAGGGTGATATGAGGTGCCTGCGGGCTTGATTCTGAGTTGTCTTCACATAACTCAGAGAGATGGTATGTGACGTAGGACTTTTGCTGAGCAGAAGTGGCTTCTGAGGGTAATGGGCTTGCAAGAAAGAGTGAAAGAGCAGACATCAAGTCATCAGATACGCCCTAGGTATGTTAGCAACTGATAAGAACATAAGTAGACAGAGTGATGCTAGGGACGTTGACTTACATACTCTTCCCAGTCATCAATGCTAGCTTCAATTCTGGACATGAGCTCTTTGAGAACTCGAAGTTGAAACCGTGGAGGAGGGCCATATCTCACGGCTCCATCTGCGAATAGCCTCTCATAAAACGCATTTTGAACTTGAGAAGTCTTCAAAAGTGAAGCTTCTGGATAGTCCAAATCAGGCTGGAGCTGGAGATACTGATGACAGAACCGGTCAACTTGTTTGGAACTTGACGACATCTTGGAGGCGAATGGAACGTGTGTTTGCAATCTTGCTGATTTCGTATATTTCGTATAAACTACGTGAGAGACACCCTTGGAATCATCGCAGACAGCAACTCAATTGTGGACTTGGAGTGGCCTGACGACACCATCTCCACCAAAGACTGGAGTTGAAACATGGACATCTCCAACTTGAGAGGCCGAAGCCTTTCGTAATATCCGACTATTCCCAGACACCCTCATCCGAAGATTGTCCGAGGTCCCCTCCACGTGATTTCTACGAAAAAAACCCTTGTGTGCTAGCGCCTCAGAATCGAGGCATCAAATCGCGCACAAGAGATTAGGGTTGGACCAAATTAAGCGACCAAAGTTGGATTTTCAGTGTGACAACTTCATCAACCGAACGATCTCACCCATCAACGCCCAGTCTCTCCACCGTCAACTAACCCCCAGAGACCTCACGACAATCGGCAAAAATGGCGGACAACGACTCCCCCGTCACCCTCCGAACTCGCAAGTTCATCCGCAACCCTCTGCTGGGCCGTAAGCAGATGGTCGTGTGAGTGATACCCTCAGATTCTTGATGATACGTCTCCATACTGCGTCTGCCGCACCGCGCGGTTGCTGCTTCGTCGATCCCATCACCTGAGTCGATGCTTGAACTCGTCTGCCTTTTTTTCCCGCTCGATATATCGCTGTTCTGCACGATTGTACGCTACATAACGAATTTATCGAAAACACGTTCAGAAATTGGGACAGGCGGGCATAGAGCATCGATGATGGGATACGATGGGACATGGCATAGGGACTATCATTTCGTGCTTGGGAACTCTTGGGCTGACCGGCGATTGCGTTTCATAGTGACATCCTCCACCCCAACCGTGCCAACATCTCCAAGGAGGAGCTCCGTGAGAAGCTCGGTTCTCTCTACAAGGCCCAGAAGGACCAGATCTCCGTCTTCGGTCTCCGAACCCAGTACGGTGGTGGCAAGACCACCGGCTTCGCTCTCGTCTATGACTCCCCCGAGGCCATGAAGAAGTTCGAGCCCCAGTACCGATTGGTGCGGGTTGGTCTCGCCACCAAGGCCGAGCGTGCCTCCCGACAGCAGCGTGCGTTACCATCATTCTCAGAAGCAAAAGGTGTTAGTAAGGCTGACAAACAACCACAGGCAAGCAGCGCAAGAACCGACAAAAGACCCTCCGTGGTACGGCGAAGGTCAAGGGTGCCAAGGCCAAGAAGGAGAAATAAACGACTCGATGACTTGGCTTGGGCTTGTGTATATCCTCGGGCTGGTTGGGGAGCAGCTATGGCTGCGTGCATGCGGTGGTGCGTCCATTTACGGTCCATCCTCGTCGGCGTCGGCATCGGCATAGGGTACAGGGACTTGCTGGGCGGACGGCGGGGGGCTACTCTGGACTCGATGAGGAGGTTTGCTTTCACCGGCGTCTCTTCTCAATTACACTAGCATGAAATCAATGGTGTTCTTCGGGTTTCGGACCAAAATCAAAAATAACAACGTCTCTGGTTTACGCGGGTTTTCACATTTGGCTCTACGATTCGTGAATGCATGACTCATGATTCTTATCACTGCGAACGATGTTCTTGGTATGAAATAATGCAGAATGTTCTCTAAGGTAATCTATCAGGTGCCGCCCAGCAGCAAGAGGGTATCAACATGTGTATCCAAAACTCCAAACTCCCCCCAATGCATCTTCAAATCAACCTTCACCACAATCCTCCATATATCAGCATGGCCAAACCCAATGCGATTCCAACGACGACCTTCCAGTGCACAATATCAGCTTGTCGGCCCTCAGCGCCAGCCTTGTACACGGGAATATGCCATCCACAGCGCTCCTTTCCACCTCTCGTCCTGCATTCGTAGTATGTTGTCTGCGCCCAGCCCATGCTCGCAAGCTGTTCTGCTTGATCGGGGGCAGCTGTGACGGGAGGGTTGAAGACAGACGGGTTGGCGTTGTTCCTCTCTTGTCTCTCTTCGAAGAATGAACCACCTGGAAGATCTGGAAGGCCAGTTGTGTCTGGGAGGCCGGGGGAGAGTGTAGGTGCAGGTTGAGGTTCTGGGGTCTGTGTAGGTAGACAGAAGCCCATACTCAACATGGTGAGAAGGGTGAAGATGTAGTTGAGAGGCAACATTATGCGGTCTTGTTTTGCTTTGAAGTTGATGTGCTTGTATATCAAGATATTCCGTATAAGTTGGTTGGTTTCTGTGTCAAAGTGGTAGATATCGTCTCAACAGGTTGATCTCGTCGTCGTTATATATCCGTCTTAACCAAACGGTTCACAGTTCTTCAACGAACACAACAGCAGTAGTCACAATTTCACAAGGCAGAACAAGATCAAAAAAGGACCGAAAAACCTCACGTTCCATAGCCCGAACAATATACTTATTTCTCCCAAGACAGCCCCATGATGAACATTCAAACCACGCGACAGTAGCCAACAGCTTCTCAATAAAAAGTGCTCATGAGACGCTAGGACAGAGACAAAAATTAGGCTTAACTGGTAAATTTCAGAAGATGCGAAAAAGATGGTGGGTTGTTTCGCTGCATCATCTGCTCGCTCAAACGACTTGGTTGGCTGAGGTGCCTTGCTCGTGATGCAGCTAACACTGCGCTGAGACAGGCACTGGGGCTAAAGGACGGGTTCGTGATGGTCCTCACATGAGACGCTGGGCATTAAGAATGAGAATGAGAACAATGATTTGAGTTTCGTGAATCTTGGCTTTTTTCCCAAGCTTGTTTCTTGTTTCTTTGCTTATTTTATTAAGGTGCAGTTTTAATCAGCTTCATCTTTTATCTTGAGCCATACGCTGACTGGGCTGGCTGACACGCTATGCTTCCCCAACGCCATAGTTCCCTAAAATACAGAATGCTTTGATACATATTTTCCCTTGCCAATCCTTTCCATATCCTTCCTGCTCGAGCTGAAATAAGGCGGTGGAGCGCCTAATGCAAAAGATGCTGTCTCATCCGTTCCAGTACTTCCATAACTTTGAACCATCTCGTGTCTGTCAGAACCTTCGTGTGGTCTTCCTACGTCCCTTGATCTGACTATAGGCACTTGTCAACACCTCCCGAGCCGGTGGAGCAGATGTCTGTCCGCGTGTAGTTCGGCCTTGTACATTTGTCGTCTTCTTCGCCTCCGTCGCGGGTAGACTCTTTCCCCGACTTCGAGTGTTCACTTCGCTGGGTTTCTTCTGCACCCAACCTGAACCCTGTGGCAGTGGAGAATCCTGATAAGTCTCGTCCTCGCTGTCTTGGGCATAGTCCTCGGCATATTGAACTGACGATGGACTAGAGCTCAGTTCGATAACCTGGCTGCCCTCTGGGATGACGAACTGTGATTCTTGCTTCACTTTCTGAGATGTCGCTGGTGTCGCAACATGCTTGGACTTGGCCTCAGATGCTTCAGGCTTGGATCCCTCGCTCTTGAACGAGCGTATCAGGGGACTCTCCTTTTGAGATTCAGGCTGCGTCGCATTTGGGAACAATCTCCGTAAAGATTTGTTGCGATCAGGTGAACGATCAGACTCCTCGCCCTCATCCAGCTTTCGCATCGCCTCTTCATAATCTCCATCTTTCTTTTCGGGCTTGATGAACCGTGGTACTGACATCTGACTGAACATCAGAGGACTTTGTGTCTGCCTTGCTGTATGAAAGATGTCCTCCAGTGAGGGAAAGGGACTGCTGCTTCTCGGGCGGGATTCGTTCGTCACTTGTGGGCTGGTAGCTCTCCCGTGAGGATCATCAACTATTGCCCCTTCGACTGATTCTTCGATTCGCTCCTCGGGTAGGTCGTCTAGGCCGCTGACTGATGGGGGTTGCCGCCCACTGCGAACGCTACCCGCAGATGAGGGCACCACTAACAGACGATGGTCAACAAGTGCGTCGTCCTTTGTCGGCAGTGGTGGCAGATCCGGTGACGGTATAGTATCAGGAATAACTGCGTCCCAGCTACCTTCGGCTGTCGGTACCGGCTCTCCTTCAAAATCCTTTGCATCTTTCGCTCCATCCGACTCATCCATCTCTGGCCCCTCTCTCTCCTCATCATTATTTTTACCCTTGTCTGAATCGCGCGACAGAAGAGATTGTGACTGGGACATTGATGCTTGTACAGATTCCTGTAGTTGGTGGATAGGACTGTTGAATTTACTCAATAGTCCAGCAGGCTGAACAAAGCTGCTGATCGGACTGTCGTTTGCGGAAGCCGTAAACTCAAGTCGTGGTGGTTGCTGACCAGAAGGGATCGATGTTGACTTATCGGTTCCTGAGGGTTTTCCTTCAGTTTCCTGTCCCCCCAAATCGGCCTCAACCTCGGCTCTCACTTTCTGCGTATCTAATTCCTCAGCCATAGTCTCATCGGGATCTGTTCTTGCGCTAACCTTGTTGTCCGCCGTGGAATTTCCATTCTGTACGGGTTTGTTCTGTTGGGCCTGAAGCTTTATGCTCTTAGCAGAAGTCTCCAGCATAGCAGGTGGCGGTGCTGGCTGGACCAGTCTTGGGTCGGACATTTCTGCCCACGGAATCTCTCTTCGGCCGTCGTCCTCTTCTTCGTCTTCATCATCAAAGTCTGGTGCTTCGAACTTTGCATAAATCCGTTGGCCTGTGTGTTCGTCGTATTCCTTATCGTTACCCTCTCGGTCCCTCATCGCTAGAAGGACATGCATGCAGTTGTCCTCGTTGATTGAAAGGATAAGGCCTGTCATGGGTACCATTTCGGGCTGCCAGTTGGTCGCCTTGGACATAACTAACTGCTTCCAGGTAGCAACCATTCCTGGCTTCATGTCGGACAGCGCAAGACTTGGGAGTGAACTGATATCTGAGGGCAGCGAAGGGAGATCATCTGTGTCTGTAAACTGACTCTCTTCGGGGCGATGCTTGGTTGGGATGTCATCATAATTCAACACAATGTCTTCATCACCGTTCGCTCCTGTCCCACCAAAAGAACCCTCGCGTGACTCCTCTTCGTTGTATTCTCCGTCATAGCCACCCTTGTTTTTTCGCTTCTTGTTCTTTTTCTTCTTCCTTTGACCGTTGTCATTCCACTCTTCATCACCGTTCCATTGCTGAGAATCCTCTTCATAGTAGCTCTCATCGTTGAAATTTTGCGATGCTCTCTTTCGCTTCCTCATTGATCCATATTGTTGCTGAGGGTCCCATCGCTGTACGAATGGGAATGGTGGCTCACTCAACACAACATCATCTTGACAGCATTCGACAGCCCGGTAAGAGATCTTCTTTCGCCATGCTTCGGAGTCTTCATCCGTTTGGCCTTCTGCTGGTTTGTCATCCTTGGCCTTGGCTTCTTCAGCCTGAACTCGAGGATTTTGCAGAGGCTTCACATTCTTCATTAGACTGTCGCGAAGCTTGTCTTCATCGGCTTTGGTCTTTGGGTTCTTTAATCCAAGAGCACCGAGGAGAAGTCGTCGTCCGGCTCCCATGTCAACTTTGTGGCGGCGCTGGGCCGGGGCAGACTCTTCTTCGACTGGGGCTGCGTCTTGGCTCGTAGTGATAGCTGGTGTTTCCTCTTCGACTTCGACTATCATAGGTCTGGTCTCCGTGGTTGGAGCGTCCTTGGGTGGGCTTGGGTCATCCTCTTGCTCATCACTCACGGCACTGAGAAGTGCCCGCTTTCGAGCCAGAAGCTCGGCTTCTTCACTTGCAGTACCATTGACAGACGGCTGAGATTGTGTATCCTCCAGGGCCTGCATAGCTTTGAGTCTCTTAGCGTCGCGTTTCCGAGCATTCCTCTTCTGCGTCTTTGCCAGTCCAGTTCCAGGCGGCTTCGGCCCTTGAGTGGGTTCTGGTGCTGCTTTGACAGTTTGGCCATTGGTCTTGGGCTCGGAGTTTACTGGAGCTTGCGGTTGCTTCGTTTGAGGCTGCTTTTTCGATGAAATCTCCTCGGGCTCTGACTCCGAATCGGATTCACTTGAGCTGGAGTCCGAGTCGCTTGAACTGTCGTTGCTGTCATCCGAGTCACTTTCAGCAGAGTCTTTGGTAGCCCCCGCACCCGTGCTCGAATCGGAACTAGAATCTGAATCCGAAGCAGAGTCACTCGAATCGGAGTCTTTAGAATCTTCCTGGGTGGTATTGGCTTGCCGTAAAGGTGTCGGGACCGGGATATCAGAGTCGTCACTTGAATCGTCGTCCGAATCGTCGGAGTCGCTGTCTGAAGCTGAATCAGATTTCTTCTCCATATCCTCGTCAGAGTCGGAATCGGAATCGGAATCGGAGTCGGATTCTGAACTGCTGCTGGAGCTCGATACACTGTCCTCCTCATTAGGGACTTCACTAATCAAAGGTCTTGATGTCTGGTTCTGCGACACTCGCGGCGTACTAATAGGCGCTGTCTCTTCTTCGATCTCTTGAATTAATGGGCGTGTTGCGTCCTTAGTCTCCGCCTGACCAGGGAGGAGTAATATTCGATCTTCTGGGTCTTCTTCATCCTCACTAGGTTGGCCGAGATTGAGCGACGGCGCATCTGAGAGCCCGGGGCCCAGGAGAACTCGTTCAAGCGCTTCATCGTAGCTGATCACGGGCTTGTTGGCTTCGGACAGTTTTTCGTACGTTGTTCGCAGATCTTTGTTTCGGTTCATCTCGTCTTGCAGCGTGGACACTGGCGTTAGGGGAAATGCAGCTCGTAGTGCAGTGATCTTGTCGAGCCACGAAACGTCGAATCCATGTGTAGGTAGAAGTGCTTGTGGATCTTGGCTGTTGTCTCCCGAAAGAAGAGTTTCTTGTTCCTGAGCAGGTGTTTGCTCAATTATGGCATTGTCTTCTTGTAGAAGTCTCAACTCGTCAGAAAGATCCGCATCCAAGTCGTCCTCGTCACTACTTTCAGCATCGTCTTCATCCTCCTCGTCAACCGAAGACTCTGCGTAGACTTCTCCCATAGGCTGAAAGTTGTTTTCGTCGTCAAGGTCTTCATCCTCGTCCTCTTCTTCGAGTTGGTCGCTGTCCATAAATCTTGCTCTCAAACGAACACTGCCCGGTTCCTCCAGTTCAGGGGGTACAGAGTCTTCGAGCAAGAGCTGCTCTGATTGGTCTTCTTCGTCCGCATATGAACCATCATAGTCGCCTTCGTCAAGCTCTTCTTCGTGCGTGATACGTGCTCGTTTTCGAGGGGGTAGGTCAAGTGCTGGGCGGTCGCGTGGCGCCCTTAACCACGGCCTTCCAAAAGCAAGTCCATCGATAAGATGCTTTCCATCGTAGGAAATTTGGTGTCGGCCACTAAGTCTTCGTCGTCGTATATCGTCGGTAGAGAGTGATCTTATTCTGCGAGAGTGTTAGCATGTAAGAGTAACGGGGGAAGAGCTACAGGTCGTACAAGACTTGGTCATCCTCCTTCAAAACTTTGCCGACGGGCTGAAAATGTAGCAGCTCGAAACTATCGCCCTTGCCATCGTACAGCTCGACAACATAGTCCTCAAGACCCCAGTCGCCACTCTCAAGCGGCACTACCTCGTTGACCAGCGCGAGGAGCCTAGCCACAGTCAAATCGTCGTTTGCGACGCAAGGCCAGACGAGCTTGACTTCGGGGACGGCATGTCTGCGGATGACGAGCCGCAAACGAGTCGTCGTGGACATTATTGGAGGTTGCTTCTGTACCTTATGATAGCATAATTATAATTAATTTGTAAAGGAAAAAAGAAGAACTAGTACGGTGACGAAATGCAAAATTCGGCGCGAAAAGAAGTGGAAGATGCGATTTTGAGAAGCCTGACACGCGCCGGCAGAGAAAAGAGCTAGGCCTGTAAAATCGTCACAGCAGCACCTTCAACGGCTAGGCCCGACCCACTATCAACGACAAGCGTTCAGGGTCGACCATTTCGGAAATGAAAGTACGGAAAGGATATTAAATGAGCTATCAAATATCAAGTTGTTAGCCATTTTCTAGGGGGTTGATGTATGTATAGCTTGAGACTCTCTCGCTGTTTACCGGCTCAAATTATTCTTAATTCCTCAAAGACGTCTCGTTTCCAAGAAAGTGGGTGTGGGTGGTGTAAAGATGAACCTCTTATGCCAATCCAACAGCAATGGCATTATATCACCAGTATGGAGCCTAGGTTGGTCCATTCCTGGATAGCAAGCATTTTTTTGTAACTGAGGTTTGGGCAAAAAAGAAAAGTCTTATGATAAATGATAACAACCTTATGATATAACCAGCTTCTGGTATCCCGAGCCTGTACACCAACAATGCACCAGTGGTTGCAAGTCGTGATGCAAAGCGCAGCTCCCAAACATATTGGGTGTGTGGTTTTGTCTACATATACATCAAGCTCCTGCCGCCAACGCCGTCAATCAATCGCAAAGAACGACGATAAACTCCATTCAATGATGACAAGAAAGAGCCCAGCCCCTGGCCAAACAACGTCTTCCATATTGGTATATTTCGTTATGTCTTAATAGTCTACTGTGGGAGCGCTGCCATGTCGAGCATGTGGCCCATTTTCTCAATCTGAGATCCATTGTTAGCTGACAGCTCAAAAGGAACTGGTATGTCGTGTCATAACGTACCTTGGTCTTGAGATAGCCCTCCACCTCTTGACTCCTGAACCCTCCCCGACCCTTCCAAGACAGAGGGACCATAGCCACACGCTCCCTGACCACAACCTCCCTATTAGGACCCTCAACCGCGCGAATTTTGTCCGGATTGTTGGTCAACAATCGAACCTCCGGCTGTCCAAGATCAAGCAACATAGCCGTAGCCAAACCATAGCTTCGAGCATCAGCAGGATGTCTCAACAACAAATTCGCTTCAACAGTATCAGATCCCAAATCCTGAAGGTTATAAGCCTTGAGCTTTTCGCCAAGACCAATTCCACGACCCTCTTGTCGCAGGTAAATAATAATACCGCCGGTCTTGTTACCAGGCAGACTCATCAGACGAGCTGCTTCGTCGAGTTGTTCACCACAGTCGCATCGCGCTGACCATGCTGTCTCACCGGTGTAGCACTCAGAGTGAATTCTCACCAGGGGAGGCTGATCTGACGGCTGCGGTGGCTGTTGCTCTTGAGGTGCTGCTGACTCGACACCACTGGTGGTGCGACCGGGGAACAGTCTGCCTGTGTATGCGCCACGCACCATGCGGTCCATCTCGGTCTCGCCCTCTCGAATAGCATCTAGACTCTTACTTCGGATATTGTTGCCAAACACAATAGCAAGGTGCTCCTTGTTGTCCACATTGTTGGTGTACAGATGCAGAAACATCTCTGTGCCCGCTACCGTGGGAATACGGGCACGAACAATGCACTCAACCTCCGGGAGAGTCTGGAGGAGCTTCGGTTTCTTTGATCCGCATCCTCCGGAAGGAATGGAGCTATCCACAGGAACACCGCGAAGGCCGGCAGTCGACGGTGTAGAAGTTCCGGGTGTAGAGGGAGGTGTGAATGATGGCGAGAGCAGTGAAGGCGGAGGTTCTTGGCCGATCGGCGTCTCGGGATCGGAGTGGGCGGAGACGGGAGCGGAGGCGGGAGTGGAGGGAGCGGGGGAGAGTGACAATGAGTCTATGGATTGCTCAAGGGATTGTTCGTTGTGTGAAGTAGAAGCATCTGCGGCCTCTGTCTTGGGGGAGTAGAAGGAGGGCAGAGCTGAGCTGGAGCCCGCCGGTGAGCCTGTCATGGTATCAGACGGCATGTTCTGGCTTGAGGCGGGCAAGGACGGCGCCGCGATCGGGATTTGGGGATTCGGATCTAAGTGTCGCAAACTCAGGCGCAGCAGTTCGCTAGATGCGGATCGATCGATGGGAGGTAGGGTCGAGGCTACAGAGAGCGGGAGAGAGGTAATTGGGTATACAGAGTGGTGTGTGTAGCCTGTTGTGTTGAAGCAATGGATTGAGTATAGGTAATGTAATTCTGTGTATGGCGATGGTTTGCGGAACCATGACTTGATAGGATGGTGGGGTTGCTTGAATTCAAGGGTACAAAACGGGGTTGGTCTCATTAGTCATCGGTTTCTACGACATTTCCATCGCGCGCGCCCATGACAATTCGGCCGCGGGGTTGGACCCTGATTATATCGATTATATCCGCGGTGGTGACAGTATACTTACAGATACAGGTAATGACATCAGGTCGACTATTGAAGCTGATAAAATACAATATTACTTAAGAATATGTGTGTTCCGAATCATCACTATGCTTACAATACTGGTTTGGCCTTGAGGACGGAACTTGCACGGGACATGCCTCCAGAGAACCTCGGCGAAAGCGGCCGAGGCCGGCGAGCGGGGCGCCGTTGACGGGAGTCTCTGTCAGCATTTCCAATCCACCAATGGTTCTGAGTCAGTAACCGAAGCATGCGGATAATCATCCGCTCCTCATGTGAACTCTTCCAGCTGTGCTGTCGGGTAGGGGAATTCCGCTGTATATGAGAACCAGTATGTCATTGCGAGTGGATTGACTCAAGTAATGACGTCCTTGACTTTCCAGTCTTTGACTTATTGTCATGATCAATAAACTTGGTGACCAAAGTAAAAGGTTGAGGTGAGCCCCGTTGGAATAATTGGAAGCTATTCCAACAAGTCACGCGACTCCAAAGGAATATATATAACATACAACCAGGACTGGGGAATCGTAAGAAAGAAAAACAGTAGAGATGATTTGCTAATATTTGATAAGTCATCAGTGGCATGAAGCTGTGCAATTGCTATAGATGAACCTTCTGACGGTCGAAAATAAAGAGCTTTAGGGTAAGCCAATGCCATGGCGTTGACAAACTCATGCCAAGACCACGACCGTTTACCAAGCATCTAACTAACGGTCTCCCCGCCGTTTATTACTACGATGCCCTCAGACAAACAACACAGAAGTTCACGAGACCAGCCCTCGTCATCAGCGATGAATAGTGTACTCCCTCCCACGAAGCGGCCTGTCATCAAAGAAGGGATGAAACAAGGCCATCTCGGCCCTAATGCAGGTCCAGCGTTACAGTAGGCCTAACCGCCGTGGCAGAAACTCATAGCTGTCACTCCAGAAAAGTAAGGGGATGAACCGATAGTTTCTTTGTTCTGTTTCCCCTGTTTCATGAGTGCACGAACAAACACGTAGCTAGCTGAAGCTGACAGTGACAGGGCTGGCGTCACCTCCCGGATGCACCCCTGAACACGCAGCAAACTGCCGAAGCGCTGGAGCGGTGTGATTGATCTTTAGGTTTAATAACAGGACCTTCTGGGCCGAAGTGTCATTGAAAGCTGCAGAGACAGCGAAGCAGATGATGCCGATCGCTGTGAGAGAAACATGACGTTTAAGGATAGCCCTGCCGGTCCGACTGTGCATTGGTGATCCTTTTGCACGTGGCTTGCTAATCCCCACTGGTCAATGCTGGCCCTACGCGCCTTGGAGGAACAGCTCATGTTCATACTGTACGGTTCCAAGGAAGAAAGAAGAAAAGAGTTACAAGGATAAGATGCTGACTGCACGGGTGTGCTAGAGCCTGCAGGGCCGTGGAAATGCCTCACCAGGGGGAGTTTAAGGCAAGGGCTGAGCCCGAGGGGGCTGGGAGGCTGAGAGTGTAAGCCACATCACGCCAAGGGGTCATTGAAAGGCCTCCAAATGGAAAAGAACAGAATAATGTGATGTTCCTGATCACGACCAGGTTATTCATCGATGCTTGTGAGGATCAGTTGGGGATAAGAATAGATGTCAATAAGCCACTGTATGCGGTTGAGAAAATTACTTCGAGCCCTATCTCATACGTTGTCATAGATCTGTGCCGATACCGATTCAGCCACTCGACTTTAAGTGCTGTGACATAAGAGGCATTGTGATAAATTGAAAAGTGACACATGCAAAAGCAATTACTGCAAGTTGAATCACACCGAGGCCAGTTGAAGGGATGATGTCTCAGTGGTCTTAAGCGCTGAGGCTGTCACTTTTATATGGTCACACAGATGAATTGGCAAAAGTGAAGCGAGGTAGATGGCAATGTATTGACATTTTATCAAGTATGTACATGAGAAGTGTATGTAAAACAAAAACATATCTTATTCCTTCCTGTGTCCTGTGTATCATTCCAAGAGGTTTCATATCATTCGTAGCGAGTGATACGCCCCGAGCATCTATCTGCTAGGGCGATTTTCTATTGTGGTCATCATAGCATGTAAGACATGAGACATGCGTTGTCATCTACTGAGCAGCGACCTTCTTGCCAGAGCCGTAGAGGATGTTCTCGACCTTGAGGTTGAGCTCCTTGACGGAGCCGAGACCGCTGGGGCACTCGGGCTGGTTGCTGACGGCAAGGTTGAGGTGGCACTTCTCGTTGACACCGTACTTGCAGACGGGGTCGTTGATGTTGTAGAGCACGTAGTTCTGGGCGACCCAGCTCTTGGGCTCGCTGAGGCAAGAGGCGACGTAGTTCATGGAGTTGGCGGCAGCGAGGGGGAGCTTGCCCTTGTCGAGGATGTGCTTGCACTTGGAGGCATGAACGTACTCGTAGTCCATGTCGATGCCACCACCCTCCTGGGGGTCCTTGGTGGCAGACTCGCCGAAGCCAAGGTAGTTCCAGGCATCGTAGGAGATGTCGTGAGCACCGCCGGAGGAGTCGATCTTGAGGAGATAGACGGAACGGCCCTCGTGGGAGACCTTGACGCAGATGTTGTTGCAGTCAACGGAACCGGGCCAGTAGGCAACGCGGTTGGTGTTGATCTTGCAGCCGAGAACTCCAATGCTGCTGGAGTACTGGTCATGGGGGGTGATGCTGGCAGAGCCGGAGTCACCACGGGGGAGAGGGCCGGCAGAGACCAGGGCAGCAGAAGCAGCAGCAGCGAGGATGGTGGTGAACTTGGTGAACATGTTGACGGTGTTGTAGAGAAAAAGTTATTGACTTTTTAAATACTTTGGATTGTGTTTTGTATTCTGGAGACTGGCTCGACTTGTTTATATCTCAACGCACGGCGGAGAGAGAGAATGAATGGGCAAGTTGAGAGTGGATTGTAAGGACTGATCTCAGATCAAGGTCTGGAGCGACGGCCAGCCGAGTGAATGTAGGAAGATTTTGGATAAAAGGAAGGAATCTCACAAGAGAGTGTGTGCTGAATCAAAGGAAAGATCTTGCATTAGAGGTGGATGAGACGGGAGTTTATATACATGAGATTGAGTATGAGAGCGGCTCTCCACAAGGACCTGTCAACCGGAGATACATGCTGAGATCTCGGGGAATCAAACATTTCAATTTTGCAAAGGGAGAGACTAGCCAGGGTGTGTGCATGTATGTGTCTAGGAGACAAAGGGCTGCGTGTACATGCATCGAGGCGAAACAGCTTAGACGTGGCCTAGCAAGAGGGAAAAAGTGACATCTGGAGTTGAAGTTTATGGAGGAGTGGAACTCGGGTGCAAGCATTAATTAGACCAGACCCATCAGGTCCCCAGAGTCAGAGTCAGTTAGTGAGAGGAAACAAACGGGGGACATGATTCGCGAGGTCAGAACATGGGGGCAAGTTCACTAGCCAAGAGACCACTCTCTTGTGAAGGTCAAGTTTTTAATTGTCTCCGCCCGGCAGGCTGCCGATAGAGGACGGACAGGAGAACAAGTGTGGTAGACCCATGAGCAGCCAGTGAGTGGCCGGGTGTCTCCTGGTAGTGTTCCGGAAAATGTCTCGGTGGATGAAGTCTTAGGGCACGGTGTGTTAGTCAAGGACCCGGCACAGCGGCAGATGCACACACTCAAAGAGTTTGAGGTGTCGGGCCATGGCCTCTGACTGGTTTTGTGCCTGGCACGATGCCACTCTGTACCTGACCCTTCCTTGGCCGCTCCCCTTGTTCTTGTTCTTGTGCCTGAGCAACCCATGTCAGTGCATTCGAGCCTCAGGAAAAGAAACGGAAAACCTCTATCAATTGTCGTATGGACTCTCAGCCTCAGGCACAGCAATCGATCGATCAATCAATCGCATGACTTCTTTGAGTCGTGCCGATATACAAGTACATACAAAATCTAGAATAAAGTGTGAGTGGATTAATGTAGCAGTGCAGTTTTATTCGCGCGCTCCGTTTTCTCAGGCTATAGGTGCAGGTGAATGAATAGCTACTAAGACGGAGCAGAAAACGGAGCGAAAACTCTGCAGGCCCACGATACGTGCAGCATGCTTCGCGCCACGATCGAGACTCTCAACTTGTGTGCCTGATACTAAGAAATGTCTGCCTGACAACTCAACGCCAACACTGTGATTGTGATACTGTACAGATGCAGGCACCGTCCAAAATGGTCGCGCTACACAGCAGCACCAAGAAATGCCAAATGCCTCAGGTTTCCCAGACGGTGGATCAGCTGAAAACTCATCCAACCAACAGCGCAATCTAGGACTTGTCAAAAGTACCATTCTACGGAGTACAGTGCCTTGGAACCGGAGCTGGTGAAGATCGTGATTGCCAAGCATTGAGCAGTCAATGCCACAGACGGCACGCAGCGGGAAGACAATAAGCTTGTTTCCTTCATTCTTCGTGTTTGTGGAGGAAACATGCCAAACATTCATCTATTTTCTTAATTAATTGCCGATCATGCCAATAGATCTGGGCATCTATTGACGGGAGCCCACCTGTCAGCTTCTGTGATGGAGGGATTCACAAGAAACACCAAACATTGAGGGCTTGACCACGTCACAGTAAGACAAGGTAATTTGACCCGCGTTCTTGTACTGTACTGTACTGTACTGTACTGTTGGCCTGGCCTGGCCTCTCAAGTCAAGTCAGCGTGAGGCCATAACTACCGCTTCATCAACCGCTCTGTTTCCAAGGCACACGACGAATCATAGACAATCATCTTGCGCTCGTCATCTTGGTCTTATTCCTGCGAGTTTTGCTTGTGCAATTGGCCGAACCACTAAGCCAAGGCTCCTTGATCACTCTCTCCAAGAAATACTGTGCCCGTTTCTGTCCATCTTTCATACTGTGTGCACCTTTTTTCCACAATTTCAGCACAAACTGTGTCTGTCTTGCCTTGTGGTTGTGGAGTTTTTGGTGATGGGGCCCATACAAGGTTTACTTTTTTCTCTTAGAAGAAGCACTTTATTAGCAGCTTTCCAGATTTTCGGGCTTTTTCTCGCCCGGCTTTAACAGAAGAGCCCACTCACACAGTTCCGCACCCACGCGAATCCAGAAAAGTATGTATTGCGCGGAATAAAGAGCAAAGCTCGCGACTTGAACGCCATTGGCTCGAGAACTTGTGGCTGAAGCTTGTAGAGCGGACCGCCTTTGACTGCGGTAGAGGCACCAGCAACCACATGGCACTTGACAGTTCCCATTCATCTTTGACTTTCTCTTTGACTCGAAGAGAAAAAGCCTCTGATTCAAAGCCTGGAACTCTGCGGCTTTGTTAACCAGAATAGAAAGCTGTTTCCGACCGGCATTCACCACACCATCATAACTGATACAACCGTTTATGACATATTCCACGTTTCTTTCGCCTCTTCCATGCTTCTGGTCGCCGTTCTAGAAAGTGAATCTCGGTTAAGATAGAGTTCTAAACGCTCTACCAGCCTCCGAGTTACCTGTCCGCCGGTTCTGGCCGACCTTGTACATAATCACATTCTTCCATTATGTACGCCTCGTAGAACCGTCACAAGCGCCGTCCAGCACGCCGTCAATGCTAGGTTATGGACGGTTGTCCGGCCGTTCAACAATACAAGCTTCGCCTTGTAGTGTCTTCTCCACTTGATCGTCTGAATAGACCCTGGATAGCTTTTGAGTCAGGCATGTACTTGTTGAGCGAGAATGAATGCATTGCTGTGATTCGGTCGCATTGTGCTTTACATGGTGGCTGCAAACATTGAGGTGGACTCTCAACACATGGTTTACCTTCCAGCTTGGTCTATGGTGTTAGTTTCTCCGGTCGTGTGTCGGCTCCTTTGACATTCCTTCTTCATCAAAGTCAGGCGATTCATGGTATCAATGGCTTTCGTTAAAATCTAGAGCTTTTGCTGTTCCGATAACGCACAGGATGCTGAGTTCTTGTCGGCCCGGGCATATCGCTGCTTGTTTGTGTCGTTCTCTTCCCTCTAAGTCATGGCCCTCGAGGTTTGTCTTTTGAGCGCAGATGAACAAGACTTCCCTAGATCTTTCTACCGAACAGTCTTGGGCTTCAATACCTGGGGTATTGTGGAATTGGCCCACGTTCGTATTCTCCGGCGTTTGAGGGGGCCGTTCCGACGCACATTGGGAACTCCTGTATATCACCCCCACTCACGATCATCTGGGGAAATACGAACTATTTATCTCCTATGCAAGATTGACAGTTCGCTGTGGGCCGCAAGCAGACTGAGTCTTTGACATATCGATCGCATATGAGTGCAGCCACCTGCTTGACACTGGAGACTTCCAGGTCGCAATGCCTCCGTGATCGGTCTTCTGCTAGATAACTTGAGATTATGTGAGGGCAGATCTTGTGATGTTGACCTGAATATCCTGAGGAAGACCTTACTCGCTCGATTGCCGTGTGTGCTCTCATTGTTAGACTAGACGGACGACCGGCAAGTTGATCCCTCGACAGTCAACTCTCAAACCATCGTAGTGGTTGTTGAAGTCTTGGGTATCCACCAGGTATCTTACTTTGCCGAGACCGTATGTTTGCCAGACTGAACTGTCTGTTCTCATCTGCGGTATTTTGTTCCAGAGATGCAAAGGTTTGAGTTACTCGTTAATTATGTGCATCAGGCTAGCGTCTATTGTTGTCAATCAGCCCGGTGGATTACCCAACAAACAGAACTCCAATAGCCAATAGCACTTCCGATCTCCCAATTTCACACGCGATAGGAAACATGACCAGAGGAGTAGTCTGCAGAGTCTGTAGCCATAGATTAAATCAGCTAGCACGTGAAATAAGAGTGATAGTGGGCTTTGAGTGCAGAATGAGGAGAAAAATAGATGCTGTAGGGTAGGCAGTGAAGATTTGTAGTCAATGTGAAGACGGTGAAGCCCCACCAAGCTCGGTGAGTTCGCTGAGCCTCCACGATAAGATAAGCCAGAAATTTAATTTTTTCGAGTCTCTTCGGCTTCTTCAATACCATTCGACCGCGATAGCTTCGCAAACAGGCCCGACGACAACAATGGCGCCAATCGACCACGCCGCCGCCAAGGCTGAGAAGAAGGCGAAAAAGGAGAAGAAGCGAGCCCGAGAAGAAGATGCAGCTGCCGACACAGAGCGAAAGCATAAAAAGTCAAAGAGCGTCGCTGCCGTAGAAGCACCTGAGGCAACCAGCGATTTGAAGGCTGAGAAGAAAAAGAAGAAGAGCAAGAAGGATAAACATGTCGAAGATGCTGCCGTGCAACCAGAGACAGAAGCTCCTGCTGTAGAGGATAAGCCGGAGAAGAAACATAAGAAGAAGAAGCATCACGAAAAGGAAGTTGCCGTCACAGAAGAGGTCGACACCCCGGTTGCAGTGGATAGCGAGAAGAAGAAGAAGAGCAAGAAGAAGCAAAAGGAAGCTGAAGCGATAGAAATTGCAGAGAGACCCAAAAAGTCCAAGAAGGACGAGACCGCTGTCGAGCCAGAGGAAGATGCTTCACCCGCCGACCCTGACGCCATGGAGATTGACATGCCTCCCCCCGCCAAACCCTCAAAGTCCAGCAGCAACATTTATCAACCACCCGATATCCCTGCGAACCCTCAATTCCCCTTCTTCACACAGACCGTGTCACTCTACGAGCCTCTCTTCCCCATCGGCTGGGCGCAGCCCGTCACAAACTGCCAACAGCAGCACCTCTCACATCTCCGAAACAAGTACGTGCCTTCGCTGCGCGGTGTTCTCCTCGATTACAAGAATGTTGCTTTTGGCGAAAACCCTGGACGAAAGGGTGCGGCTACGGATGACGAGTCGCCGGCGACTGTCATGGCCAAGGACGAGTCTGCTGTTGGCTTTGGCTGGATCACCGCTGATGTTGATCTTTTCGTGCCGAGTCGCGGTGCTTGGATGGAGGGCAGTGTTAACTTGCAAACTGAAGGACACATTGGTGTTGTTTGCTTTGGCAAGTTCAACGCTTCAATTGAGGCTCGTCGACTTCCTCCCGACTGGAAGTGGGTTCCCAACGAATCCCCCGAGGCCCAAGGCTTCGAGGAGACCGCTTCAGTCATCACTGCCGACGATCACGGTGTAGTTCGTCAAATCCACAGCACCGGTTTCTGGGCCGACGGCAACGGCGACAAGGTTAAGGGCAAGATTCGCTTCCGGATACGTAACTTCGACGTCGGCACCAGCGGTGAAACCAGCTATCTCAGCTTGGAGGGCACAATGCTAGACAAGGCCGGCGAGAAGGCCGTTGTAGCTGAAGAGGCAGAGACGGCCAAGATGCGAAAGGGCAAGAAAGGTGGCCAGCGTGTTCAGAGAAGACGTATTCCCGAGTTCAGCATGACTCGCTTCGCTGTAGAGGGAGAGGAGACGGAGGATAACGAGGCAGAGAAGCGCGAGGTGTTGGCGCTGCCCGAGGATCTATAAGAAGAGAAAAGCATGGGACTACAGGGAGCCAGGAGTTGTGTGATACCTCGATTTAATGATGAACACTGTTACCAAAAAGTTTGCGCTAATGCTAAAAGATCGCTGCCTTTGTCGTTACAAAGGATATCTGCCCAGTACTTATATATACAAAAACGATCAATCCTTAACGCCGAATATGTGATACATAAAGACTGCTCAAGCGGCAGCCTTGACCATAGGCTCCCATGGTCGAGCCAGGTTCCAGAGATATACTTCTCCGACGGGCTCTTCGCCTAAAGCCTTGACGAGGATGTGTTGAAAAAGAGGGACGTTGGAGAACAATGGCGCAACGGGAGAGATTGATCCCCGATCCCAACCTGGAGAAAGACCATGCGCCCACGAAGGCTGTCGGAGGAAATCCTCAACTTTGTCGTGATATGCGTCCCAATCGTCAGAATGATCATTCACGACGACCTGAAATCTCACGCCCTGAATATCAACCGTGATGCGCTGCACCATACTCGGAAACCCAGCCTCAGCACCCGAGCTCAAAATCCAGGTATAATCTGTCTGATCCCCATTACTCTCCCAATCATACCAAACCTGCGTTCCCATCTCAGAAAAGTCATTGAGAACAAGACGGCCTTCCGCATCAAAACTCAGCTCGCAGTGTCGTGCGTCAATACCTGGCAGCGAAGGAAGCACAATATCGCATGCTGAGGGGTCAGAACCGAGAACGAAAGAACCAGGGCGTTTGGGGGCTTTGTCGAAAGATAGTTTGATGGCGCGAGAGGGACGGCTACCCAGGAGGTTTGGGAGGCGAGAGAGCAGGGTTGGGGATGAGGTTGTTTGCACGGCGCGGGAGATGTTGGAGGGCAGATGGGTTGTTTTGTCAGCGAGTGAGTTACGGGCTGTGGGGACTAGCCAGGCGATGATGTCGGACATGGTGATTATACAGAGATTGAAGAGAGAGAATGTGGTGTTGTAGAGAGGGTATATAGTGAGTTGACCAAAGATGGTGTTGATGGTGGTGGTAGTATGTCTGGTATAACAAGGCTCAAACGAGAGAAGCCAAATACTCAAAAATGATATAAATGATTCGGTTGTAATAGAATAAGAGAAGAAAGCACGCTGAAAATAGACTGTCGAGTTAATCTTGGTGGTGTTGACCTACGGTTTATATCTCAAGTCAACACCTCACCCAGCGCCGTTGCGCCGACAACCACTGGCCAGCGATGCACCGCGCCGAACGCGACGCGAATACCACGAGAGGCTCAGATAGAAAAATAGTCGAAAACACTTGTTTCAATCTGCTAGGCTGCTCTGTGTTGTGGTGTTTGAGCGTGGGCTAACGAGAGCCAATCATTTCTGGGGTCCCTGGAGATGGGGTTGTTATGAGCCACTGGACGAGGACACTGGGGAAATGGATGAGGGAGGGAAGGCAAAAGACATTTGAGTCAACGTTCATGCTCTTGGAAAGTTTGGGTGAGGGGATCTGAGGTGTTGTTTGAAGTGGTAGGTTGGGATATGCTTAGTTGAATGGTCGTCGAGTTGGACCCTGCATGCATTTGACTGACTCATATAGTGTTTTGTTTCATAGAATATGTTATTGAGATTTTATCTCGAATAGAAACTCATGACTTGTATGAGATCCGTCCCTGAAGAGAAGCTTGGCTTTGTATCGAGGCATGCTGTAACTTGTTCCACACCAACTAGGCAAGCATCGACTCTCGGAGTCTACGTTACTCGACAAGAACAGCCACACCTTGATACGAAAAAGGAGAAGGAGGTTATTTTGAGACCGGATACGGGCGGCTACGTTTCTCTCTTGGCTACGTATTGACTGAAGATGGGGATGTCCTGAGGCACGATCCTCGACCTGACAACCTTAGGGCAACAACAGGAACAGTGAATGTGAGTCATTATCCTAAGTACAGCTACGATAATATATCGTCTGATTATCTGCCACTTACATCCCCAAGTACTCAAGCTTTGTTCCTTTGTGACATATTGTTCAGTTGACACTCGGTGATGGTGTGCGCAAAAGAGAGACTATCAGGATCTGACAGCCGAGAAGGATAGAGGAATTGGAATATATACAAGAAAGCAAACTTGTAAAATAATTCTCTAGACTCTTGCAACAGTCGTTGGTCTTGATATGCTTATAGGATTGCTTGTGCTTGGTATAACATCGTTTTATACACCTATCTCCGCCTTGTTTGTCAGCTACAGGTAGACTTACCTGTACCTAGGTAGGTATGTTTATAGTTATTTTCTGTTTCCAACCCTCAAATGGGAATGGATGTGAGGTGTTCTCCGTCTTTTGGCACTGTGAGACAGCTGCCAGACAGCTTACTTAGGTGGTTCACTGCCACTTGCCAATCTCTGCCCCAAAAGTCGTTTACAATTTTCCCTTTTTCAATTCCTTGTCTCATCTTCCTTCTCATTGTCAACCTCCAAGATGGATGAACACGACGACCATGCAATCTCTCTCAGCATGGCACAAGCAGTTGAGGCCGACGCAGAGTTGATTGCCGCACTCATTCGTGAGGATGAACAGGCGAGACGAGACTACGAATTCGCCATGCAGCTGGACGAGGACTCAGATGCTACTCCCGAAACAGGTGGCGATGTTAATCATGGTGGGCTTGATGACGAAACTTATCGTACACTGCACGCTTTCAACGTTGCTGTTCAGACAACAGAGAGCACTGAAGCTGAGACGGAACTCGGGCCCGAAGAAACTCATGATGCCATGAGCGTTGGTGAAAAAGACGAGACAGGTGATGAGAACAACCGCACAGCTTCTCAAGAGGACGCCCCTCAAATGGATGAAGACGAGATCCAGGCAGGAGAAATCCAAACCCACGAAACCCAGGAAAAGCGAGATGCCGACGAGCACCCAGGAACCGCGTAGGCCGCGTCCTCCGCTCCCTCCGAGCCACATGTCGAAATGAAGGAGTGTCTCTACTGTAGCAACGAGCTCCCCAAAGATGAAATTTACGAAGCACCCT
Source organism: Fusarium nisikadoi (assembly GCA_013623555.1). Classification (NCBI taxonomy): domain Eukaryota; kingdom Fungi; phylum Ascomycota; class Sordariomycetes; order Hypocreales; family Nectriaceae; genus Fusarium; species Fusarium nisikadoi. The sequence goes on from JABFFB010000040.1 coordinate 340,954, forward strand.
GCTCCCACGGAATGTGCCAGCCATGTCTCATTAGAAGCGTCCAAAAAGCGATCAAAGACGAGTCTATCTTCCCGCCAAAATGCTGCGGACAGGCTATTCCTGTGAACAACACAAATGCATTCATCACCGAGGAATTGTTGACCGAGTATGACAACAAACGGGAAGAATTCGGAACAACCAACCGCACATACTGCAGCGACAAGACATGCTCTGCATTTATACCTACCCGGTTCATCGAAGCTGGCATTGCCGGTTGCACTCGCTGCGAGAAGAGGACGTGCCTCAATTGTTTGAGCGAGTCACACGAGGGTACATGTACTGACGATCCTGAATCACAACGAGTTATTCGCTTGGCCGAGGAAAATGGATGGCGACGTTGTCAACAATGCAAGAACATGGTCGAACTGGAATACGGCTGCTTTCATTTGTAAGTGACTCAAACATTCTCTCATTCATCTTTTGTTCCGTGCGTCATCTGACCATTGTGTTGATATAGCATGTCGCTGCGACTACCAATTCTGTTATCTCTGCGGCGAGCTGTGGAAAACCTGCAACTGCCCTCAATGGAACGAGGAACAACTCATAGCACAAGCAGCAGCACAATTAGCGCGGCCCGTCCAGCCCATTGTATGTCATCATGGAGACTACGTTTGGTTTTTCCGTGAGCGCCGTCAGGTATTATGCCCAGATTGTTGGGAATGGACGCGGCAATACATTATGTGTTGCCCAGAATGTGAACTCGAGATTTGCCTTCCATGTCTCTTGACTCGCCGACACCAGTTGTGAATCCGACATGGAAGTCAGTTTAGCTCTTTAGCTTCCTCGGATCTCTCCTCCACTCATATCAGGATTGGTGGGGTTTGTTAGTCACTTGGAGGGGCTTCCATACAAACACTAACATTGACGCCATCACGTTGCTGGAGAGCATCATTCGCAAATAAAGGCATTGCCTCCGATAGCGGTATTTCCGATAAGTATTTATTGTAACGATGTAAATCCAAGAACAAAATAATAGAAACTGCCATCTCTAGAAGAATACCAAACACTCAGCCAAACGGCCTTGTATCACCATCTTTTCAATTGTCTCACAGGAGTGCACTTACATTCATTGGCGCCTTTAACAGCTCATCAATATGAGACCCCCAGCTTGGATACAGCCAGTGCTGTTAGCAAGCTCCCTATTGACTCAAAATACCAACGCGTTATTCAACTACGAATCAGAAGACCAAGTTGTGCTGTCACCCAACAATGACGCTGCACAGAGCAAGCCAAAGACCAACATTGGTGGGAAGAAGAACATTGTTTTCATCCTCACAGACGATCAAGACGCTGTGCTAGACTCAGTCTCGTACATGCCCAAGCTCAAAGAGCATATCATTGACAAGGGTACATCATTCGTCAACCACTTCACCACCACGGCAATCTGCTGTCCATCTCGTGTTGCACTATGGACGGGGAAGCAACCCCATAACACTAATGTAACGGACGTAAATCCTCCATATGGTAAGTTGAACCATTCAGTAATATTTATTAAGACGCTGATCGAAAAGGTGGCTTCCCCAAGTTCGTCTCACAGGGACTGAACGAGAACTACTTGCCTGTATGGCTGAAAGAAGCTGGCTACAACACTTACTACACCGGCAAGCTCTTCAACGCTCATACCATACACAACTACAACTCTCCTTATCCTGCAGGATGGACAGGAACAAACTTTCTACTTGACCCGGGTACATATGACTACCTGAATCCGATCTACCAGCACAACCAGGAGCCGCCAGTTCAACACAAAGGCGTTCACACTTCAGACTTGATTTCAAAGTATGCGCATGATTTGTTGGAAGAGGCCATTGATTCCGAGAACCCGTTCTTTGTGGCCATTGCACCTGTTGCGCCGCACTCAAACGTTAACCTGAGACGGCAACCTGGAAACCCGACTGCTCCTCTTATGACTATCCCCATTCCTCTTGAGAGACACTCTCACCTCTTCGAAGGGGTCAAAGTCCCGAGAACGGAAAACTTTAACCCAGACTCGGTGCGTATTACTAAGACTTGGAATCGAGCGAATGCTGATGGTGTAATAGCCTAGTGGTGTGAGCTGGATTCACAAACTCGCCCAGCTCAATGGCTCATCAGTCTCATACCTCGATGACTTCTACCGCGCTCGTCTCCAGGCTCTCCAAGGTGTTGATGAGATTATAGAGCAAGTAGCCAAGCAGCTTGAAGATGCTGGCATACTTGACGAGACATACATCATCTACAGTTCTGACAATGGGTATCATCTGGGTCAGCACCGACTGCCCCCTGGCAAGGAGTGTGGCTTTGACGAAGATATCCGCGTGCCTCTCTTCATCAGGGGCCCAGGCGTGTCCTACGGATCCATTGAGAATGCCGTGACTACACATATCGACCTCGCCCCTACGATTCTCAGACTTGCAGGTGCGGATCTTCGCAGCGACTTTGATGGAACTCCTATCCCGGTATTACCCACCGAGGAGAACAAGCGACACGAGCACGTAGCAGTCGAGTACTGGGGCGGTGCTATCGCTGAAGGCGAGATTGGCGGTTTTGGTATGTTAAGTCGACCATGAATGTTGTGCTCAGTTTGCTGACCGTGTGCTACAGATGGTAAAGGCCAGATCTTTGCACAGAATAATACGTACAAGGGCGTGAGGATAGTGCATGAGGAATACAATCTTTACTACTCGGCTTGGTGTAACAATGAGCACGAACTCTACGACCTCAAGGTATGTTGTCCCAATGGATCTTGATCAGCATGATACTCATATTGTTTAGACGGATCCGGGACAGTTGAACAACCTATTTCCTCATGACGACGCAAAGGCCAGCGCTACACTCCTGGGAACCACTACCGGACAGGTTCTCAATCGCCTGGATGCTCTGATGCTCGTATTAAAGTCTTGCAAAGGCAACACTTGCATTGAACCGTGGAAGATCCTCCATCCAGAGGGTGGCGTGACGAGCTTGAAGGATGCACTTCACGCAAAGTTTAACGCATTCTATAAGGAGCAGGTAAAGGTTCGGTTCGATCGTTGTGAGTACGGATACTTGATTGATGCTGAGGGACCCCAAGTCGGGTATGAGTATCGTGAGGGCTTGGAGTGGCATCATTGGACTTGAGGGCTGTCTCGTGATCATGACAGCATTATTAGTAGTCCATAAAACACTGACTGTAGCATCTGGTGTTGCTTAAAATAAAGCCAAGAACACATGTAGGGGCATGTATAATGAGATTTGTTCTCGATAATAACTGGCGTGATTAATGAGTAACAGATCAGAGTCGGCCTTCATCGGCATTCGCTACAGCATCAATGCTTTACCAACTTAAGAGTGGAGTACTGGGTTATGGCCTTGTGATGTCTTTGAGCTTCGTCAAGCTGGGCATGTGCTGATATCGTGTTGTTCTTACGTGATGAAGAGCACGAGGTCCCAAGCTTGCTTTCCCTCAGCACGCTTAAGCAGTTTGTGATGAGGAATATTAAACGGGCTTAATCTAAGGTGAGCGGACGGTGCTTTTGGTAGGTCTACCGAAGCACAGTTCAGTCTCCCATGGTAGCTTTCAGAAGTCTGATCATTTTGATGGGCCTGAGATCCTTGCCGTGTCGCGAACTGTAAGTCAAAGCGTCGGTCGACAGAACTGTCTGTGATAAAGTGCCAGATGCCAATGTGTTGGTTGGCCAGAGTCAAAAGATCGGGACCTCAACCTGGAGTGCCCGGCACAGAAAACAAGAGTTCAGAAAGATGAAGAAGAACTATCTCGCAGATTAAATGTTCGTCTCTTCACCTAGATGCAGACCGGGTGCCGATAGTGGCCCGGCCCCACTATCTCCGGCACGGAAGAGGTTGAAGTTGTGATCATCTCAGGCTCGCAACGAAGGCTACGAGATGAAAGGCAGAACTATATTAGGAACACAATTAACTAGAAAGCTCAAATAGTGTCTTCGTCGAATTAATGCTGTAGCAGGTGAAGTGGTGATTTGAAGTCGGCGTGGTAATTCACGAGTGCTCATTGGACAGAAACCCATTTCTGCCGGAAATACAAGGCACAAACCGACTCTTCCGACCTTGAACCGAACGAGCATCTCACGACAGCTCTGCCAATCCAAGACAACCTCACATCTCGAAGTCCAATTGATCAGCAACCATGGCTTCCGACGCAATCACCGAGCCGCGGCGTACGTACCGACCCGATAATTGATACACGAGCGACTTTTCCCTACCGAATATCGACCGCTGACTTGCTGAGCAGAAGCGACCCGCGAGGAGATGCGCGATGCCAAACTCCCTCTGGCCTACCGAGACAGCTGCGCTCACCTTTTGATTCCTCTCAACAAGTGCCGACGGGATACGTGGTATGCCCCCTGGAAGTGCTCGGTAAGTCAATTACCTTTTTCCAGAGCTTGAGCCCAAGAAAGCCCAAGTCCGCGGCTACACCGAGCTCAGCCCAGCCAAGCTTCAGCCCAGCAAAAAGCCGATCATTACCGAGATGCCAATGCCAATACCAATATCAATAAAACACCATGCTTACGCTAGAGGGATTGACTAGGATGAGCGACATAGCTACGAGAAGTGCCAGTACGTCGAATTCAAGAAGCGAGTCGCCAAGATGGACGAGTTGAGGGAGTCAAAGGGAGGTGCACGAAGCAACTAGAGGATCAGACAAATGTTCCCGGGTATAGGGCCGGGCCGGAACTGTACATTTTTACAAACAAGCCAAGCCAATGCGTTTGACAAAGAAAACCGGAATAGAAAGAGGCATTCCACCTGAAATGAAACGCAATCGAGCAAGACGAACGAGCAAGACGAAATTGTGAAATGATGGCGGAGCCTGCATGGCGTGAACAACTGGAATCTATGGGCTAATGAAATTAGGCAAGCGAGGAGGTTTGGGCAGAGCCTCATGAGATGCTGATGCGCACTTCCACGGCATAAGAGAGGGACCGGCAAAGAGTGGAGGAACAGTGGGACTTGAGAGTTGAATAGTGACAGGAATAAGAGCACGACTTGCAATGTTGCAGGACATCGTGGCGGAAATACCCTGTCTGGACCGGCACAAGACGACAAATACGCCGACGTGGTGCTGTGCCGGTTCCAAGAGGTCCAAGGGTGAGAATTATATAACGAGGCCGTGAGCCACCGAGAGACTGTGAAGTTGAGTTGGAGATTATCAGGCAAGTTGAGCTGTGGTGTTTTCCATGATTTTCTCCCGTATGTTGTTGCCTGGATATCACCAACTTTTTTGTTCTTCAGTGCGATGACTATCTATCGGCAGTTGGTTTCCGCAGAGCCTCAACACCAACATTATCTATCGTCGCTCTTATCGATTGCTGATCGACAGCTTGAGCCTTGACCATGGCTTCGAGAGTCACGATAAGATATGGACGACTTTTGCTGCTGTGTTTAGCCACATGATGGCTGAGGCATGGTGAAACTGATGATCAACACGAACACCGGAATTCGTCGGCTCAAGAAAGACACACGGGGATGGCACAGCTCCTTTTCCCTTCACCTTGCACGCGATAGGACAGATGACGATGAGTCGTGGAGCTTATTGCGAGTGGCATGGTCCCAACGCATCACGAGTCAGATCATGTTCACTTCAGCCTCACAGGCGCAAGTTCAGGGAGGCTCATGCCCTGAAAAGAGCCGCATGCAGGCAGTTCTAGCAAAGTTTTACGCTATGCAAGGTCCCACTCGCCCCAAAGCCAGTCAGTCAGCGGGTGGCTTGGCGGCAAATCCACTTAAGCATCCGAAGATCCTGGCAATGGAACCACATTCAACGTGATTTCCTTTAGATGAGATCCACTACCGATCCATCAAAGATTCAGGCAAGCAAACCTTGTGTCAACGACGATCCACTACCGACCGGTTTGGCTCGGGACTTATCACTATCATCAACCGGCCCGGTTGCGGTTGTGAGCATCGACTCGGCCGGCTGTGGATATATATCCCAGGCTCGCGTCTTGGGTTTACTGCCAAGACTACCACTACGGAGTCTCCGGTGACTTCACGACAACACAATTGGATCACCATACGTTACGTGGAACCACTATTTGATTTCTCTTATATAACAGTTTCTAACAAACGCTGACTGAAAATAACATGACACACATGTACAGGGATGACAGAATTCAGGACACGCCAACGTAATGCTCTTGCAAAGGGCGAAAGAATGATTCCCGCTGTCTAAACGAAAAAATAATTGGATACGTACTTTACTTCATACACGAGTCCGAGGCCTGCTCAGAAGAGGGCATTGCTTCCGCAGTCGAAGACGCCCTGGATAGAACTGGAGTCATTGGCAAACAGGTCCAACAGCTCCGTGATTGATGACCACAGTCCAGCCGCGTTCATAAAGATGGAAATGGCGATGAGGAATGCGTTGACGCAGGTCAACAGGATCTTGGTGGGGCTGGCAAACATCTGGTGCCAGTTCATGTGGAACCAGAATACGGCGCTGAAGCCGAATGTGAACCACGAGATGGTAGTCGCCGAGGCAATAGACAGGATAGAGTCGAACACGGGGATGGCGTTGGAGAGGATGAAGCAGAGAGCCCAGAAGACGGTCACGATGGTCATCCAGATGGACCAAGAGCGAACATTGTTGGCAGTCATCTCGCTCTGGAGCTTGAAGTGCTTCATCACCTGGACGTACACATACTTGATTCCGGTGTGGCCAAAGGCGAGTCCGGTGGACAGAACAGCGGGGAGGACAATGCCGTAGGCGATCTTGGCAATGTTCTCTGAAGCCGAGCCGAGGGCAGGCGAGACAGTATACTCACCAGCCAGGCAGTAGATGGCAATAGCCACGATAACGTAGAAGGTGATGGACACAACCTCCAACCAGGCAAGGGCAAAGCCAAAGTCCTTGACAGGGTCGATCATCTCAGCCATGTAAGTAACGAAGTTGATGTTGCCAGAGTAAGCGTAGCAGATCTTGAGGCATGCGTTGAGGCCAGAGCGGAAGTCGGGGTTCGCAACGACCTTGATCTCCTTCTTCCAGCCGGCGGGCGCAGCGCTGGGGTTCTTGACTCCGAGGGAGATCATAACCAGCACCGCGGCGGCGATGACGGAGACCATGCAGGGGATACCGGACTGCGAGACGAACTTGGAGGTTCGGGGCGCGCAGAGGACCCAGCAGCAGAGACAGCCGACGCCGATGAAGCCCACAGTGCAGATGGAGTGGCTGGAGATGGTGTTGAAGGCGATGGAGAGCGTGACACTCGCCGAAGCAGCTGTCATGATCACCTGGACCAACAGACCAATTCCAGAGGCGATAGCAAGAGGACGACCGCCAACAACACGGGTCATGTCAACGACGTTCAACACATGAGTATGTCTTCCAAAGAACTGCTTCAGCACAAAAGCAGTATACCACGACAAAAGACCAATGCCGATGATGGCAATTAGACCGGGAATGATACCCATTGTCTTGAGGACACTGGGTAACGACAGAACACCGAGACCGACTTGGTTGGTAAGTAGAGCAAAGGTGGTGTCCCATTTTGTCATGTTGCGGAAGTTCTTGGAGCCCTCGCCGCCGCCGAAGCCATTGTCTACGACGGGGACGTTGTGGGCGGAGTGAAGATCTACGTCGTGGCCCTTTTCATGGTCGAGGGGTACTTTTTCTTTGCTGTTGGTCTTGCTGGAGTCGTGGCCTTGGTCTGAAGGGTAGATGTCGTTGTGGGCGTCTTGAGGATATGTAGGCATGATGGCGGTTGTGTGTGAGTATATGTGAGTATGTGGATATAGGTACTCCGTATATATAAGTATATTAAATAGACTTTGCTTGCTTGCTTAGGCAGTACACATGAGTTATGATATATGATGGGTATACGAGATGGATGAGGAGGATGGGGAGGATGAAGTGCAAGTTGAGTACAGAGATGGAAGAGGAATATATAAGATACTGAGTTAGCAAGGAATCCAAGAAGCTAAGCGTACAGGTAGGTCGGACAATAGCTCGGAATTCCCTCATCAAGCTCCGCGTAGAGAATGGATTCTGGCCGTGCTTTGCTTGGTATTTGGGGGGGTTCCACCAAGATAGGACTTGTAGTCGGCGAAAGGGCAGCCTTGGATTTCTGGGGAGACCCTCTTTCTTTCGCTGTACCTGTCTACGGAGTAGTGCATCAGTCCGTTGGGGGCAAACCCGTGCCTTGTTCTTCTTTTTCATACCTAACTTTAGACTATGAGGTAACAAGTCAGCTGTGATGATCATTCCGTCCCTCGAATCTCCCCATCTGTGGATTCTCTCTCGTGAGGAGCAACTCTACTCTACACTTGAATACCTACTGCACCGTAGAGTAGATGCAGGACCCTGGGACTCCACGTTCAGTGAGGGATTACATGGGGTATTACTGATTCGAATTGGGCGTTTCTGTTAGGTATTCGCATGGTGCAATTGATGGAGTAAAAGCTGGGGACATGGGAAAGGGATCAGAGTGGTGGAAACGCGCTAGAAGGCCGTCATGTTACGTACGTGACAATCCAATCCAATCCAAGCCGATTAGCAGCAACAAGACTGGACCGGATTGCCCGTCGTTTTGGGGCTATAAATCCGGGCCGTTAGTACTGTAATGACTGATCTGCAGAGCGTTGGAGTCTGCGATGGATAGAGCTGTTGTCATCACTCGGTAGTTATAGGGTTCTATCATGAATGATCTTCATCATGGCATCCAAGATGATACTTTATGATGTCTGCACTCTACTGCAATGTATGTCTTGTCAGGATTTGGTTCTTCTCATGAGTGTATCGAGGTATTGCTTGCTTGTTGTCCGCCTCTTGAATTGTGGTTCCAATAAGCTTGGCTACACTCATCCGAAAAAGGCAATTATGCTACAAGTTACCTAGTTTCAAAACTTTTTCTTCCTCACTTGAATTCGAGGCTGACGGGCACGTTACCGAGAGAGGGTTAAATCCGCTGCATGGACCCGACGTGGGGATTCCCTTCCTGGCCTCTTTTTTTTCCATAGCAATATTGTAGTGCTTTGCTAATATGTCTGATGTTTTAATGATCATGCCATTCGCTGCGGACCAAGTTGAAGGGGCATGGGTTTGGGTTCTTGTGTTTCTGTCATGATGTGAGAAATGCTGCTGTTGAGTGTTTGCCACGCCAAGAATTGGGGCTTGGAGGTGCGGAACAAGGGGACGGAATGTCTTGTTTTGGGGGATTTTGGAGAGAATTTTGGAGATGCATTCAGGTTTACAGGGGGTAATGTCCACTGAAGAGGCCCTATAACTGTATTTTCTCTCCTGGAGAAGCAGTCATTGTTCAGTGAACATGTACATACTAGACTAACTCAGTATACTCAGTAATGTCATCTCGAGTCAACGAAAACAAGTTCTGCTAAGGAATAAGCTTATTACAATGTCATGCAAGAGTCAGTCACTGCGGCTTACAGTATCCTCAGCGCGGGAAATAACCCCAAGCATCCCTGTCCTTCATGTCGTCATCCCTAATCCCTGGCCACGCACCTCTTCTTTTTTGCCTCAGGGGTTCGTTCGGCATCCTGCACGCACGCACTGCAAGCAAAGCAAAAGGCCTTCTAGTCGAGTTCTAGAAGATATGGGCGTGGGGTGTTCCGTGATACGATATTCGGTCTGCGTCCGTTGCCAAGAGAACACGGCTCGAACTTTCTACTGTCGTGAACCTATAATTTGGAGTCTTTTGGGCCTTGGCAACGAAGAGTGAGATGGTATATTACGAGTCACTCGGCTTTTACGTACAATAAACAAGACCTGTCCATTGTCCCCATGGGACATCTCCATATTCCCCCAGCAATCCAATTTCACCTCGGGATATCCGGGGCACTCCAGCTTTTTGTCTCTTGGCTGTTGGAACGTAGCGTGTTTGAAGAATGTTCTACCCAGACCGAATTATCATCGACAGACGTGACCTGTGCGCTGAGGCAATGCCGATGTCCTGAATCATGCTAACTATTTCCTAAATGGTACACTACAGGCTCTGCCGCCGGCAGCTAGATAGGCCTCTTCCGTGTCGCTACCGGTTCTTATTTGACCCCCCTGCAGATCTGGTAATTCTGCGGCTTACAGGGGGGCTGTGCTAATGCATCATTCGATTACAGTAGAAAGGAATACACCAAGATCGTCAGTGATTCTAGAAGGAATGGATGAACAACGGTTCGACTATCATCGGTTCAAAAGCAAACAAGATAGACACCTTCACAGCCTATCATGTACTACAGAGTAAAAACAGTGATACCATCTCTTCATCGACCCTCTGAATCGTTACCTACGCATCAAGCCGCATCGTACCGAAGCTTGGCTTCTCAACATGGCAAGTATCATCTCCCCAAGCATCCGTCAATCTCCCAAAGTCTTGGCCGGTAAAGACAACCGGCCTCCCCAAGCTCACTGCAGATCCTGAACCCTCATATTTACAAAAGAACATCAAAGCCTGTATCAGCATCGTGATAATAACTCTTGTAAGTAATAAAGGCCGATAATCGGGATGCCTATCACATCGCATCACAGCCTTGGGCCTCATGAGGGTCTGAGCATAATTCACGTCCCCATCGCTTCAGCGGAAAGAGTCGGTCTTTCTCGCCAGTACTTCTCCGCTTCTAAAGGAGTACTGAGGGCTTCATATCCAATAAGCTTGGTTAGCGAGTATTTTCGTCTGTGCTGATATCCTCACCGATGTGTATATGGCCCGAATGTTCTCCATTCAGGACCGGCTTCAAAGCCGGTGATATCCTGTTGCACAAGTTATGCTTTGCCACGATGCTTTAATTACGTATGGGGTCTTATCGGCTACTTGGTATCGAGGCTCGGGACGTCAAGTGAAAGCAGGGACATGTTTCCCATTGCCTTGATGGAAATCTTGATGCCCCATGAGATAACGTGTATCAATCTCATGATTTGATCATATGACTCCTTAAAGTCTTTACGTTACCTGGAATAAAATTTGGACTTTGACGATGTCATCAAAGCTCGCTTTGGCATCAATATCGTCAGAATGGTGGAGATAGTTGCGATTGTGGACAGTTCAAACGTGGGATGAAACATTGAGGCTTTATTTGTTCCTCGTGCGAAGTTCTGAGAATTATCTTCAGGCTCTGGGTGATACTTCTGACCTGAGATATCCTTGTCAAGTGAGGTCTTAAATCACATCTTGGACCAGAGTGTGGACACTCTTTGACTCGGACAGTGGGATGTTTCTAGTTTTGACTTTGTCATCGAAACAAAAAGCCTCTTGATCGGGTTGAAAGATCATCTCATCATAGTTGGGCATCAATAATTAGTTCATACGTCGTGAATGTTGAGCCAGGAGAAGTTCCCGAGTGTCTCAAGTTCTTGAGTCTCCATTTAGCTTCGTGCATCAGGTTGATGGACTCAGCCTCTGCTAGTTGCGGAAGTTACCTAGCTTACTTGCTTTCATCAATTACCTGGTCTTGTTAGTCTCCTCCTCTTATGATTTCACACAGATGATACAGGTCCCTATGGTGAGCTTGACCTGAAGGTGATTCTTCAAAGCTTTCCTCAACGTCTCCGTCAATATTCATAGAAGCTTAGTCCGGTCCGTTTCCCAGACATCGGTTTCTTGACTGTTCTATGAGCTTCCACAGAAGATCTCAAATGGTTTAGATGGCTTTCTAAGCGAAGAGGCCGAATTAACTCGACGAAGCCCTCAAAGTTACTAAGAGTCTTTCTCGCCAAGGTTAGTATCATTAGAACGCATTACACGCTGCGACTCCTATCGGTCACCATTTGTCGTCTAAGTATACAGAAGACGTACAAAACTCCATATTCATGTATCTAGTGGTTATTCTCCGGCATTTTTCTATCTATGAAGTCTCGTATTGTGCTATGTCAAGGCTAGGCTCAGAGACTGTTTGCCAGCTCACAAGAGATTTGACTGTCTCTTTACTCACTTTACTAACCTTCATAGTTCGAAAATATAAACATAAAATATGGCTTGGCAGCCAGACACTGTCAAACTTTTGGTTGGTTTCGTGTGAAACACAAGTGTCCGACTCGTGCCCTTCACGAGCATGTCACGGCAACTGAAGAGCATATGGTGTATTCTTCATTCATAACAAGAGTCACTAGAGCAAACCTCGTGAGTTATCTAACGCTCTCCGATGCTAATCTTCTCCGCTACGGCAGTCCATCGATCTGAGGTATTTCTCGATTACTGAAGTGTTGGGCGATGGACAAGACTGAAGGTGATGCCCCTTACTTTACTGCTTTCTATGCCGAATTATTATATTTAGCTACTCAATTTGTAGTATCATAAATGGCTTCTTCTTTCAACTGCCGCGGTGCATATTTGTGCAACTATCGGTTCTCATAAACAGATGGGTAGTCGCCTCGGCTTAGCTGGACTACAAGCTGCCTGCTGGGTGCACACTAAACCTCATAACGACGTCCGATCTGGACTGTCAGGCATTTTTATACTTGCAGCAATCCTCCGTGAAGGTTTAATTTGTAGAACTTCTACGACTTCACAACCAGTTGTCTCCAGTAAGTCAAGCCCACCTTTCACTGTATCGTCCTAGGCACTGGATTACAGTCGATAATTGATGATACTCCCTCAAAAGCTCACATTACAAGCATCTTGGCAAAGACATAGTGACTAGATGACTAGATTCATAGCCCGAAAGAAACTGCCTTGCTCACGTTCGGCTCCACTGTTGAGCCCCCAAGTCTACGTCTGATGTGTCTTTTGAAGACGCATTGTGCTGAGAAGTTTACCCAGCATCGGGCTCCGCAAGCATTTCCTTGGCCTTGTGATTCAATTATTCTCTACGTGAAACTATAAGTAATAGCAATAGATATGATGGTACAGCTTGAACTTGATCAGTCGTGAAATGTAATTCCAAACATCATAGCGTTGAGTCAAACAAAGGCTGACATATAGGGTAATCCACCTCTCACCGCAGCCTCATCCCCCTTGTCAACAACTCGCATCTCAACGTATAAACAGAGTATCATCCGGCACAACCGGAAAGTCAATACCTTGATCAACCCAACTACCACCCAACCTCAATCTATTCCCAACCTCTCAACCATCAAAGTGCACCTTAAACACTCCCGTGCCCAGGAAACACCACAAGATGGGCTCGTCAGACATCCCACCCCCCTCAGCACCGCCATGGCTCGTTCCTGCATCAACGGCCTGCCTCTCCCTCGGCATAACATTCTGGCTGATCGCCTACATCCTCATGATCCGCCGCTCGCTAGCAACCCACGCGACGCCCGCACCGCTCGTGGCACTAGGACTCAACCTAGGATGGGAAGTAGTCTACGCCTTTGGGGTATGCGAGGCACCCATCGAGACATATGGCTTCATACTCTGGCTTCTTCTTGATATGGTTGTTCTCTACGCTACGCTTAAAACGGCGCCTAGGTCGTTTGTCTCAAGTCCGCTTATAGCGAACAATATCGCGTTGTTGCTGTTCCTGGTTTTTGTAGCGGGTGTAGTGGGCAATGGGTTGTTTGTGTGGTGGTGGCTTAAGGAGCCGCATAGAGGGTACGGCATCAAATGGGGCAAGAATTGGAAGGGCCTTGAGGCGAGAGATACTACTGAGTTGGCATATTGGTCGGCTGGTGTGGCGCAGATGATATTCAGCGTTTCGGCGTTGGCTATGCTTCTCCAGAGAGGTCACTCTGGTGGACAGAGCTATGCAATTTGGTGAGTCTTTATTTCCTATATGCAATTGCTGGTTCTTGCAGAGGGCGTGTTTCGATACACGCCATCTTGTCATCTCATCTATCATATTCATGCTCTCCAGCCCGAGAGCTCAGAAAATTACTGCAAATCGTGTCTCAGGTGAGAGCGGTCTGCTGAATGAGACGGCGCAAGCAATATCGACAGACTGGTTACCGATAGGATTCACATCCACTTGTTGCCTCGCGATGACAACCCTAAAAAGCAATCTCAGAACAAGCACTGCATCCAAAACTCAGCCGTGCTGACATCTCGCTTCTAGGTTCTGCCGCTTCGTTGGCACCGTCATGGGTCTGCCCGTCTGTTGCGGTTTGATGTGGTGGTACTGGCCCGAAGCCCACGGCTTCGTTTTCCATCCTCTTGCTGTCTTTATCACTGGCACCTCAGTCATCTGTGATCTGGCGTACCCATTTCTGCTGGCCTATGTTCGAACCAGGGAGAAAGTCTTGCCTGATGGAAGTCTGGTAGATGGAAGGCTTGAGGCTGAAACCGAGAAGAAGCAGAAGTAGAAGGTGTGTCCGAGTATCGAGATGGAATGGCCAATGAGCTGTTTGGTTGGACAACAACCTAGACGCCTCACAAACCAATTGTTGGCTATGCCACTTAATTTGATTAGTGAGGCATCGTATCGCGGCACGGCAAGCCACCTTGGCTGAGGGGGTAACAAGACAGAAGTGAGTAATGACATATCTGGTTTCAGAAGGCTTGGTCAAAGTGGCATCGAGGAATTCCTTGACATCTTGTACAATTATGATTTGCCCATTATACCAAGGATTACTCGCAATCAGCGATCTTCATCGTAAGCACGATGGCGATCCCTCGCTCTCACCTCGCGATGCGGTCAAGTACCTCCAATCCCCGCCACAAGGAGCGTCTCACGCGCGGTATCATTTGTGATAGCCGCTCACATTGCAACATCAGATCCGGGAAACGGGAAATACCTCCTCTATTATGATCGATCCAACAGGGCTGATAGCCAATAAGAAAATGACGGAAACATCTTTCAGCCGCCCTAGCTGAGATCATATCGCGTCAATCGAGCTAAACTCTCCACAAGATCTTATTCTCCCATTCATGCCATAGCGGCTGAACGCAACAAGATGCGCGCCCTATGCAGCCTATCCTTTTAGCGTGACGGGGGTCGTACCTGAAAACCTGAATCGTGGCTTTTTTGAGATGTGATAGCTCCAACTGTGAAAGCCTCGTCTGCAACCAGTTCCGACCTAGAGACACAATGAATATAGAAAAAGCAACTCCTTGTTTGCCCATCACCTGACCTCGAGACAATGTAAAGCATGTCTATATCTCCAGTTCATTATTCAAGATCCGCATGTTACGCTGACATTGAGAACGGGGCTGAGGTTGAGGTGAGCTGGAGCTGGGATTGGATGCAGAGCCAACGGTTGTCTCAGCCAACACACCAATAGCAGTGCTGCAAGAGAAGCAAATTCGGTGGGCACTTACCTCGCGATGGCCAGTTTCCCTGCAGAGAAAACTCATCGAGTTTGCGATACACCAATCGCAACGCAATCTAGTATAACTGGTAACGAAAGAGGAGTCGCCAACATTCGGCATACATATTGCACGAGATGAGATATCGATCACCCGTGTCTCGGCGCATCAACACGCCGCAATCTATGTTTGCTGTACAGTATGTCCGTACTCCGTAAAAAAGTTTGCACTCGGGCATTTCCGATGTCTAAAAACAGAGTAAGTGATTCGGCGAGACAAGGTTGATCGTCGAGCTCGATGTTCCAATCCAAGGCATACTCTAGACATCTGATCACTGAGTGCCAGCCGTGTCGCAGAAATGCTCAATGCACTCATTGCACCAATAGACGTAACTCTACGTCAATGCTAGAGGGACACCGTATGGTCAAGTCACATGCTCACTGGCTTGTGCGGGTGCAAGCATCATGACATGACAATAAGGGGCCAGGGTGTGTCGAGTCTCCATCCATCGCGGAGAAAAAGAGGTCTCAAGTGCTTGCATGTTGGTAAGACTCGCACGATATCACGATCACGTTTTGTATAACTCTTTCTGGCCCGGCGCCAGAAACATCCGTCATTTTAATTCTCCGTCGCGGCCGGGAAAGCGATGACAGAATATCCGAGAGGGTGTGACACTTGTCCGTGCGGTGCAGAGAATGCACATAATGCCGCATTTTGAGGCATCATGGTCATGGTCATGGTCAAGGTCTTTGCGAGTTTGACCGGTCCGTGATTATGTACGTCTCTTCACTCTTTGGGAAGCATGAAATCTCGGAGTTTGCTCGAAAAGCAACAGGGTGTGTACATGCGCCAGGAATAATTAAAGAAAAAAGAGCGTGTAAATAAATGTAGAGCGGGTGAGGTGTATCAAGAACTGCAAGTCGACGATTTAGGAAATAGGTTATGGAGCGACCGTTGAAAGTATGAAACTAGCGGAGGTATGCACTTACAAAGCTTATATGCACGTGTCATGTGCAGCGCTAATGCATCTATCCGGCACTTGGCTTTTTCCTGGCTCCTGGCCCCTGGCTACGATCTCTCTGGCGTCAGCGTCGGCGTCAGACGTGGAGAAGATGGTCTGTGGCTGCCAACCTAAAAAGGATAGAGAAATCTGTCAATTGGCAAATCCCCGTGTTATAACTGCGACGCGATATCAATGATGCAACGACTACTCTCGAACTTTCCTCTTGCGATGCTAGTTTGCGAGACGACTCCAGACGCTTTGATCTTGCACAGGCACGAACGCTACGCCCTTTGCCACAGTTGACATCAACAAGAGTCATCGTCATTATGCACCCCCTACTAAGAACTTCAGACGAAACGCTCTACTAAAAGTTAATATCTCGGCCCAGTCCAGGCTCATACCAACAAGGAATTCCCCTGGATAAACGGGCCTCAGATCCCTCCTGGCCAAGGTGATGATATTTCGCCTCCCTCCAACAATTGCAAATCATGGCCGTCACATAACGTACAGACAGAGGGGACCAAGGCATTACCTGCACCTCGGTTCATCGGATGCGGGTGCTGTCTGTCGATATGTACATGGATGGATGCATCACCATGGATGGCTCCAATAGAGCAGGTGTGTCAGCAGCCCTGCCACGCTGCATGCTGCATGTTGGCACTACGTCGCAATTGGACTCTCCATACTCCATACCGGTGAGCCTTGTTGTGGGGTAGATGGCCTCATGGCGGTACTTTCGGGGCTTCCAGGCGCAGCAACTTCACTTTCAATCTCGGCGGCTTCTGTATGTATGTGTGTACGGTCCTTGGGCATTCGCAATTGGCCCGAGGTATTCCTGTCGATCCTGCAGTCCCCCAGAGAGCCAACGTGTAACGGTGTTGAAGTGGTCGCAGTCGCAACCACAAATCAATCTGCATGCTGAAATGTCCCCCTCGAAATCCTTCAAGGCATCTAGATGCCGTCTATTCGGAACATAGTGCCTCTTCCCGGAGATCATCCCACGCCTGAACCAAGGTTGGAATCATCAGATGCCGTGGGGTCCAGAGCACGTGGGAAGATTGAGTTGACCTCCCTCGCCCTGACAAAGGCTATCAACATAGTGATTAGGGTGATAGCATGACGAGATAGCATCCGAGATGGTTTCAGAGTGTAATGGTAACCATGATGATGGCCTTAGCTTGTATTGACCCGATGCGTATCATGATGTTGGTGACAATCTCCGTCCTCCGTTCCCGATACCCCGCCATCCTTGCTCACTCGCTGTACATGGAGATTTTGACGTGATGACACCCACCGAATGCGGGATTCGGGTTCGGATCACAAACCTCGGCGGCTGTTAAATGCTCTTTTCAGCCAGGGCCAGACGAGAAGGGGCAAAAAGACCATGTCCTGAGGAAATCACCATTTGGCCGGTGAGAAGAACATCCCTAACTCATCACACTGAACTGACAGGCTTGGATCCTGGCCGCATGTGAAGAAAAGAGGCTGCATGACCTGCATCGAGTCCTCCGAGAACAGCCACTTTTTTCAATGGATGCCAAGCTTCATCCCAACTTGTTTTAATCTCGCGCAACCCTTTTTAGGAAGGGACCTTTTTATTTCTTTCTTTTTCCTCCGTACGTAATTTGTTTGTACTGACCGACTGTTGAGCCATGGATTATGAAACGGTGGGTGATAAGGATAAGGATAAGAGGCGCGAGAGATTTGAGAAGGTCGATAGAAGGGGACCTTTTGGAATGACGACCCTTATGATTGATAAGAATTAGATTGGCCGTGTGGGGTCCTTGCGAGCACCTTTAAAATTCTCTCATCTAGGTAGGTAGGTAGTTAGGTATCCGTAGTGGAGGGTGAATCATGCGACGATAGACAAGGGCCAAGATTTGCGTGATGATTTACAGTGCAGCGCTGTTATCATGGGTGTCTGTCCCAGCCATCCGGTCTAGGTAGGTGAGTAAGAAAAAGCTTGATAGCGATGATCCAGAAGCTCGCAAATGTCACATCTCCGGTTTACAAGATTCTCGTTTCCCAAACTCAGCTTCAGCCTCATCTTATCTCAAGTCGTGATAATGAACCCCCATGCCGTGACGGCATGCCTCAGAGGATCTCCCACGTAACCCCACGTTGTGCATCTGTCAAAATATCGGTCTCCATTCTTGGACATTCATTCTCATGACCTTGACGGGGCCCCTCGTACGTGGTGTTTATGTACTTGCGCGAAGCGAACGCGACGTACGTGGCAGACAAACCGAAGCTCGAGGATTGAATGCGAGACTCGGATTGGCTGAGGCTTCTCGAATGAAGAGAGAAAGGGAAAATCGGGGCGAGCAACACGTGCGGCTGTTTTGGCATATCCCGTTCTCCAGGCCTTGCAGGACTCAACTGCCCTGCCCTGCCCTGCATGTATGTACAGTACATGCAGAGAGGTCCAAGGTCTAGAATGCGCAGGAGATATCGGTAGATGTTGGTGACGAGTACACTGCCTGCACGTTTGAAGCCTCCTGCAAGCGGTGAATGGCAAACTAACCGCGCTTTGCGTAGAGTAGCCTCTCGCTTCGTACGCTTTGGCCCACGACGCTGTTCCTCGTCATCGTTCAAGGGATGATGGATGGATAGATATCATATTTACAACCGTGCTCTAAGACTGGGACTGGGACTGGGACTTCAACCCACGATGTCAAAGACACATGACGGCTGCATTATTACATGTACACGCCCTCTAGTCAAGTCAAGTCAAGTCATGTCAAGCCAAGTTCGCCGAGGAACCGTTTAGAGTATTTCGTGTCAAAACCACTAAGCATAGGCGGGCTGCTAGTCCAAACTCTGATACCAACGGCCAGTGACGCCTCGTGCAGAAGCGAAAACCAAGATTCCCTCCACTACGGGAACCATAAAAATTTATTCCCATTGAGAAAAGAGACAACTAACGTCTCAATGGCGTAACCTGCGCTAAGAGACACCCTAAAACAAAGCGTCAAGACGTCCGTGCAAACAATCTCAACAGCACATGATGTTCGAGAAAGAGGTTGAATGGTATGATGAGGCTTTTGGAAATGACTGCTAAGCCAGAGTATAAGCGGGCTTGACTCAGCAGACCCAAACTGAGACTCCCGTCGGCACGATGCGGTAGCGCTAACGCGTCAAGAAGCCAACGGCATCAGACTAGCGGACGAAAAGAAAGGTAAGGTCCAGGGGAAAAGAGATGGTGGGAGGTAAGAAGCGAACAACGTGGGGATCAAGAGACGGAGACGGAGACGGAGAGAGAAAAGAGAAAAGTGATACAGATCCAATGCAATGTGATGTGATACCCGACTGACTGACTAGTTAGTTATTCAGCATGGCAGCACTTTTGTATCTCTCACACACAGTATCTAGTTTATAAGGATCTGCTTGGCTAGATGTTCATGTCGCTGTCGCACACACGCGCTGATGGATGGATCCCCCCCCGTTCGGTAGATCCATCCAACGGCGCGCAAGTCACGAATCGAATCTCGTCTGGCCAAAACCAAACATTCCCATCCCACCACTGCTTTGCCTATCCCCCATCACAGATGCTGCTTATCCTATTGCAACAGAGACATGCCACACTCATCATCACAGACAAGTTCTAGATATATGTCCAAGGCGTATCAGCGCGGGTATCGTCAGCCGCGTGACCCAGAATGTCACTCGGCATATCTATCATACATAGACTTATCGTGAAGAGAGAGCGGCCCGTAGCGGGATGGGTCCAAACTAATACCGTAATCTCTTATGCCTTTGTAATTTTTTCCCTGATCCAGTATAGAACCTCTCAGTTTTTTATCTGCTCTTTGCTTTTTCTCGTTTAATCTAGCGCATTCTAATGCCAGAATGGCTGATCTACGAAACGGCATTGTTTGGTATCCACTGCCTGACTGGCGATGCTTCGTCATCGTCGGTAGTTCAAAATCGTCTAATTATAGGAGAGCTGACAAATTTACTAACAAGCAATATTCTAGTATTTCATTTCCTGCGCCTAACAATATGCAACTATCTTGGGTAGTCTCAGCTGTGACCAGTGGTAAAGATAGGTCTGGTAAAGCAACAAAGACCCCCATGCCATGCGCGGCAACGTCGGGAGGACTAAACAATAATAAAAACGCCCATGCCATCAAGTAGAGAGAAAGAAGGTGTAGTAGAAAAAGGTTTCCAATCCAATCCCTTAAAGCCCCTTCCCAAGTGATATCTTTGATTCCCATAAATGCCCATTTCCATGCATGCACCAGTTAGTCCAACAAGGTAGTTGTTAGTTGTGGTTGAGTTTTAAAAAAACAAAAGCAAAAACAGGCGCGCCAAAAAAATAAAAAATAGTACTAAGACTCCTTCCCGTGCCAGATGTGGATGATGGGCTTTCTTCTTCTCTCGAGGGATCAGTCCAAGAGGTGCTGCCTCATAATAGGCTGCTCTGATGACAGTCATAAGACCTCTCATGCAGGTAATCATCGGAGTAGCGCCCGAGGCTGGTAATGTGGCGTCCAATGTCGAGATGAGGTCCGAGTCGATGGGTGAAAGTGCTTGTGCATGGCATCGACTGTGCTGTAAGGTAGAGAGCTCCGATGGATGATGGCCTGAGCTCTCCCCTGTCAGTGGCGAAAAGATGCACATTGCAGGAGTCTGAGCACATTCTTCAGTGGCCCCCATCCCCC